>JARHVA010000985.1:2337500-2937500 GCA_037957365.1 Torreya grandis | reverse complement strand
GCCTACTAAGTTTCCATACTTAGTCGATTTTGCACCTTTGCATTTGTCTGGGGAATTATTTCAGAAGAAGTGACTCGGGCAATTCTTTCGAAAATAATGGTAAAGGAAATTCTTTTAGAAAAATGTTGAAGACTCTTCAGACAGAATGTCTGCAACAAAATTTCAGAAGAGTTTTCTTTCGGAGAAAGTGCCTCACCGAATTCTTTCGGAAAAATTGCATTGGGATATCTTTCGGGAAAAATAGTTAAGTCTTTGTCGGACAAAATGTCCACAACAAAATTTCCAAAGGAAATGAGTCTCGAACAAAAGTTTCAAAGGGTATGTGGACTTTTGCACAAATTCCGAAAGGTATGTTGCAAAATTTCCGAAGGGATACTTGCAATTGTTTCGAAGGATCACAGGGCACTTTCACAAGTGCCAAAGGATAGGTCGAATGGAGCAGAGGACACTTGCAAAGTTTCCGAAAGGCTTTTTGAAAAGCCCCGAAGGGTACAAGCCAAAAGCTCCGAAGGGCATGTGACCCAAACAAAGGCTCCAAATGGCAAATTTACACAAGTTCCGAAAGATACGTGTCTCAAGCAAAAGTTCCGAATAGGTCCCTTGTAGAAGTCCCAAAGGACACTTTCAGAAGAAGGGCATTGACGAATTCTTTCGGAGAATTTGTCTAAGGCAGGACCTGCAACTAAGGTCCCGAATGATATTTTCGGATGGAGTGGACACTTACAAAGTTTCTGAAGGATATTTCGGAAGAAGTATAGGTCACTCGAAATATTACCGAAGGATAAGTGTGGAGTCTCGTAGGGCATTTTCACAAGTGCCGAAGGATCAAGGCGAGTTAAAGGTCGAGCAAGTCTGAAGAGATCAAAGGAGCAAAAGCAATACATGGACGTCGAAGAAAACGAGATGAGGTCAACATGCTGAACTTTAACGACCAAACCAATATAAAGATCATGCATCTTCAGAGATCGAACGGCACATGGAAATCTGGATGAGAAAGATCCAATGGAGTGCAAGGACACAGTGGAACAAGGTGATCGATGATTATCAACATAGCGGGAGATTATGGATTGAGCATGTTTGAGTAAATTGAAAGGAGCGAAAGCGACCCAATTATATAGGAGATAGCGAGATGCAAAAAGGAGCTCGATGGTTAATGAAAGAGCGAGATAAAATATATGCTATTTTGGAGATCCAACGACTTGTGGTAAAGAGATCGACGGATGCTTTTCAAAAGTTGAACTAGTACAAGGATCTGATGGAGCAAAAGAGCTTAGAGATGATGCAAAGAAAGAAATCAAATGCCTACATTTAATATGTTCTAACAGTCAAGTGGAAGAACAGATAGAACTGGTGATGAACTCGAAATGTCTACACGGAGCTCGAGAATGATTGATCCAATCGATCAATCTACGATTAAGGAGGTTGCGCATTTATGACTTGAACCCAGCAGTTGCCATAGTAAAAGAGACCTAAACATTACAGCGTGAGGCATGAACCAAGACCCGGGAAATCAACAGGGCAAGTCATAATGGAGAAAAATCCAAAATGGGGATAAATGAGTGTAGTCGAAGTGTGAACACATTGACGACATGAAACCCTAGATTCACTGTCCATATATACATCTAGAAGATTGTTATATGGGGTAGTGACAATTGCCAAAGGTGCTACTAGAGCGACTCGAAGTGTGTCAATTGGAGACATGCAAACATAGAGTAAAAGTTAGAGGCACAAAGAGATGAAGTGTGTCTAATAAAAATATATCCAAACACAAAGAGAGTGAGGCAGAGAGGAAGAAAGGGCACACAGAGAATGTGCAGAGATTGGGCAGTTACAAACCAGACTTGTAACAGAGAAATAGAATAGGTTCATTTTATGAATATGTCTTGTATACTGCAGTTGTAGCTCCATAGTTTTGATTAGTTGGTGTCGTTAGACAAACTAAGTTGGTGCTCAGTTAGGGGATTGGTGTCTCCTTAGGGTTGGTGCCCTTAAATCTTGTAACCAGTGTGGTTTTGCTAGTAAGGCGTTTAACTGTGACGTTGGATTAGAACAGTAGATTCTAACAGCTATTCTCACCGTGGTTTTTTTCTTTGGATTTTCCACATATAAATCTGGTGTAATGTGTTTTTTTTGTGTGTGATCTCTACATCTGTTCTTTAATATGCATATGCATTTGTATCTTCTCTAAAAGGTTTAAAGAACTAGTTTTAAATGATCTACTGATTCACCCCCCCTCTCAGTAGATAGTTGTGTTCAACAAGGATACCTAGTTACACAAGGCTCTTCGCACTATACCTTTTCAATAGGTTGAGCGTATCTAGACTGGGACTGTCCACCACGACGCGTTGTAATATTAACTTGTTGGGTTGTTGGAGTGATAGGGCACAGTCGCCAATGTGGCTTCTCAATGCGTATCATACCAGCACCCTTCTCATTTCTTTGTTTTGTAATGGTCGTGTACAAATCAGGACATTCCTCCAAATGGTGCTCATTTTTACAGAAAGCACATGTAGGATAAACCGGGCAGTCTCGTTGGTAGCGATCAGGAGAACCACACTTGTAGCATCTCTATGGTGGAAAGCATCCATCTTCTCGTCCTGAACCTCGACCTCGACCTCGTCCATGATAACCACCATTCTCTTGATTATTTGAAACAAAACGATGACACGTACCACTCGCGTGCACCTCATGAATATCACTGATGAGATGGCAGTCATTGGTGTCATGGGTATATGCATCGCATATCTTACAGTAAGTGGACACTTTCGACTGCATGGCACGTTGCAACAAAGGACAAGCTCGAACATCATGTTCGTCTTGGCAAATCTCACACGATTGCTTCAGTACAGTGTGTATGGCCTTACGAGGACAATTGTTTATGTTATGGCCTTCAAACTCATAATAGGTACACCATAGGCCGCTACGAGTGTCATGAGCACTGTGTGTAGTCAACTTTTCTAATTGGGATGTCATTGCAGCAATTTGAGCCTCCATGAAAGGACTAATTCCTGTATCAATGTTGCCAATAGCTTCAGCACGAAGGGCAGCTTCCAAGGCCTCCCACGGGCCAGTAAAAGTTCTCTGAGACAATGTTCGTCTATAGGGGAGCAACAGTCCTCCCACGAACCATTGAGCATGTTGAGAAGCATTATTCTCAAAGGAAAGCTTGGAGAGAAGGATCTTGAACTGTGAATCATATTCGCATAGGCTCTTAGTTAGCTCTTGTTTCATATCTTTCAGCGCAATAATACTTCGTTGCTCAAACTCCAAAATATCAAATTCCTGGAGGAATGTTTCCTTAAGTTGGTCAAAATCAACGACTACTTGTTGAGGATCATATTTTCGATACCATTTGTGCATTCGCTCTAGGAGTGTGGTTGCAAATTGAGTGGCTTTTTGCTCAAAGGAGGTTATGTCACGCTCTCTCCAGATAAGTTCACACTTGTGAACATGTTCGACAACATTCTCCAACCTCGATATTCTAGCAAATGAAGCATCATTTCATAGTAAATAGTGGGTGGTTAAGGTGCTTGCAAAGGTCACTGCTGAGAAATTCCAAGTCCTATTCCTTGGGGGGAAGTCCACCACTTCCTCCTACATCACCTCCTAATCTAACAGACGAACCACCACCTAATCCACCTCCCGTGCCTCCAGTAGCAGCAGAAACACCTGAGATGTTGGGTGCTAAGGCAGGTAGATTCACTAATTCGAGCCAGTACTTTGCCCACTACTAATGTTGGGTCCACCAGGGATACCAAGTTGAGCCATGAATTTATCTTGTAAAGGAAAAGAAAGAGTTAATACACTAGTGTCTAAAACTTGCTCGACTGAAGATTCTCTTACAGGGTCAGTCTCTGGCTCTATGCTACTTGTATCCCAGTTATGTATAATTAGTTTGTTTACTCAAAAGAATGAGCTCACACTATGGTTGGGGAACTGAGTTGGTTCAACTCAGGTTCTTTAGTCTCCACTGCCTGGCTTGTTTCTCCCGCATATACTAGAGTTGGCGTTGGTTGCCGTTCGAAAGTTGGAGAGTCCTTGTGCTCTTCCGCTTCCCTGCAGATCCTGACAGCACTTCCTGAGTCCTCCCGTCCCCTTCCTATGTGGCTTCCACCTATGATCCTTCGTCGTGCTTCATCATATTTGCGCTTTCACAATTCCCGCTGACTAGCTACCATACCAAACCAACAATCCATCACAAACACCCCTATATTCCCCTACCAATTGTGTTGCTCATGCAAGGGAGAGTTTAGTCATCCATGGGAAAAACTTCAGGTCCAAAGTCAATAAACAACTTCTTCACCTCTAGTGGGAAATGATGGTTGAGATACCGACCACGTGGTTCTCGGAGAAACTGGAACTTGGCTTATTCTGGACAAGAATAAGTTGAAACAACGTACTCCAAGATGTAACTATTTAACACCCCTCTCCACCAAACATTAACATCTCATGTCCACAGCGTTCCCAAGTGTGCTAAGGCCATCTAACACTCTGTTGTCCATGTTGTCTTTCGTCCCTGATTTCTTGACCGGCCTTGAGCATAAGTTGTACTCCAAGCATGCAAATGAATAGGGACTTCCACAAAGAAAATTTCATATAAGTATAGAGATTTTGTTCAACCCACACACACGAAGAAACTCATGGTTCAAGAAATGGAACTACAAAGCTATCTTCGACACTAGTAAGCCATCGTTCAATGTTTTCGAGAGACAATCGCTCAAGCATTTTCCGCCATCATGCAACAAGCGCTACGGGTCCCGGCAATGGAACCAAAATGTTGGGTTAATTTCCTATCTAAGCCTAACTTTCTTTAGGCACGCACTGAAGTGACTAAGAACCAACAAGCTAGCGCATTGGCATTTCATGCAAGACTGTGCTCTTGCGCATTCACCCAAAGTACATAGCGAGGGACCAGTTCTCATGGGTTTTGTCGCACAAAAGTGTACTTATCATATGTCGGTGCTCAAATATTCACTTTACACGAAGACTATCCAAAAATAAAATACACATTTGTGAGCCTAAGTTTAGTTAAATGTATGAACACGATTAGAACTACTACTAACACCATTTTTTCCAAAATCTACATGATAATATCTATAGAACATAGATTTTATTCATCATATTCATAATAGACCCACAAGTTACATAACAAAGATGTGCAACTCAATGATACAACGCATCTATAAACTGGAGTTCAACAACAATGTTACAAAGATATCCATAATTACATCAATGGAGTAACAGTCATCATCAATCAATCATTCTACAATAATCATCAGCAGCACTACAAAGCTCTAAACAAGGGTATTTATATTTGGTTCTCCCCGACCAAGTAGTTACAATAGTAATGACACTTTTAGTGACTAGACAACGATCTCCAGTGGACTAAGAGTCGTGGCAACCAACTACATTGGTCCGTTAGGACCCAGGGCTTTGTGCCCCTATATTCCCGTTTGGTGTTGGATCCTTGTTGCCAAGTGTCTATCTTTGTGTGAGCCAGTGCTAAACTCGTGCGTGATTTAATTTTGTTTTGTCCTTGAGAATTGCTCCTTAATCAACTCTCGCTTCTCACGCACTCCCCAAAGTCTTCTGTTGATATTCCAAGCCCTTTGCTCTCGAGTTCTTCGTTTATTATGCATCCTCTCTGACTGGGTCTTCTCACGTCGTGATCTCTTGCACCATGGTCTTCTGCACCTGTATAACTTCTGCGTCGTGCTCCTTCCACACCGTTATCAAAAGACTTAGCCAAAATTCGAGGTCCAACAAAAACCTACAAAGACGTAGGCTCTATCAATACTCTTAGTAATGAGCAAGAAGACCCAAGTTCCCCAATAGTAGTCCTAGCAACTCTTAGCAGAAGAATAGATGCTTCACCTTCAAGTTGCCTTGAAGTTAATATGTTCCAAAATTAAAGCTATTAAGAGAAAGTGTTAATCTGTAGATTCAACAGTTTGTGGCCCAATGCAGATGTGTTGATAACATCAATTGGCAAATTCTAGCCAAAGAAACTTTGGTAAGTTTTTATTCAAAAGGTTTCTCTTGCACTTCTCCATTCCAACTAATAGGAAGTAAGTCTTCAAAAATGGCATGTGGTAATGACAAGCATGGGCTTTTCATGAACCCTTGGTCTCCAGATTTTGATCCGGCAACCATGACTATATCGACCTCTTTGATATGGGTGAGGCTATGAAAATCCCTCTACACTAATAGAAGGATGAAGTTTTTAAAAAACAAATAAGTATCTGGCATCGGCAAGGATCTACATCAAATTGAATTTGAATAAAAGCTTTGTTTACAAGATAATCTTGGAAGCTGATGGTGTTGAATTGAGCTAGCTCATGGAATATGAGAAATACTGCACTTGGAATATGAGAAATATTGCACTCAGATGTAAGAACTATTTGTAATATGGGAAAATAGGTTTTACATCAAAATACATTGCATATACCCATAAAAATTGCAAATACGCCTAAATAGATTCAAAATAGTAAAATCAGACTTACTTCCATTAATAATACCATGTTTTAATAAATGAGAAGAGGGGGATTAGGACTATCTGATTTCGTGTGAATATGGAGACAGTCATCAGAAACAAACAACACAAAGCAGATCCAGACAACGAGGCGCACAAAATCCCAAAATAACAGCAGTGAAAAGAGACTTCTCACCAGAACCATTTGGATGATTCCGGAAGAGTAGTATTGTTTTCGAGGCCGGCCCTAGTAACTGACAAATATGTGAAAACTGATTTGACAATTCTGTTGTCAGCTTCAGGATTCCGAAAACCTTGCTTGCTTTTCCAAAATTCAGCACAAATCTCTGGGAAACTAATCTCTTTCAGAACACTAGTTGCAGCAACGTTTAGAAGACCTCAAAAATAGGGGATGTATTCTAGGGCTTGTGTTCTCCTTCGCTGATTATTATCAAGCCCCTAGAATGCTTGTACGATTTCGAAAGCAACATACCAAGTATAATACATGTTCAGCAGGCAGTCCAATGAATGCAGAGCCTAATCCTATAACTTTCAATGCTAGAATGAATGTCTAGTGGAGAAATAAATGCATCATATCTACTTGAATTCTGCGCTAAATGTTTGAATTAATTACTTTGGCACTTTCAAAATATCTCTTGCACATGTGGTCTATATGTCCATTCATTGTCCTATATGCACTAATGCACCTATGTAGTTATAGACTTCTCGAGTTCAAATTAGTACCCTATTCGCAAACAAGCCGATGCATAATGAGCGAGAAAGGTTGCCAAATTAGGAACACAGGACACAAGAGACCCAAAAGAAGGGTCACGAGGGCTCACCTTAGAACCATACATTGTACAATTTTGGGGCATTGAAACCATATAGTGTACAGTTCCGGGAAAAAGCCCAGAAACTCAAGTGAACAAGAGGGGAGGAGAGAGGGGAACTAAGGCGGAAGAAGGCACGAAACATTCAAAAATGCAAGGTAGACGTGCGAATAAGAGCATAACATGAACCAATAATCAAGAAACACACAAGTTCCTTAGAGTAATACAATTTTACGATTAATAACTACCATTTACCAAAATTAGGTGTCTACATAATGCCCCACTTTGATACATGTGTTCATACATATCAAAGTTAAACAAACAAAAAGGTAGGGGATATGGAAGATTTTGTGCTCCCGAAGCTCCTGCTGCAACTTCAATGCTCCCACAACAACTCCAACAATCTTGTAGACCTAGTTTGGCTAGCGGTTTGGTACAAACCCTATTATGAGTCCCAACATCTCTAGATTTATGCAAGTCCCTGCAAAACTTGTGAAAACAAAATATACGTAGATAAATGCTCACAATCATAATCTACTAAAATCTAGAAAAGACATTCAAAAAAAACATGAGGGCACTCCTATATAAGTTCCCTGCATCTCCAAATTTGTGCCAAATAAGAGTGCCCCTGTAGTGATCCAAGTCTCGAAACCTATGTTAAATCTTGCATGCATTTATGGGTACAAATTTTAGCAAAAAAAATCAAAGCTAAACAAATATGATGTAATATAAAAGACAATAGGGTTAGAAAATTTCCTAAATATACCCAATGGTGGGAATAAGTGGCATGCGTTGGGTATGTCTCAAAAATATCAATTTGTAATTGTCCTCACTCAAAGAAGCAAAATAGTATGGAAATGTCTTGGGTCTTGGGATCTGGGAATAAAAATGCATATAATATCTACCCCCCTTCTGAGATGTGGGATAAACCTGTTAAACACATATCTCAAAAGAAAAGGATTGTGTGCATCATGTGGAAGAAAATAAATAAAACCATTGACATCTAACATAGTAAGATATCATTGTGAAAATTGTTTGCCCTAATTTGGGTTAATGTTAACCCTAGATAAGATAGAAACTAGTATATAATTTTGATTATAAGATATGACAACTAAACATGAATATGAATGTAACAGGTTGTAGTTGATTTGATTATTGCACTTTAACTATAGAAAGTACAAGGGGATAAAATACTCAGCTTTATCTTATTTTGTGCAAGACCAAGGTGGAAGTTGGCAAGAAGGATGACAAGTTGGACTACAAGTCACTCAAAAGCAAGTTTTGGATCTCTGTCTGCACTCGGACTGCATCATCAACCTTAGGTCAGTATCGTCTAACGATATGTTTTGAGCTGGATAATTTTGTCCCTATAGACTTTGCCTTTTTGTTTTGACACGAAAAAGTGTGCCTATTTATCCTTTAGCTCTATATGCAATTCCAAGGTCTGATTTTGTGTGCAGTACCCGTAAATCCATCTCCTTCACTTAAAACCCAAGGTCCACTTGCGAAGAGATAGAATATGTAAAAACTTGGGAAGTGTAATGCGCTGAGTTGACTCCAACCACCCCTATTGAAGATTGAATGCTACTTACGTTTCCAGTTCTCCAAAGAGGGAAGTCAAGCTGCACACAATTCTTCCTCTTAGTGTGAATGTGCAATTGTGCTAATATGCTATATGAATGCACCTAGTGATTTAGCTTTAGACACTTGACAATGATCACTCTTAACCTAGCTTGGTTTGCTTCAGACTTAGCTGATCACTGCTCCTAGTGATTGATTTGCAAATTGGGAGGAATAGGGTAGTTTTGTTCGATGTACAGTAGCGTATAGATGTGTCCCAAATGAGTGTTAGATGACTGCAGATGCCTAAGAAGTTTAGGCATCTTTTGTATATATATGCAACTCTTTAGGTAATTTCACAAACCACCGACATGCTAAACAGATGGGAGAACCCATAAGAATGATTTGATTTTAAAATATGACCATTGTTAGGCGAAGGACGAAACCATCACATTTGAATGGTGCTTTCTGGATGGTACCATCTAAGTTTGACATTTTTGTCTAGGAGTCAGGAACACTCATTTGATAATCTAGAGATGTCTGAGTATGATAGTTTATTCGTTTGGCACAGACTAGGTGAATTCTTGTAGGTGCCTGACAACAACTTAAAAGAATTGGACTCGTAGATAGCATATGGATGTGAGAGAATGACAAATAAAAGTCATATATGCATGCACAAGTCATGTAGGGTGAAAATAGGTCAAAACTGACATTGTCAGTTGCCTAATACCATATTTTAGTATCTACAAATTCCCTCATTTTATTGTAGTATTAAACTGCAATGCAAATACTAGAGTAAAAGGATAAATATATCCCTAAGTGTGTACAACACACTTTATCTTTAGGATAAGGCTCTGAATGTGTAGTTTTCTCCAAGCAAACCTGCAATGAATATGTAGTGTCAATGTCCATGAAAAAAAATTTGAAATCTAAACTATACTTGAAATTTGAAAGCCAAGAGCATAGAAAGAGTACGTGAAACCATATCACTGTAACTTATTAAAGATGATGCTTCCTTGTTGAAGCACTGGAGTATGGTTCCTCTTGTTGAGCCATTTGGACAATTGGGAGTAATCAAATCCCAATTTTGTATAACTATGCAACCTTGCAAGTTGGGAAGACAAATGCCCCAACACTTGTGAATGAGGAGTCATGCCAATGTCATTGAGTGCCATTGAACCTCAACCACACTAACTCAAAAAACTAATCTAGCTTTGATCTTGAACCTCAAGATGGTAAGGTGGGAGCCACATAGTGGGCTCATTATGAATAATGCCAAGGCCTCAGTGTCATTGAACCTCAACCGCATCACCTCAAAAGAAACATAAATCAATCATTGCAGACGGACTTATAGATTCAAAGTTGCTCACTTCTCGGTGCCATCAAATTGTGTTTGCATATAAACTACAATAGTGCTCACTACAAAAATATGTATATATGCATGAATCAATATCATGCCTCATGAATCGATGTCAATTGTAAGTTGTCATAGTGTGTATGTGCATGAACAAATATCATGCCCCACTGAATTTATACTAGTGTATATGTGCATGAACCAGTATCACGTGCATGAACAAATATCATGCCCCACTAAATTTGTACTAGTGTATATGTGTATGAACCAATATCATGCCATCTGAATCTATGCCAACTAATATAGAATGCTATATTCAAAATCTAAGAACATGTATCTCAAATTTATCTGTATATGAAAACCTCTAATTTTTGTCCCTGTAAACTATGTACACCTACATGGCATTTGCACTAAAGTGTATCTAAATTTGCAGTTTGTAACTCATGTCTCTGTAAAGTGAGTGCATATGCATGGCATATACCCCTTGAATCTATACCAATATGTGAATATTTGCCTCGTATCTAAACTCATATGATTCTTTGAAATCTATATTCTATCCCAAAATCTTGTGTTTTCGCTCATGGCAGTTTTTGACTCTATGACAAGCTCACTAATATGCCCTTCCTTTGAGGTGGGATGCATCCTATAAGTCATTCATCTCGAAATAAAGAGTTAATTGTATCCTATCATGTATAAATATGTAATCATGTATAATCATATCAACATGTGAAGCAATATGTCATCATAGTAATATACATTTTCTCAAGAGATGTATTATCATGTCAAGATAGATGTATCAATTAGGCACGAAGTAGTAACCATCATTGATATAGTAACTGAATAAGACTACACGGTATGAAGGTGCATGATATAAATCATGGCACCACATACAAAGGGGAGGTGCTTGATTGGATCATGGCACCCACAAACTTAATAATCTCAGTAAGATCAACAAACTCAATAGACAATCTTAAATTAATCCACTCATAAACATGCAGTGTCACACATAAGGCCAAGGGCCACATACAAGGGACATAAAGATGTAAAAAATAAGGCCAAGAGCCACAATAAAGGGACATGAAGATGTTGCACTAAAAAAGGCCAAAGGTGTAATGTCCCCTTTCTCAAATTAATGAAATTACTACTTTATTTCCCATAGGCTAAAGACGAGATTTAAAAGAGAAATAATCTAATAATAATTTATCAAATTGTCCAGAAAAGTACTTTTTAAGTTATAACTTGGAAAATGATAATTTATTATTATTGAATGAGGCCAAAAGTAAATATTGAATATATGACCAAAAAATAAATAATATTCATGAGTTGGAAAAAGGTGAATATTCAATTAAAAGAAATATTAATTTCATTTAGGGTTAATATGGAAAAATGAATAATAAAATAATTGGGTGAAAAAGAAATGAGGATTCAAAGGAACCAACACCTTTTTTCCAAAGGAAAAGCTTGCAACTTCAGCTCTACATCCAAGGACGAAAACCCTCAGATTTGCAGGTAGAAGGACAAAACCCCCCATACCTACTTGAGGATTCCACCCAGGAATTGTGTTTGTGTTACCTATTTTAAGGAAAAATCAGCTTTAGAGGCCCATTAAACAGGGGCGTCATACACTCGAGGGTATTCATGGCCCTTCAAGGGCAAATCGTAGTTGTTGGGAGGCTAGTGCAGCACATTAAGGTTATTTCCAGCACGTAACCAGCAACCATTACCATCAAAGCCCTGTTCGTCGATGCCTAAGGGTTGGCTAAGTTCAAAACCAAGTTAAGCGCTGCAATTAAGGTGGTCGTACAACTCAGATAGGTTGTTGTACCACTAGAAACCCTAGTGTCAGTCTGTTGCAGCTTGTTGTCCCATAACAAAGGCCACTCATGGATCCAAACCAAGTTAGAGTCTAGGAAAATTAGAAAAAACAATATGTATATTTCCGTTTGTCGTCTTTTGCATATTCAACCATTGAATAAAGGAATTAATTTGGTCAATTATTTATTTTCTTTAAAATCGGGTTATCATTGTTTGTGAAATTTCAATTTTGATAAGAGAAAAAAATCAGAATTCAATATTTTATCCTGAAAGGGATATTTCAGTGGTATCAGAGCCAATTTTCTTGCCAATTTGTGGGATAGAATTATTTTGCAGCTTCAACTTTATGTAAGGTAGTGACAGAGAAGTCGGATATTACCAGAGAGAAAAAACGATCCAAAACAACCAAAGGAAAGGTTAGGGCAGCAAGATCCAGAATCACTTGCAGGGAAAGAAGAGAAAGCTATGGGTCACAACAACGATGAAAATGAAACCCGTATTGAAAGACTTGTACAAGGCTAGGAACGGTTAGCTAACATGATAGCCTAGCTAGTCCATACTATGCAAAATAATAACATACAAAGGCCTTAGAATGGTGGAGGTAGTTCTTCAGAGGCAAATAATAATCCACCCATTCAGAGGACAGTCATCGATTCTATGGCCAGGCCCTTCTAGCCCAACTTCATCTGTCAGAAAGAGGTGGTTGCGAAGGAAGTTCGACCCTCCATAGGAGATGATATTGCAACCAGTTATGAGTACAGGGTCCTACCAAATGAAATTAAGGAAGCTCTCTCACTAATTTCATAAATTTAAAGAAAAACATGGGTGGTCAAAAAGTTAAAACAAGGCCACCAACAAATTAGAGGGACCTCCAACAGATAATAGGGAAGATTACACTTCCAACATATGATGGCTCCAATAAATGTACAGCACGCTCCTGGATACAGAAATTGGACACATTCTTATCATTCAGGCCAAGGATGGAAGAGAAAGCCATCAAATTTGCCACCCTTCATCTGGAAGGTGTAGCACACGAGTGGTGGTAACATAGGTTGATCACACAGGGGCACAATCACATCCCACTCAAATGTGGAGTTTAGTACTAGATTAATAAAAAGATTTGAAAGAATTGACCTGGAAATCCATTTTCAAAAGTTAGCTCAACATAAACAAACCAATTCAGTAGATGACTTTGTTGTTGATTTTCAAAAGCTTTCAGTAATGGTGCCTGATGTGACTGAAATGAGGCTTGTGGTTTTATTCATAGAGGGTCTAGCTGAACCAATTAGAGGCTTAGTGAAGGCTTTCAGCGCTACTTCTATACAAGAAGCCATTAAAAAGGCTTTGGATCTTGAAACTACAGCCCCTAGAGGAAGATTCCAACCTACAGGGCAGCAAAGACAAACACCCTATGGACAGCAAAAAAATAGTGTATTACGGGCAGCCAAGGGCAAATAATTATGGGCAGCCAAAAACCACTTCTTTTGGACAGCAAAAGAAGCCATTATAGTAGGGTTCCCAACAAGAATTTCCTAAGACCATCAAGGAAATTGAAACTAGAAATGAACTCCGAAGAAAGAAACTTTGCTTTACATGTAAGGATCCTTAGGAGCCAAGTCATAGGTGTTTTCCAAGAGGTCAAGTACATAACATTGAGGTGATCTCCAATGATAACGCAGAAGAAGAGGAATAGGAGGAAGTAATAGAAAAGGAAGAACCAGTAGCAGAGGCTACGGTGGAGGAAAAAACATCTGATAGTACTTTGCCTACACTTTAAGATGCTCCTAGGTATCATCCATTCAGGGTCCGTGGAGTGTTAAAAGGACATAAGGTGACTGTTTTAATTGATAGTGGGGCAACCCACAACTTCGTTGATGAGAGTTTAATAAAACAAAGAGGGCTGCCAATAGAGGACTTTCAAGGCTTTAATGTTACTGTAGCAGATGGATTTACTATACCATGCACCAAGATAGTCAAGGGCTTGGACATTACTCTTGGTAAGCACAAAGTTATTGATCATTTCTATGTAGTTGGCATAGGCGAGACTAATCTGGTTTTAGGTGAACAATGGCTCCATTCCCTTGGAGGATTCACACAAAACTACAAAACCATGGAACTGAAATTTCAATAGGAAGGCAAAAAGGTAGACTTCATGGTATGGCCAATGGGGCTCTAACATCACTGACAGCTAGGAGCATGGAGAGAATTTTCCGTAAGGGAAAAATAGAGTGGGCAGCCCATTGCTTTGAGAGTAATGCATCCACATCTAGTGATAAGAGGTCTTACCATGTGGATATTCAATCCATTTTGGACAGTCATGGTACAATATTCAGTGATTTACCTTCAGGGCTGCCCCTTGATAAAGATTTTCAACATGTTATAGAGCTAGAAACAAGTTCTAAACCTATTATGATTACTCACCCCCATCCTGGAGCTTTCAAAGAGGAAATTGAAAATACAATCGAGGAGTTATTGGAGATGGGTCATATTCATCCTAGTTCTAGTCCCTTTACATCTTTTGTTGTCTTGGTAAAGGAGGATGGAACTATGAGGATGAGTATTGATTACCGTGCCTTGAACAAGAAAACTATCAAAAACAGGTACCCAATACCCAAGATCGATGAGTTGTTGGATGAATTGCATGGAGCAGTATATTTTTATAAAATTGACTTGAGATCCGGTTATCACCAAATCAAAGTAAGAGATGAAGATGTACACAAAACAGCTTTCCAATGTCACTTTGGACGTTTTGAATTTTTGGTTATGCCTTTTGGTTTAACCAATGCTCTAGCTACCTTTCAATCATGCATGAATCATGGTTTTAGTGAGCAATTGAGAAAGTTTGTTTCAGTGTTCTTTGATGACAATTTGGTGTACAATAAGACTTGGAAAGAGCACATGAAACACTTGGATACAATGTTGGGAATATTAGAACAACAATCTCTTTTGCGAAAGAGTCTTAAGTGTGAATTTGGTATGACTGAGATTTTATACTTGGGACATATCATCAATGCCCAAGGAGTACAAGTTGATCAAGGAAATATTCAAGCAATAATTGATTGACCACTACCCACCACTTTGACTCAATTGAGGGGTTTTTTGTGACTTTGCAGTTATTACAGGAGATTTGTGAAAGAGTTTTCACAACTTGTCCCATTGACTGATTTAACAAACAAGGGAGCTTTCAAATGGTCTGAATCAGCTCAAAACATATTTGAAAAGCTCAAGGAGGTAATGAGTACTTGCCCCAGTACTTGTTCCAAATTTCTCTATTCCTTTTGTATTAGAATGTGATGCATCAGGGGAAGGAATAAGGGTTGGTTTAATGCAAAAGGGACATCCTATTTCCTTTGAAAGTTGGAAATTGAAAGATACAAAGCGTGGATTTTCTAGCTATGACAAATAAATGTTGGCTATCATGCATGCCTTAACAAATTCCAACAATACTTGATTTGTGGTAGATTCGTGGTCAAGACTGATCACAACAATTTGAAGTTTTTTCTCAACCAAAAAGACTTTAAATGACTGGCAACAAACGTGTGAGTAAGCTTCAAGCTTATAATTTTGATATAGAGTATGTAAAAGGTAAAAATAATGTGGTGGCAAATGCTTTATCTAGAAAGCCCTTTTTATGTTCTATGTTTGTGATCTCTACGGATTAATATATGTTAATAATAGCAGAGTATGCCAAAAATTATTTCACTAATGAGATCCTTGAGGGCAAAGTACAAGTTGACAAGTACAAGGTAATTGATGACCTCATCCTCTACAAGGATAGAATCTATTTAGTTCATGAATGAAAGATGAAAAGCAAAGTCTTGAAGGTTGTCCATGATACACCCTTAGTTGGTCACCCAGGGTATTTCAAGACTTACAAGCAGATAAGGGACAAGTTCTTTTGGAAAGGACTCAAGGAGGAAGTCCTCCAATACATCAGCGAATATATCACCTGCCAACAAAATAAAGTAGAGCATGTCTTTCCAATAGGACTATTGCAGCCCTTGCCAATTCCGAATCAAAAGTGGGAGAGTATTTCCATGAATTTTATCACAGGACTTCCCAAGGTTCAAGGTAAGAGTTGTATCTATGTGGTGATTGATAGACTCAACAAATATGCTTATTTCTTTGACATTCCTACTGAATTTAAGGCTCCTCAAGTTGTTGATTTATTTTTTAGAAGTGTTTAGGCTACACGATTAGCCTAAAAACATTGTGAGTAATAGGGACAACCGGTTCCTTAGTATGTTTTGGCAAGAACTCTTTCATCTGGGCGGGGCAATTGACACCAAGCACCATCTACCACCCACATACAAATGGGCAAACTAAAATTGTTAAAAAATGGCTTGAAGGTTACTTGAGAAATTATGTGGCGGGACAGCAATCACTTTGGGTTAACTGGCTTTATATGGAAAAGCATTGCTACAATACCACTTATTACATGTCAATTGATATGTCACCTTTCAAAGCTCTATGGGTATGATGCTCTTTTCGTTGTTGATTTGGTTATTGCTGATAGTAGAGTGCCAAGGGCACGAGACTTGGCTGCTCAAAGCCCAGACATATTGGGTATGCTTAAAGAAAACCTCCAGCATGCTCAAAACCAGCATAAATTATATGCAGATCAACGCCATATAGAGAGAAGTTTTGAGGTGGGGGGCATAGTTTTCTTAAGGTTGCAACCATATAGACAATCTTAGATCAAGAAGAGTGGAGTTGAGAAGCTCAAACCCCGTTTTTATGAGTCGTACAGAGTCATCACAAGGATTGAGGAGGTTGACTACGGACTTGAGTTGCCAAAGCATAGCAGAATACATAATGTCAATCCTTCCATTGAGTTGCCTCCCTTACATGATGAAGGCAAACTCATCTTGGTTCCTGAAGCTATATTGGATGTCAGAGCAAATAAATTAAGGAACAGAACTATCATAGAGTATCTAGTATGTTGTAAGAATCTATCAACAGAGGATGCTACTTGGGAGGGTGCAAAAATTCTTGAGCATCTCAATTTGCAATTGCTTGTGAGCAAACAATTCTAAGAAAGGCAGATTGTAATGTCCCATTTCTTAAATTAATGAAATCAAAGGACCTGTGGCCTATCTTTATTTCCCATAGGCTAAAGGGGAGATTTAAAAGGGTAATAATCTAATAATAATCTATTAAATTGTCCAAAAAGATATTTGTTATAACTTGAAAAAAGACAATTTATTATCATTGAATGGGGCCAAAAGTAAATATTGGATACATAGCCAAAAAGTAATTAATATTCGTAAGTTGGAAAAAGATGAATATTCAATTAAAAGAAATATTAATTTCTTTTAGGGTTGGAATGGAAAAATGAATAATAAAAGAATTGGGTGAAAAAGAAATGAGGATTCAAATACTATACAAAAACCAACACACTTTTTCCAGAGGAAAAGCTTGTAGCTTCAACTCTACATCCAAGGACGAAAACCCTCGAATTTGCAGATAGGAGGATGAAACCCCTCATAACCAGTTGAGGATTCCACCCAAGTATCACGTTTGTGTTACCTGTTTCAGGGGAAAATCAGCTTTAGAGGCCCGTTCGGCAAGGGCATCATAATCAATGGTCCTTCAAGGGCAAATTGTAGCTGTTGGGAGGCTAGCACAACACTTTAAGGTTATTTCCAACACCTAACTAGCAACTACTGCCATCAAAGCCTTGTTCGCCAATGTCTAAGGGCTGGTTGAGTTCAAAACCAAGCTGAGCACTGCAATTAAGGTGGTCGTACACTCAGATTGCTTGTCATACCACTAGAAACCCTGGTGCAGTTTGTTGTAGCCTATCATACCATAACAAAGGCAACTCGTGGATCCAAACCAAGTTAGGGTTTGGGAAAATCATAAAAAATTTGTATATTTCAATTTGTCGTCTTTTGCATCTTCAACCATTGAATAAAGGAATTAATTTGGTCAATTGTTTATTTTTTTAAAAATTGGGTTATCATTGTGAAATTTTGGTTTGATAAAAGTATAAAAAAATCAAAATCTGGTATTTTATCCTGAAAGGAATATTTCAAAGGGCCACACACAAGGGTCATAAAGATGCCACAAACAAGGGACAAATGAATGTTGCACACACGAGGCCAAGGGCCGCGCACAAGATATAAGCAATGACTAGCCTATCATGCAAGAGTAACAACAATGAAACATAAAACAAATGAAAACTAGTCTACACTATCCATGTATATCAATGTGATATCATAGTAAAGTAACATATCCATATAGCATTATGTAAGACATGAGTAACTAGCAAGACGTGTGAGCAATCTATGTAGCTCAACATGGTAAATGTCATAGAAAAATATAACTTCTGATATTGTGACCCATGGTTTAATGTCCCCAGCATTGGCACGCCCCTGGATATAGGAAAGTCCAACATCTATGTGTCCATATATGATTTGTATGTCTTGCATCACACTCATACCGTGAAATGCATACGTATATGAAAAAGAATATAGCATCTACCAAACATGTGATAAATAACATATGTATATAGTCATCATGTCATGCTTAAGTCCCGATTTTTTATTTTTTTAATATTTTGAATGTTTTTTGTATTTTTTTATTTATTTGATTTATTTGTATTTTTGAATATTCGAAAATGAAAAAGGTGCTAACCAATTATCCAATCGATGGGATAGTCACAGGAAGGGCCTATATCATATGGTGTGGTGGTAACCTTTCACGAGCAAAAGATACCAGATGTACGTGTATAAAAATCCAAGGCTTTGGGCACTATAATGTAACTATTGTAATCACTGCTCATAGGATCTCGTGTATGATGGGAAACTCTATAAGGCCTAGGATAGTGTGAGGCCCACTGTATGGTGGAAGAATATATTGGTACCTGTGTTCACTATGGAACACGCTGAATTGTTTGTGGTGCTAGCTTAGTGCATGCTATAGCAGATGATAGCCATTATAAGTCTTGCATAACTCTCTAATGTAATGATTGTTGTACAACTCGCTGCCTAGGAGAGTCAACTACTCCCTGTGAACCAAATGTGTAGGAGGCTTTTGAATATGTATAACCACTGGCTTTGTATAATGATCCTGAGTAGGTGTGAAAACTGCCTTTGTATAATGATCCTGAATAGGTGTAACAACCAACTACAATGGTGGTGGGGGTGGAGGAGGAGATACCACAGGCTTGAGAGAGTACTCATATCAAATGCCTGAAATTGTGACTACCTTGTTGCAATAATGTACTTGAGGCATCGATGCACTGTAGATGGCACTGCATGGAGTTTTTGTATCCAAGGGCATTCTAACAAGTCAAAGACCCCATTACTCGTTAAGACTAGGAATGAAGTAGTCACTATCGTGGAGCCCCCCTGAAGAGGTAGCACAATGTATCTGAAAGTGTCACGTATTTGTCCATTGAATCCCTTAACTAGTCTTGTAGTATCTTGTATATCCTTTTGTGTGTATCCCAGAGAGCTTAGAAGTGTCATTGTGTAAGCGTTTTCGCTTGACCCATTGTTGACCATGACACTATGTACATATTGTTTATTAATGTAAGCCCCGTATGAATAGTGCCTCGAGATCCAAATCATCCTCGACAATCTAATTGTCATCAAACGTAATTCTGGGTCGTTGTGGTGATGTACCTGTAAGTGTGCCAATAATCCCATCCAATGAGTGACCATACGTTGTAAGAGGAGGATGTGCATTGTATATATGATGTACTTTGGAAGTATCCTTAGTCTATGTTGTCTCATGCTTGAGAAATGGGTCATTGAAAATTTTCAATTTATAATCCCCATTTGATTGTGGTCTAGACACCTTTGTAGGTGTGCTTAGCTCAATAGTGTTGTCATTAATATGATCTTGTATCTTATGCCTTAACTTGAAGCATTTGTTTGTAGAATGTCCAACAGATCAACGATAATCACAGTATGCACTATTGTCATAATTTTGGTCGTGGAGGGAGAGATATGAGGTTGCACTCAAGTAGCTTTTGTAGCAGTACATGAGGAGCTTGAGGTAATCATGAAAACTACCTCTTTTGTGGAGCGGATAAGAGAAGTCAATTTGTAGGTTGTGATATTGCATTAGCCGTTGTCTTTGCCTCATTCTTAGTCTCATTAGATTTAACCTTGCAACTTGGTTTAATTTGAAACTTTGTTGTTGAAGTAGTTGGAGAATATTAGGTGCATACTTGAGTTTGTTCAAAGCTATGAGCTTGACTTCTCAATTGCTCACTATATGGCATAGCCCATTGAAAGACTTGAATTTCTTGAATACTATAAACACATGGAGTGGTGCAAGTAAACTTTGTTTAAAGATGTCTTGTAATTCAATGTCTAACATAGGATGAGTCATCTTAACTAGCATAGTCTTGTAGTACATACTCATTGATTGGCTCATTGGATCCTTGTTTGAGTTTGGCAATTTGCGCATAAGATAATTTCTCATCAATGTTGATGGAAAAGTGTGCTAGAACTGATTTGTCAAAGGAAGAAATGCTCGAACTGGTTGGGGCGGGGGGCGCAGGGGGGGGAGGTCACAGAACCACTGCAAAGCATAGTCTTTGAGACTTCTTGCAAAAAATTTGGTCAATAAACGGTTGTGGGTTTCATAATCCAAACATGTGTGGAAGAATCAAAGGTGTTGTTCAGGATCACCTTTACCGTCGTACAATGAAAGCATAGGATCTACAAACCCTGTAGGCAAGGGATAAGCTGCAATCTAAGGGGCTAATGTATTATGGAGCAAAGTATGTGAATCCATTGAATGACTAGCTCTAGAAGTACCTTGCTCTAACTGCAACACCTTAGCCTGCAGAGCTAAAACAATCTGTTAGCGGGACTATGCAATAGGCAAAGTTGATAGTGTAATATGCATAGTCATTGTAGGATTGGAATAGGTTGGCTATGTAGAAATAGGCATGGAAATTCGTGGGAAGCCTTGTGTTGCCCCCACACCTTGGGTAGACATCACAGATGTAATTGGAGGTGTAAATGTACGAATGGTATCGACAATAGTGGTATGGACACGTGGTTGGATCAGTAACTCGAAATGGTTAATTGACATCATGGAAGGGATCGTATTGTTCTCCAAATGTATAGCTTGGGCAAGCTTATTCTGTTCATCTCTTGCTACATATAACATTGCATCAAGCATTTATGGATTTATATCCATATAATCGATTAATTCGCTTTCATTAATGTCATCATATTTATCCACACTACTTGTTTCTTGCTCATGAATATTTTCAGATTCCATATTCTTAATAAGCCCATCAACGAGATGTATAGTGTGTACCATGGAATCCATAATGGGAGTAGGAGGAATAAAGGGGATCATGCATGCCATTTGATGCCTAGTGGGGATCATTTTAGTGATATTTCTGAAACTTATGGCTTTGGTTTAGGACCTTATAGGTCAACAAGAGTTGTATAGGTCTAAATATCTGGGAGCAAAAGCATTGGTGGCCTAGGAGCTAACTTTTATACTCGGATCAAATTATTTTTAGCCATGAAAAAAAATTCATAAGCCTCTAGTAGAGTGCTAACTCTCATAGATTGTATTATTATATAAATGTTGAAACCTCAAGCTTTAAGGAAATATAGGAAAGCAATGTCATTTGAGGGGGAAAAGTTTCTTGCAATTCTATCCCATGTTTTTCCAAATCTTAGGTTAAACTCGAAGATATTTTTAGTAGGAACCCATTTTATAGTAGTCAGTTGTTCTAAAAGAGATAATTTATTCTCTCTTTAAATTTCTCATGCAACTTGATCCCTAACTCTTCTTAAGTGCTTACAATGTGCACATGTAGAATTTTATTGCAGTAAAATAATTTTAATCTAAGTGATGAAGTTAGTAGTCCAACTATTATGTCATCTTCTAGGATATGGTGCATTGCACAAAGATTGGCTATATCTTGGATATGTTCAATAGGGATAAGAGAAGTCTCTCCTGCAAAATAAAATAATGCCTTCAAGACTGCTATAGGCATAGGCGTTGATGTTGTAATATTGAGAGGTCTTCCATTAGTGAAAGAAACAAAAGGATGGATCCTTGGTTGAGCCATGAAAGCACTAGGATGAGATTTTTATGAGGTACAAATAAATTTATATTTGGTGGTGGCATGGATTGAGTTCTAGAAGAAGAAGAAATGGGAGATGTATGTCTCTGAATTGATCTAATCCTTTTCCTTGGAGAGAGCTACAAGAACTCAAAAGGACCCCTTTTTTGTTGAAGCTCTTATCTCAATTTTTCTCATAAGAAGAGGCAAGCATAGGCTTGGGGTGTGGAGCTCAGGTCGAGCTATGTTGGGCACTCAGGCACTTTGAATGGAGGAGCACGAAGGCAAGCAACAAAGCCCAAGTAAACCATGCCAAAAGGCCCAAGTTAGGCTAATCGGAAGGTCGGGTGAGCTCCACTTGGAAGGTGCACTAGAGGGGTCGCCATAAGGGTGACACAAGCTACTAAAGTTGAAAGCAAGCTCGGGCCCAAGGGGCAAGCACAAAGGGGCCAGGGGTAAATAGGAAGCAAGCAAGCCCAGGTGGGAACGACAAGCATCACGAGAAGTGCAACACGACATTGCAAGGGTTACCGAGATACACCCATGCGAGCTGACGTGTCAACAACCTGGAAGGAGAGAGTGAAGTTGGGGCTGCTAAACAAGTTGTGTGCACAAGGTCATGCATGATTAGGTGGCACTCAAGGTAGGATCTAGTTGCAGACCGTGCATAGAGAATGATGTCGCAACATAGGGGGGCATGCAGGGAGCAAGTTGAAAGGACCACACAGTTTGTCAAGTAAGGACATGCAAAGGGGTCACTCAAGGTGGGCAAGCACAGGCAGATAGGTCGAGTCATGAGCAAGGATCAGCTAGGATGGGCTAGCCCATGAGCACCATGTGTAAGGCCCAATTTGTACTCTACACTTCTTGTGTTTATATATAGCTCTAATGTATTAGATAGACTAATTTTATTCATGTTTGGCACATATATCAGACTTATGATTCTATTGATTGTGATGACAACACTATTGATTATGATATTTATAACATATTGATGGTATAGTGTGTTTCATCAAGTATTTTTGTATATGCTGACATCGATGTAGATGTACATTATGATTATTATATTTAACACATTAATACATTAAATTGCTTGGTTACAAGGACCCTAGAAGGGCGAGCAGTTCAGGGTAGCCGCCGACCCAGATTGGTCGGCAAACTAAGGGGCGAGTCAGGTGGTCCGGTGAGTGGGGTGGAGAGGCAAGTTGTGTGGAGTCAAGTCGACAAAGCGAGCTTGCCCAAGCCGAGTTGGCTTAGTTTGTTGAGCAAAGAGTTGACCATCGTGTTGCAAAGCAAGGGTAGGGCAAGGAGTTAAGTTAGTGTCAATTTGTCAAGTGAGCAGGGACAAGAGTGGAACCTAATCTCATTCACAGTTGGGGCTCAAGGGAGTTGGGTCAACAAAGTCGGCCCCGACGAGGAGCTCGATGGAGTGTTTTGTGTTCGCTAAGACAAATAAGGCATGTGGTGAGGTGAGTCACCATGGAGTGCAGTAAGATAAAAGGGTCCCAAGGCTTGGCGAGCCTAGGGTAGAAGTTTTGTAGGTCAGGTTCATCGAACAAGGTACCACCAAGCAAGTAGTCCTTAGGTAGGTTGTTAGGGTTGCGGGGACTCGACGAGCATGGAGAGTCGTCGAGCCAATGTGTGGCTTGTGCCTAGAGTGGTGGCGGGGGTTGACTGTGAAACTTGTGAAACAGGGAACTCGGCAAACTCGAGGATCCACCAAGCCAAGTTGGCTAGGTAGTCAGCCATGGCGAGGAGTGGTGTTGAGCAAGTAGGTTTTAGCTCTGCAATCAAGGAGTCATCAAGTAGAGAACAATATGGGAAGTAACTAGCTACGTTGTTTGGATACGGGTACGGGTACGGGTTCGGGTACGCGGGTACGTCATTTTTCAAAAACCTTGATTTGGATACGTCGTGGGTACGTCTCTATATATATATTTAAATATATATATATATATATATAATTTAAAAGAATTTTAAAATTAAAAATATTAAAAATAAAATTTAAATACTATCTAAATATATAGTAAACTGTAAATTTAAAATAAAATATAAATTATAATATTAAAAATGTAAAAACTAAATAGTATTTAGTTTAAATTTTTAATATTATATTTTATTTTATTTTTTATAGTTATATTATATTAAATGAAATATTTAAAATTAATTTATTAAATACTTAGTAAATACTAAATACAAAGTTAAAAAAATTAAAACTAAATACTAAATGGAAAAGCATTTCTGCATTTTTCGAGTTTAGGGTTTCCGGTCCACCCGCCATTTGATCCCGCTTTAACGAGAAGGAAACATGGTTTCCCTCATCCTTTCTGTATTTCTTTCCCAACTCGAGTATCCGATTACGATCAAGCTCATTGTTCCAAGTGCAACTCGTTAGATCGACCCAGCTCGGGCTCGAGTTGTGCAAATCGCACTGAAATGGCAACTCCGACAGCTTTTCGAAGGTCCACTCCCAGAACCATAGTCACAAGGTTCGAGTTCGAGTTCGAAGAGGATAAAATTCGGTTCAAGTGCGTCAAAAAATAAAGTTCGAAAAAAAGTTCACCATTAAATTCGAATCATTAAAATATATATATATATATAATTAAATATAAAAATTAATAACAATAAAAATTAAAATAAATAAATAAATAAAAGATATTTTTAAAAAAAATCATAAACTTTATAAATAACAAATAAAACATTAAAAAAATTAAAATATAATTACAAAACATAATATTTTATATATATATATATATATATATAAATTAAAAATTAAAATAAATAAATTATTCATTAAAAATAAATTGATAAAACATTTTAAAAAAATGAAAATGAAAAAAATAAAATAAAACTACAAAACTTAAAATAAAAAAATTTAAAATACATGCTTAAAAATAAATATAAAATACAAATAAAAATTTATTTAAAAAACAAATTAAAAAATATAAAGATACAAATTTAAAACAAAAAAAAAAAACGTAAATAAAAATAAAGACCTACCTCCCGCTGCTTCGGCTGCCGACGTCAATGGCTACCACAGACCTCTCGCCGACACTCCACGCTCGCATGGCACATAGACCCACAGACGCAAACAAAAGCGCAGATCGAAAAATACGGCGAACCCTACGAACTTTGACGAAATTTTTTTTGCTTTTTTCTGAGTTTTTTTTGGGCGTTTTTTTTGAGTTTTTTTTCCGTTTTTGGCGACAGTCGCCGGAAATCTTCGGGGACGCCCCGGAGTCGTCCCGGAGGCGCCCGCCGGCGTGCCGGACGTTTTCGGCACGCCGGCGGGCGCCTCCGGGCGTCCCCGGGACGTCCCCGTGCCGGAGGCGTCTCCGAACAAGAGGCGTCGGGCTGGGGGGCATACCCCTGCAACACAGGTAACTAGTGAAGGGGAAGAAGCCTATTGGCATACAAGCTCAAAGGAGAGCCAAGAGGTGTTTCCATGGTCCGCAATGACCAAGAACAACAGACTGAGCATTGCCATGACAAAGAACGTGAGTCCCTTGGGGTGGGGCAAGCCAGGCTATTCGAGGAGCTCAACGGACAGGTCATTGAGGAAAGTCGGATTGTCCTACAAACAGAGTTGGCCGAGGAACTCTAGGAGCAACTCCACGAATTGTAGGGACTAGGAGTCTATTTGGAAGGGAGATGGCACAAGGGGACAGGGAACGCTGTGCTCTCCCTTGGCCACAAGACTTAGGCATTAGGGGTTGAGAGCCTTCCACCTTAGTAGAACCAACAAGCAGCCAAACAAATCAAGTTGGTCTTCCTCTTGGAAGCCTTGAGAAGACAAAAAGATGAAAGCATGCTTGTAAATGAACCTAGGCTAAAATGACCATGTGCGAAGCCATGAAGGCTTGTAGGAAGCCTTGAGGAGCTTAGGGAAGGTTGGGAGAGAAGGCCATGGAATGAGCCTTTTTCCTTTCCTCTTGCCCTCCTCCTCTCTTCTCCTTGTGTGCAAATGAGGTCTCATAGGCTTGGAGAATCATTTGAGGGGTTCATAAAGTTGTTTAAGGTTAGGTCAAGGTTTGAAATATTTGGATGGCGGAGATTGATCCAATCCAAGGGGGGAGATTGGATGTTCCATCTTTTGGAAAGAATTAGAAGTTTGAACTTAAGTAAGCTTTGACTTTTCTAATTGGTCCATAATCTGGTTATTACTGTGTGCACTTTATTGATATAAATTGACTTTGAGAAGAAGGGGGATGTCAATTTAATGACATCCCAAGGGTTGCACTATATGACCAAAGGCCTCATTCATAAATTAAAATTAGAATTTTGTGAAACTAAAAGTGAAAGTGAAATTAGATGAAGTGCCCTCAACTAATGTTCCACCCTATAGGCTAATCTCCATGGACCCTAGTGACTTGCTTATGTGTTTTCTACATTGGTTGACATAGTTGTTCATGTGACCTACTATATTGTGTGCCTTCCAAACTTCTTATGCTGAGATGAGCTTGTGTTCTCCTTTAAAACACAAAAAAAAAACCCATTTTGGCCTACTTTCTCCTATGAAATTTTAGGTCATTACACTTGGTATCAAAGCAAAGTTTCAACACTAAGATCTCTAGGGAAAGTTTTTGCCGATTTAATTTCCAGAATTTTGCATGTCATTTTGTTGCCCAAATGGGGCTAGCTAATGGGTCTTTTGTCAGGGATATGAGAGGTGCAAGCTCCATGGATTTATGCTTGTAGAACAAACCAATGGGCTGGAATAAATGAGCTTCTATGGGAAAGCTATGGACATTTCACCCCCCACTGGTGCGTAATTGTGGCTCCTCTCACTCTTGGTGGGCTTTGCATTCCTACCCTTGGTAAATAGATGAGACTTGCTCTCACCCTTGGTGAGTGATTGAGATTATGGATTCTTTTACATGTTGAGCAACCCCCTCTCCCTATTAAGTAACCCTAAGGGTTACTATGGTACTTCTTGTGATGTGGCATTGTTATTGTGCTTATTTATGGCTCATAGATGATGTAGAACCACCTTTAGCTTGTTATCCAAGTAAAGATATGACCATGTTTATAAGGCCTTGAGCTCGCGTGAGCCAAGTTGTGTCAGTTTGCAAGCAGTGTGTTGACTGCCGCATCACAGAGCAAAGTAGGGTTCTGAAGGACCCCTTGAGGAGTTGAGTTGGTGTCAACTCACAGAGCAAGCAAGTTTAAAAGGGGCGGAAAGTTATCTCATTCGTAGTTTGGGCTCGAGAGAGCCAAGCCCAATGAGGAGTTCAATGGAATGTTTGTGTTGGTTGAAGCGGACAAAACGCATGGTGAGGTGAGTCAAGCCTCCATGCTCTATCTTAACCTTCCACCTTAGAAAACTTGTAAGCACCTAAATACAGCAAGTTACCATTCCTCTTGAATGTCTTGAAGCCTTGAGGAGAAGAAAAGATGAAATCATGCTTGTAAACGAACCTAGACTACCATGGCCATGTGTGGAGCCATGAAAGCTTGTAGGAAGCCTTGAAGAGCTTATGGAGAGTTGGTAGAGAAAATCGTGGAATGAGCATTCCTCCTTTCCTCTTGCCCCACTCCTCTCTTCTCCTTGTGTGCAAATGAGGTCTCATAGGCTTGGAGAGACCTTTGAGGAGCTCATAAGGATGTTTAGAGTTAGATCAAGAATGAGATATTTAGATGGTGGAGATTGATCCATCCAAATGTGGATATGAATGATCCATTTAAAGGGAATTCGGAGTTAAAACTTAAGTAAGCTTTGTCTTTTCTAATTAGTAATTACTATGGTTATTAATGTGTGCACTTTATTAATATAAAGTGGCGTGAGATAAAGGGGGATGTCACTTAAGAGGTGCACTTTATGACTAAAGACCTCATACATAACTTAAAATTAGAACTTTGGGACACTTAAGTGAAAGTGAAAATAGATAAAGTGCCTTTGACAAATGTTGGACCTAAAAGCTAATCTCCATGCACCCTAGTGACTTGCTTATTAGTGACAAGTGTCAACTTGATGCAATCACGGTTAGGGGATCCAATGAAGGATGACCTTAGACCATGCAACCTAAGTACTCAAGCCAAAAACAAAGGTAAAATGCACAATATGCATGTAAAACAGAACGCAACAATGTAATCTTTATTGAATTCAATGAGGGAAATTACAATTGCACAAACATTACACTATTTCAGTCTAATTGCAGACTTTGCTACATGCAATATTTCAACAATCCCACAAGGGACATGCTACACCCAATCTCTCTACTCGGATCTATGGCTCCCCACAAATCTCTGCTTGAACCAGGCTTGGTTCTCTAGATTGGATACTCCCCTCGCAAATCTTGCTAACTCTCAATCTTTGCAAACTTCGTTTCTATTTCGCAACTAAAGCCTTCTGTTCCAAATTGGCCAACCTCGAGAACAATGCCACTCAATCGATATATAGGCACACATGAAACAGTTACAAAAGTTGGAACTACTCACCTTCCATCGATCAGATAATTTCCATCTTTTGCATGACTCTTTGGCTTCGCAATCAATTACATGCCACATGATGTTTGAGACGTTATCCCATCATCTTACGTTGACACATGGCACTGAAGTATGACACAGATTTCGCTAACACGTGTTTTTATTGAATGTGATTACTTTTCAACTCTCATCACACACAAAGTGATCTCAAGTGCCCCTTGATTAAAAAGAAAGATCCTTACCCAGTTGCACAAGGTTGATTCTGCATCACAAAAGTTCACAAGATATTTGTGCACCAAAGACTATGCATTGATCTCAGGATCGCAAGCTTGCCTCGAAACCTTCATAGATTGGATGAACCACAAGGTTTGCACAAGTCTTCTCCAACATAATATTGCACAAGTATTCCAGTTACGTAGGTCTTCCCCTTTCATCTGCGCAATACTTCATGACTCCTCGCGCAAAACTTGCAAATATCTCCAAACAAAACTTGCATAAGACTTCACCAGTTGCACAAAGTACTAGTCTTTCTTTTTCTGGACTCTTCATGTTGCATTCAACATGGGGCTGCACAAAAGCAACTTTGCATGCACACAAAGGGTTAAGAAAAACAATTTCTAGGTTTGTGTGTAAACAATGGATTGCACAAAATTACTTATTACAAACCTAAGTATTTTTTGTGGATGCAAGATTGCATGTGAACCCAGATGCTCCTACATCATACAACCTGGGTAAGTGAAATGAACCATGAGCTCCTACTCATGAACATTCCATGAGTTCCTTTAGAGATACTCCATGCTTAGTAACTTATGATGCACTCATACAAGCCACATCCTCAACTTCTTGGCCCAACCACTTAACCAAATATTCCTTATACTCATTGCCTCACGTCTTCTTATCGACTTCGGAGTCAATTACCCTTTCAATCTCTTCTCTTGTCTTCTCAGGCATTTATTGTCTCCAATCTAATTCTCCAAAATAAGTGCTTGCACTTTCATCATTGCTTTGTCCCTCCTGGTAAGGGTACAAATTTGCCACATTGAAAACGGGCAAAATATCTATCCCATCAGGCAACTCTATCTCATATGTGCCAGTGGCAAACTTCCTCAACACTCTACATTGTCCACTCTTCTTCCATTTCAACTTGTCACATATTCCTTTCAAGAACCTTTTGTTCCTTGAGACACTAAAACCATGTCACCTACTTGAAACTCCTCTCCGTTTCAAATATGCACATTGCTTGTACTATGCAATACTCCTCTCCAATTGCTTTTGCACTTGTTGATGGATGCCTCGCTTGTACTTGGCAAATTTCTCCACTAAAACATTCTTCCCCCTTGTGCCTTTGATGTCACACAATTTTGCGACACCTCTTGAACTACACCCATAAACAATCTGAAATGGTGCCCTCCTAGTGTTCTTGTTTGCTGAATTGTTGTAAGCAAATTTAGCTTCTGCCAAAGAATGAATCCCATAATCATGGCTTCACTCCAACCAAACATCGCAACAAGTTATCAAGACTCTTGTTGACTGCCTCCCTCTGACCATCCATTTAAGGATGATACGCTAAACTAAATTGTAACTTAGTATTTAGCTTCTCCCACAATGCCTTAAAAAACATTTAGCTTGTGCCAAGATTGAAGCATAATCTGGCTTCCTCCAACCAAACATAGCATCAAGGTACCAACACTCTTGTTGTCCACCACCGTCTGACCATCCATTTGAGGATGATAAGCTAAACTAAATTGTAGCTTGGTATTTACCTTTTTCCACAAACTTTGTATCCCTACTAGATATTGTGTTGTGTGGCAATCCACGCAAACTGAAAACTTCCCTGAAAAACAAATTGGCTATGTGCGTAGCATCATTAGTCTTTTTGCATGCAACAAAATGAGGCATTGTGGATAATCTATCTACAATCACAAGAATAAAATCATGGCCTTTATGTGTTCTAGGCAATCCTAAAACAAAGTCCATGCTGATATGATCGCATGGTCTCTCTAGAATAGGCAATGGTTGATACAACCCTATATTTTGACTCCTTCCTTTTGCCAACTGGAAAATCCTACATCCCTGCACATACTTTTGCACCTCCATACCCATTTTAGTTCAAAAGTAATTTTCAGCTAGTTGCGACGATGTGTTTTCAATGCCAAAATCACCTACTAGTCCTCCACTATGCTTCTCCTTGATCTTAATTATCGTGCATAGACTCTCAAGGTATGCACAATTGTTTTCCTTTGATCAACAATTCTTCTTGCAAGAAACAATCTAACCATGGTGTTCTCTCCACACTCAATGGTTCTGAGCATGATTTACATGCATCCCTAAAACCCTCATCTTCTACGTACAACGCCTTCATAGAATCAAATCCTATGACTTCCACTTGCATCTCATTCAACAAGAGACACCTTCTACCCAGCAAATCCACAACTCTATTAGACTTTTCACTCCTATGCTTCAACACAAATGAATAACTCTGCATAAGTTCAACCCAATTCATATGTCTTTGGTTCAACTTATTTTGAATAATGATGAATTACAGTGCTTGATGGTTTGTGAACAACACAAACTCCTTCGGCAACAAGTAATGCCTCCAATTCTTGAGAACTTGCACTATGGCATAGAACTCCTAACCATAAACTAAATATTTTCTCTTTACATCATTCAATTTCTCGCTAAAATAATCAATGAATCCGCTTGTATTGTTGCTCCTCTATCATCACAATCAACTTGAAATACCATGTTGAAATCAAGTAAAACCAACACAGATTGTTCAATTACCTTTCTATCCAAACTCTGTAAGTTGTGCTCTACTTTTGTTGTCCAAACAAATTATCTTCTATCATCTCTCATTGGTTTTGTGATAGGTGCACATATCCCACTTACGTTTCGAATGAACTTCCTATAAAAACTTTCCAATGCATGAAAGTTGAAGGCATCAAATGTACTTCTAAGTGATGGCCACTCAATAATAGCTCTCATCTTTTTTGGATCCGTCTTCAATCCTCCTTAGGAAATCACAAAACCCAAGTACACCAACTCCTTCATAAAGCTGCATTTATTCTTATTAACCAGCAACTTCTCTTCTCACAATGGCTGCAACACTTGTCTCAAGTGCATCAAGTGTTCTTTTGTCCTACTAAAAATCAGAAGGTCATCCAAATACACAATGACAAACTTACCAAGAAAAGGTTTCAGCACTTCATTCATGAGACTCATGAATGTACTCAGTGCGTTTGTCAACCCAAATCACATAACCGGCCATTCATACAATTCCTCCTACGTCTTGAACTCAATCTTACATTCATCACCTTTCTCGATGCAGATTTGGTGATATCCGCTTTTCAAGTCAATCTTTGTGAAGTACTCCACTCGTCCACTCAAATAGTCCATCAAGTCATCCATGTGTGGTAATGGAAAGTTGTACTTGATACTTATCTTATTGATGGCTCTACAATCTTGTGCACATTCTCCATTCTCCACCTTTCTTTGGTGCCAATATTGCTAGAATTGCACATAGGCTCAAACTTTATCTTAACAACCTTTTATCTAACAACTCTTGTACTTGCCTCTGCACCTCCTCATTCTCTCTAGGCGTCAACCTATATGCCACCTTCTTTGGCAAACTGGATCCAAGAATTAGATCCATATGATAACTTATACTCTAAATGGGTGGTAACCCATGTGGCTGATCATTGGAAATGATCTCCACAAACTCATCCGACAACTCTTTCACTATGCATGATAGTGCTTCCTCTTCTCCTACCTTCCCAACCTGTGCAAGATTGGGAATAAAAGTTGTTAGCAGTAAATGGTAAATGTAAATCTATATGTATGTACAAGAACATCCTATGGTAAGTCCAATTGTATTTTGTTTGCGGGTTGTTAGGAGTTGTTATGGAAATCTCCGTGTTGATCGGGATTCCACCAAATGCGATATGGAGTTCTATTTTCAACATGGTAAATCCGGAAGTTACAACTATAGGAAATAGTACCTATAAATTTTTGTTACGAATGTAATAGGAGGTTTGACGATTATGTTGATTTTGATATGTAAGTAATAGAATATTGAATGTTATTCTCAGAAAGCTTTCGCACAGCATATTAACAGAACTGGACATCGATCTATGAGGTTTTTCTTTGTTATAATCTCTAATATTAAATCTTTTAATATGAATTCTAAGTATTTGTGTTCTTTATTGGTATAATCGTAGAGTTTCCTATGTTATGATGACTATTTCCTTATTTATATTACTTGGATGTATCAATTTATTTGTCTATAAGTAGTTTTCATCGTGCATTGAACCTTTAGATTAGTATATTTCTCTAAGATAAACCTTGTTTATGGATTCCAAGTCTTGATTAAACCTTTTTGTAATATTTTTAAGTCACTTTGCACACCATATCCCCGTAATTAGCATGTTTTGGTGAAACCCAGGAAACTCTGCTAACAATGGTGCGGTAAGCATGGATATGTTGCGATGGTTGCCGACCCAAAGAGAGGTGGAGAGTTGGTTAGACCATAAAAATTTTAAATTCGCAAAGAAAAAAGGCCAAAGAATTGGGTTTACCTCAAGGGAGATTATACAAGAACACCTCTATAATGAAATCTATGAGATCTTCTGGTGTGAATTACCAAGCTTGCTAGTTGATTGGTTGGCTCGAATTGAATATCATTGTTTTTTACCATGAGCCAATGACATTATTGTGTGGACCGAGGAGAAGATAGAACGGTTGCAGAATCTGGAGACAAATTGGACTCATGCGATTGATCATTGGATATCTGCCACTATTGATAGATATATCACTAAGATTGCAATGCAAGGATATTTGTCCTTTGACGCAGCGAAGGATCGGTTGCTAAGAGGAATCAGAGGAAAATTTGTGCAGTGACTTCCGATACTAATCAAAATGTTGGCTATTGGGAAGGCCATGGTGCCCACTCCTGGTAATATGGAGTAGTCGCTTTGGGCATATGGGGATGTGTGCAAGATAGGGGAGAATGAATCAAAGATGAAAAGATAGAGCTTGAACCCGATTCCAGCATGGAGAATCCAGAGGAGAAGGATCGGAAAAAGATTATGGAGTTAGAAAGAGAGTTGCAACAACAAAGGAGATGGAATAGAGAGAGTATGCTTCAAGAAACTGCAAATAGAAGTAGTAGTAGCATTGATGATTTGGATGAGAGAAGACGACAAGGAGAAGGGCACAGTGAAGAGAAACAAAGCGAGGAGCCCGGATAATTTTAAATGTTCATCTTTTGTAGAGCGACTTGTACTTGAGGATTATCACTTTCAACAATGAACATTTGAATGAAATCGGCTTGGATCTGTGCCCAGTGCTTTGTTTCTCTTCTTTGTTCCTAATGGATGTACCATGTTGTAGGGAAAACACCCAAGGTATAGATGAAACTATGCAGCCAGAAGTTAGGAGCTATACCCTCTGACATCCACACCTCAATACAACTATACACATGTAGTTTCAGGCATTCACCCTTTTGATATATAGGCCAGTCTCTTCTGACAATCTCGGGCAACTGAAATCAAGCTATGAGCAGCCCGCACGCTTTGTCCCATGTTAACTGAGCCTCCCTATGGACGGCCCACCAGTTTGCAACAATCCCCTTCATTGCATAGTCAAGAGCACTCACCCTTTGGGTCTCATCTGGTACATGTTGAAATCGCATAATGAACTCACCAACATCCTCCGTGGCAAAATACTAGGGTATCAATCGCTCAGTCGCAAAGACCATTCACAACAGCTGCAGCTCATGATCTCCTTTCGCCCAGTTGAGTACATGGGTGTCCGAGTCTCCACTGATTGAAGAAGCTCTATCCCATGGAATTGGGTATGGTTCTATGTAATCCTGCTCAGTACAACCTGTTTGATATAGAAAGTTTATATCAGATTGTGTTGGAGATCTTACCGTCATTGATCGCACATCCTCCTCAACCCTTTGAGGGATCTCCAGGATATTCAGCCTCATCTTGTCCAAGAGTCGTTCTATGCCGAGAATCAAAGTTTGCAGAATAGTATTTTTGTAGAGAAAACTATACTTGGTTGCTCGCAGAGCCTTCAGTTTACCTTCAACTACGACCTTCATCCAGCTAGCATTGGCACCAGTATAAGGTGAGTCTAGCTCTTTTGGAATGATAAAAGGTTTGGACTCAATCTTGTTTAGAGGAATGACAATGATCTTGTCATCTTGATGAGACTCCAATTGATTCATGACTGTGTTAATAGTCATACACCCATCATAGGCCCACTTCTTCACTATCAAAGCAAGGTAGTGAGTCTCATATGTCTTCATATCAATTACTTCGAAATCACCTTGCAGAGTGAGTTCTGCGACTTTGATTTCGACATCCTCCAGGGGACCAATAGGTTCGACCCTGCCATAGTTCACAAGGTTGAGCGTGACAAGGCTATAACTCAACATAGGTCTTCCCAAGGCTTCCTAAGTGGATCTGGAGATCATATTTACAGTGCTTCCAAAATCGAATACAACATTGGGTATGTCATATCCAGCTAATTTTATGTCCATCCTTGCATCAATGTCCCAAGGTTTCTTGGTCTTTACAAACCAAACCAACTTATCCGTCCGTTGTTGGCTTTTCTGCTCACATTCTAGTAGGTTATGGAGCGGGTTTGTGATGTTCTGGGAGATATCCTCATTACGTAACGTACTAAGGAGTCTCATCAAATTCGTCAACGCAATGACAACCCCGTCTTGTCTTAGTATACGCACTATCTACCCATACATCTGTGCATCAAGAGTGGCATCGTCCCCTTTATTTTTCCCTTGTTGGATTGTCTTCAAAATATGCGCAGCTCCTTTTCAGTAGTAGGTTCAGGGTATTGGTTTAGCCATGCCTTTTTAATACCCAAGTCTTTAGGCATTTCCAATGGAGGTAATCCCTATTCTGCATGTTGTCTAGTTACTGCTTGTAATGTGGCATCCTCCCTTAACTACGCATGAATCATATTAACGTTTCTAATAGGCCTCTCCCCCCGTTGTCTTTCTAAGACTGAACAATCTTTTGTATTGTGTTGCTCTATCACTCTGCAGTATGCGCAATAAGGTTGTCTCTGAGGATTTGTGAGATAATTTCTCTGCACATGGTTTAGATCTCTGCAGAGATAAAAACGAATGGGTGGTCTAGGCCAATTGTTGCCTCAGCCTCCCTACACACCACCTCGGTATCCACCTCTGTATCCTCCTTTGTTCCCCTATATCCCCATCCACCTTGGTGTTGTGGTTGCCCAAAATTTCCAGTATTCTGGGGTGCATTCCATCCTTGATGTTGTGTATATTCATTAAATCTAGCCACTTGCGACTGTGGTGCGTTTAGAGCCCATCCTGATTGTTGCGCTTGAGGAATCATAGGATTCCATGGAGCTTGATATGGGTAGGTTGCAGTTGATTGTGGAAAGTTCTGCGAGGTAATATTCCAGTTTTGTGCAGAAGGTAGGGAACTTGCTAGTGTCTGAGGTTGTTGATGTGCTTCAAGAACCCAAGGCATCCCTGAGAGATTCTGCCCTGGTATGATGCTCCCCAAGGTAGGAGTAGCATGTGGTGCAGCTACGGCTTTCTACGCAGCAACCACAAATACGTTTTTAGTAATATCCTCCTTCAATTCCTAGAGTGCATGACAATCCTTGTCATCATGTGTAGGTGACTTGCAGAATTTACAATACATGTTCTGTGGAATCTTTATGTATTGTTGTAAAAGATGACACTGCAAGGTTGCATGCCCTACCACTCTGCACATCTCGTAGAACTTTGTCTTAACCCGAGGGCATTCATTTCTATGATGCCCTTGTTGCTCGCACTCTATGCACCAAAGATCTGACCTGGGTATCTCAACCCTTCCTTGAAACTAATCCAATCTGCTCAAAACAATTTGCAAGGTACTTTCTACCTTAGATGATGGTGCAAATGCGTCACCATACTCTTCAATCTGCTCTACCTGAATCGCAGTAGCTCTGGCATCAGCGTTATCTCCAAACTGAGTTTGAGCCATGGCAAATCTAATCCTTGGTCGTAAACCTTCTACAAACTGAACGACTTTATCTTTATCTTCCAAAACAAATTCTACCTTATTCATGACATCAGAAAATTGATGATCATAGTCACCAACAGTCTCCCAAAGTCCTTGTCGGATCTCCTTCAAATCCTGGATCATTTGGCTTGAACTCTTCTTGACCTTAAACTTTGCGATGAGCCAATTCTTAACATCATCCAGGTATGCTCTGGCTGTCATTTTTCTTAATATGAACTCCAGTGCGCGTCCACCCAAAGCACCAATCAATTCAAACTTCTTGATATTGTCGTCCGTGATGGCTTTTGCCTGCCATTTCATGTCGCAGGTAAGTATTGTTCAGGGTCCATAGACCCATCATAGGGAGCCAAATGTATAAAAGCATCCAACTGCGCTACCATACTAGGATTTCCAGCAGATATCTCAATTGATTGTGTTGCGACCAACGTCGATGACGGTTGTGATTTTGAAGACTTCTGCGCACTTGGGGATGACACCTGATCTGGTATAAGTTGTGTTGTCTCCTATGATTCTGTGGCTATGGAGGTTGCAGATATATCTTCGTTGTTTCCTTCCTCTTCTCTGAAGTTGTGTAATGAAATGCTTAGCCTGTGCAAGGATTAGAGGATCTGTCTCTGTAGCAAGCAATGTTGTGATGGTCTTCTTCTGTGGTCTAAGAAATTCTGCTCAACTTCACGATATGCAGACTTTTGTACTTCTAGAGTTTTTCTATAAACTTCTTCTGTAATTGGTCCTTGCCAAGTGTCTTCGTCTAAAGTCATCGAGGAATTATTGCGATTTTAAAAAATTATGGACTCAGGGGATGTGTGCTTCCTTGGGAGATGATCCTTACCTCCAAAGACGTATCTCTCAAAACTTGACCATGTACTGTGTCTGCCACTGTAAGGTAATCCTTGATGTTCTCTCTGGAATACCCCTTCTAGAAACTGTAAACTTTTACTCATCTATTCTACTTCTATATTACTACCTTCTTTTATCCATGCTAGACCCTCATCGCTTACTCTCCCTCTGTCTCTATTTAGCTCGGGCTCTTCACTCTGTTTCTATTCACCGTACTCTTCTCCTTGTCTTCTCTCATCCAAATCGTCAATGCTACTACTACTACTCATTTGGAATTGTCCTCTAACACTATTTGCTTGTCCTCTTCCACGTGAAAACTTTCCTTTTCTTGGCATTGCCCCTTGTTGTCTCTGAGACAACTTCTTTTCAGTCTTCAACACGCAATGATAGGCTTCCTCAATAGAATGCAACCATCTCATCCCAAACTCGTCTTGAATGGAAATATGCAGACCATTCACATACCTTGAGATCTTATCCTCGTCATCTTCAGCATGACCCGTTTTGACAGTGAGTTTGTCAAACTCTTATGTGTAATCCTTTACACTCATTTCTTTTTGTCTCAAGTAATGCAGTTCTTAAACAAACCCATTTGATAATTGGAAGGTAGAAACTTACATTTTAGTTTTGCAACCATCCTATCCCAAGTTTTGAATTTATCTTTGCCTCTTCTTACTCTTTTGGTCAGCACATGATCCCATCATAAGGATGCATACCCTTTTAATTTTGTGCATGCAAGCTTCGTTCTCTTGGGATCCTCCATTCTATCATAACCAAAATATTTCTGCAACTCAGCAATCCAATCAATAAGTTCTTCAAGACATAAGCTCCCAGCATAGCTAGGGGTGTCCAACCATGGCTTGCTACCCATTTTAGTAATGGCTCCCAAGAATATATCTTTTGGCTCATCGACCAATTGTTCCACATTCACTTCAGGTGCTTCTTCCTCGTCATCACTTAAATCTATGGCAGCTCCTCTGCATTGCACAATTTCCATAGCCTCCAACCGAGGTTGGATTCCTCTCATCTCTATAACACCTTGTCCTTGGTTACAATATTCTTACTTCATTTTGAGGACTAGCAATAGCAGTGATAGAATTGCATTTCATTCAAACTTACCCTCAAGTTTGTCTCAACATCCTATAGGGGATTTTGTGAAACTTTTGTTGTGGAGTAGCTTAAAAAGTAATAATAATAAACTATAATCATCATTTATAAGAAAGGTATCAGGTAGGTAATGATATTCATGAGTATCAATACGAGTGGTTGATTGGGTTGCCTTTTTGTCTTCTTATGTTTGTGTCTTTCGGTTATAGGACCCATTCGTAATGGGGCATTGGGTTGGAGACCCAATGAACCTATACGACCTATTTTAGTTAAACAACAAAGATCAGTTAGGTATCATACGGTTGTTCAACCATGTCACCAATCAAAATTGATAAACTCAAGTTATTCAAATTACCATTGTGATGCGGATATCCTCAATAGATACAGACGAGCACAATGTTTTTCTTTATTTTAAAATAAATATGTAATCTTTGATAGATCTAGAATATTTTATTAGCATCCAATAGTGACCATACCAGGTTAATGGGACTGCAAGAAAAGTACATTTCAAATAATAACATGCAAGAGAAAAGGGAGGTGAAACATAAAACACGAGCTAAGTTGTTGAGATCTTCCCCTGACAACTCGTGACTCCTGAGTAGAACAGTAGGTACATTTACGCCTCTGAAATTGAGGTAGAAGAAAAATGTTTAAGTTGGACCATGAAACAAAGAGGAACAATTAAATGCCCTGTATTCTATAATTAGTTTTCATAATAAATTAGAATACAAATTAATATAATTGGATGGATTATATTTATGTTGTGCTTTTATTATATTGCATGAATTATATTTATGCAGATTATATTTAGGGTAAAATAGAATTGATTTAATGTTTTTTATTAAAGACGACAAAATAATGTCAAGAATATTTTATTGAAGGTTTTAGTAAAAGTATGAGTCTATAATCTAAACCTAGCTTATTACTATCTACCCGGCAACCTTAGCCACAAAGCAAAAGAATTGACATGCCTTTATTAAAGGGGAAGACTTTCAATTTATAAGCCTTTAAAGGCCAGCATTCAAGCAAATAAAAACAAGATATCTGCCACCATCCTCCAAACAGCACACCACCTAGACCAATTTCATCTTAAATAGCAGAAAGACACGCAACACTGAGGAGAGGACCCATTCAATGCTAGGGATGGCATGCCAAGACTAAGTGGGACGGCCAATCATAAAAAGGATACACATTTAATAATTGGAATGGGGACATCTCTCTCACCTGTGCCAACCCCTACTTTGGTAGATGATAAATATAGTAGCATTCACTACATAAGTGTGGAGTTTTAAAATGGAAATAATTACAAAGTATTTGCGGAGACGGCAACCCAAGCAATGCCTTGTTTGAATATGAGTGAGATGAGTATTCAAACAGCTCGATTGGATGTAGGCACTCAAAGGTAGTTGTGAGCTTATCTGAGGAGCACTTAGCATCAAAGGAAAGTTCCTCCTTTCATACCCTTTTTCCCTCCCTGCTTGCAATGGAGCTAAATGTCTTTATATTTATGCTTGAGATGCCACACTTTTTTAATATAATTGGTTAAAAGGGGGCTTTGAGAGGGACCCGACACAGAAACATAAAAGAGAAAAGAGAAAAGAGTGTTAAAGTACCGAACTAGAGACATAACACAACAAACCAGGGCACAACAAAGCCCAACCAAACTAAAACACAGAAAAGTTGCAGCAAACATCCACTCTGCAACAATACAACAGCAAAAAGACATATAAACAACAACTAAGAGTCAGCAATGTTTGTTAAGGCTTTGGCCAGCTCCCATTCTTCATCCATGAAATTGATGAAGTCCTTAGCCTTCTCTAGATCAATTTATTTCTCTGCAAACTTCTTGCCTTTTTCTTGTATCTTCAATCTCTTGCTAGCTCTATCACCTAATTGTTCCTCCTCCTTTTCCCCAAGGGATTCTTTCATCATGTGGATACTTGTGGCAAAGTTCTTGATTGATACCCTATTAAATTGGATAAGCTTCTTCATATCTTGCTTCAGTTTCATTCTTTCCACATCTATCTAAGCAATCTTCTCCTCCAACAGGGTATTCTTGTTATTGAATTTTTCCATCATCTCTACCCACTCCCCTTCACTTTTACCTTGATTTCCTCCCCCATTTGGGGTTTGTATTTGTTTCATTTTTTCCTTCAATATCTCATTGTCCTTCATTATCCACTTCATAAAAAATTTGTGCAAATCAATATCCTTTTCCACAGAAATAACTCTATCCTAAAGATTACCAACATCCAGATCAAGGATTTCCCTTTTATTGCTACTAGTCTCAACTTCTTGGTCCTTGCTCTGTTTGCAATTAGCCACGTTATGATCTAGAGACTTCCCAAAATCTGTCTTCATTCCCCTCGGCAAAGGCATTACTCTGAGAAGGAGATGAAGGGCAGATGTCTGAGGACAAAAGTTTACCCTTCTTCACAGATGATTTAATTTTTGTAGGGATTTTAATAGTAATGGTCATAGACTTCCTAGGGTTAGAGCTTCCCTCCCCACTTTCCCCTACTACTAGTTTAGGGGATGACCTAGGTTTTTTGGACTCAACAACTTTAACAGCAGGGCTCGGTCTAATAACTTGAATTCTAGCATGATGCTAAAGCAAATAAATCAAGGCTTGGTGTAGGGAGCACAAATTTATCCGCTTGTACATCCAAGACTGAATTTTCCAATGAAAGAAGCAGATAAAATGGAAAGCTTATCAAAAATGTATGCCGGAAGTGGTTAAGGCAAAATGATAAGAAAAGAAGCATTTGAATCTATCTTCAAGAGTAATGTATCCCATCCCCTGATAGAGAACTTGATTCCATGGGACGGGGATCGAGTCTTTCAAATAACCTTCTTGGAAATCAATAAGCTTTTCCTTCCCCCCTTAAGAAAAACATAACCTCCTCATCCTTATCTCTCTTTGATTTGAAAAAATGTATGCCTTTGGTATTCATTCCTGTCACCAGCGTTATGTTGTCTTTTGAAACTATGAACGATAGATACACCCCTCACAATCACTGCTCGAGCCTTCCAAGATTTTGCAAATCCCACAACTATGTGGATCAGAGCCCATAATCCTTTCTATGAAAGTCGACAATCCGCCTTGTTCAAGAATCCCTGAGATGCCATGTTAGTGTTGGATGAATGTTCTGAATTAATACTTTGAATCATAGATGGCATAATCGCCAGTTAATTGTTGGTTTGTCGATTAATCGCGGTTATTTCCTGAAATCAAGTATTGGCTACTCAAAATCACGAGGTTTTTTAAAATAGTACCAACATGGACTAGCATAGTACTCGACAAGTACTGTGTCAATACTCACCGAGTATTGAGCAGGCCCTGTACGCATCTTGGACACTCCAAAAATGCTAAAAAATATTGATTTGTCTTATAAATGCATACACACCCACTCATTGGATTCACACAGCATTTAGAGCATTCTATTAGAAAAAATATATCCTACAGTGCAAGTAATCAATGCAAAATTAAAACAAGCTACAAAAAGAATAGACAAGAGGGAACACGTTACACAAGATATACGTGGAAACCTTGTAATGTGCAAAGAAAAATCACGGGGCAAATGGCAACTTCCAGACTTCAATTACTTCAGCAAAAAACTTCTCTACAAACATATAGCGTCTCTAGCAACTCTTTTCACAATGCTAACAAACCAAGCACTCAGGTGGGCCAAGCAACATAGCCTCCAAGCTCTAACCTCTAAGTACAATGCTTACACACAAAGCATCGAAGTGAGCCAACCAACATAATCTTCGGGCTCTACCTCTCTACAAGCATGCAAGCCCAAGCTTGCAAGGATCCAAGAGTGATCCTCAAAGGGATGAGAAATACAAAGGGGAATGCATGCTTATATAGCATTTACAACATAGAAGAGAGAGGGACAACATAGAAGAGAGAGGGGGAGAGAATCAACAAGGTGGCCCAACAAATTCACCACTCCATGTGGGCACTAGTGATCAATAGTGAAATGCTTGTCTTCATGTACAAAGGTCAACAAAGAAGTTGCTCTACATTAGACAAAATCCATCCACCTCCATGTGCTTTCAAATATGGCACCCCACTCACACATGTGAGATCAATCAACAACAATGATCTTCTGTCTTCTTCCATGTGCTCACACAAGTCCAAAAGGTGTTGCAATCACCTTTTGACTTTCACCACACGTGAATCATGGAGCCTCTTAAAAATTCGCCCCATTACCAACCTTTGTTCCTTATGCCTCAATACAAAACTCATGTCACTACCAAGGACAAAACCCATGTGACTTGGTGGAGTGTTACACCCCACTCCCATCACATCAACTTGATCACACTTGAATGACTCTCCATGGGCCATGCCACATCACCTGCATGCCACATCATTTGCATGTCATATCATCTGCATGTCACATCACCCACATGCCACATTAACAAGATGTTATCTCAACATGCCATATCCCCTGCATGCCACATCACCATGACTATTGTGTTGTTCCCAAAGTCTGTCACTCATTTTTGGGACAACACATGAACTATTTTTGGTCCTACAAGCCAAAAATTCTCTCTTCCCTTTGTAGAGTAAAATACTCTACATTTTATTTTGAGTTTCAGTTGTGCGCTCCAAGTTATCCCTGTGTGTTTCAGTTTCGAGGCAATAAGGGTTATGACACAGGGCGCGGGTTTTTCTTTCTGCGCGGGTTTTTCATTTTGCCTAAAGTTTTGTCTAAGTCTCAAAGTCGAGCGGACGCTGCCAAGTGTCATCTACCGGGACACATTACAATTTGTTTCTAAAAAGCAGCGAAACGTGCCACGTATCCCGTCATAACTCAGTGGAACGCGACAAGTGTCTGCATCCGCGTTTCAAGTTTCTTATAAACTTCAGAGCTTCTTTCAATAAGCTTCTCTCAGAGTTCCGCGGAGGGCGCCAAGTGGCAACTGCGAAAGGTTTTAATATATATATTTTTTAAATACAGTGGAAGTCGCCACGTGTCCCTTGTAAAACTCGACGGAAAGCGCCAAGTGTCAACATCCGTCATTTCTTCCTTTTGTTTCATTATTGAGTAAGGATTGCGATGGGCCTCGGGTAAGTTGCTAAAAGTAAGCGGAGCGCACCAAGTGTCATCGTCCGTGTGAATCCAAATGAGTCCCGAATTTTTCTAGTGTTTCTAAAGCTCAGCGGAAACCGCCATGTGTCGTCTTTCGCAGGACTCTCAAAAGGTATCTAAAGCTCCTATAAGTTTAGCGGATGCTGCCAAGTGTCCTCCCCTGTTTCACAACAAAAAACGCCACGTTTCACTTGTTAAAATCAGCAGAAAGCGCCACCTGTTCCCGTTCCCCTTTTGAAGCTGCTCAGGCAGAAGTGTTGTGGGTCCCATTTTCTGTAAGTTGGTAAAGTTTCAGAGCAGTGGACTATGACAGATGTCAAAGGTGGAGCACTCCCAATACAAACACATGAAGGAATCGCTAAGGAGGATGACGGGCCCGCAGCCGTCAAATTTAGGATAACCAACTAGCCGTTAGCTTTCAAACGATGACGGACCCAAAGACGTCAAATTTGCGGCAATAAAGTATCTGTTGATCTTTGCAGGCTTAAACGCGGACCGGAAGGCATTCAAATACCTTCAAGCCGAAAGGAAGAACCACCAAGAGGAGGAACTAAAGGAACCAGAAAGAAGAAAAGATAGCCCGAGGGCTCAAATCGCAGCAGAAAGGGGGAGAGGCTGAAATATCTACACAGTAGTTATTCCAGTAGGTCGAACAGTCCGCAAAGCAAATATTTTGACTGGCAAACATTGAAGGCACGCCCTGTTGGTCTCCCTTGGAGTAAAGATAAAATAGACAGTTGCGCAGACACAAGATGATCCAGACCCAAGAGAAGACATTTGAGATGAAATGACATGCCATAGTTAAGGCAGCCGCCCTGTTCCAAGATGGCCCCCTGGCAGAACTGAAAATGCATTCAAGGCATTGAATGCACAGCATGGGCCATTCCATAAAACAAAGCACCAAGTCTCTCTTGGCTGCTATATATTGTAATCTCTTTTATTATTTTCAAGAGATCTTTTTGATAAAAGAAGCAAAACTCTGCCAAAATTGAAAGGCTATCACTGAGACTTTGAGCTCAAGTTGTTAATCATTTTTTTTGTTTGAATGAGAAAGCAAGTTACTTTCAGACTTTGTGCTGTCATAGCTTGTCTCATTTAGGAGATTGTTCTTATGTCTATTTTTTGAATGTGTTCTTGTTCATTTTATGAAATAAGCAGAGCTAGTGGAGATAATCAAGAAGGTACTCTGAAGCTAACTGTGGAAAGACTTTGTGCTGCCTACAATTGCCTTTAGTGTGTTTTTCTATTTTCTGTTTCTGTGTAAAAGACCTTGGGATGACTTTGTGCCCTCATTGTCTTTCATATTTCACTCTTTGGGCAGCTGAAGTGGAAACTTTGTGCTACACTTCATTCTGCTGATTACTGCATCCTGTTACCAGTTACTTATCACTATCTAAAAGAACCCCTGTTGTTTGCTGCAAGACCATTTCTGAAAGAAGAGAAGTGCCTTCAGTGTCTTCACCAAGATTTCTCCTTTGTTTGTGAGCATCATCTCGGAAAAAAGAGGGATGAATGGTGATACACTACCCCTGAGTGTTATTTTTTGCTTATATCTATAGTATATAGCTCCTCATAATTAACAAGGAACCTCCCCTTGATGAGAGGAGAGATTTTTCCCATTTGGATGTGGTAAACCTGCAACTTTGGATGACCAATCTCCCTTGCTGTGGTTGATCAGACCTATTTTGCTCATCAGTTAGTTGACTAACAAAATATTCACCCAACAGCTTTTTGGCGACTCCACTGGGGATAGGACAAACAGTTTGAAGCCTCAAGCTTCAAGCTGAAGCAAGACCAATCCCTTCCCATTTTTATCCTGCAATCTGGCAACTCCATGCTATACCAGAAGTCAAAGAGCCCAAGGTGTTGTTGACCCTATTTTTGAATTAGTGCAAAAGGGCAATTTCGATTTGTTCCCTCCCCAACTTTAAGTTCAACGATCCAGGAGTGTTCCTCCTACCCATATCAAGACACCAACACAAGGTAGAGCTTCTTTTTCTGCTGTCACCAGAGCTTTACCTATACATACTCCACCCGGATTTCTTATCCCTGCTTTTCATAATCCAATCATGGCGATTCAAAGCCCCTGGAGTAACTCTTTTGGCCCACTTAATTTGACTCCACCTCTACATGAACTTTCACGTAGTTCAAGAAAAAAAAAATTCAAATTCTTTGGTGATGGAAGAGTTCATCTTGATGAACACATTGCAGCTTTCAGCATAGCCTGTGATGTGATAGGCGTGGAATTTGAGGACGTGGCAATCAAGCTTTTCGTGAAAACACTACAAGGTGCTGCTGCAGACTGGTTTTACCATCTGCAAGCTAGATCAGTGACTGACTGGGACACACTTAAAGCTAAATTTGAAACCAGATTCAAGCCTGCAGAAGATGCACATGCCCTGATAGCCCAACTCACACAAATGAAGAAAGAACCTCATGAACCTATGAGGGACTTCATTGCCAAGTTTGACAACTTGAGGAATCGGATTCCTACCATTGCTCAACCAACACCTGAAAATCTCAAATGTTTTTTCATCAACTCACAGCGCCCTGAAGTGAGCTTTTTGCTGAGACGGGCTGGAAACATAAACCTTGTTGCTGCTCAGGACTTGGCTACTGAAGTAGAAGATGACCTTATCTTGACAGGAAAGATAAAGAGAGACCCTAATAAAGGTAAATCATCTTCATCTTCTGAATACTCACCTACAGCCACCACTGATCCAAGGATTCAAAAGCTGGCCAATGAGTTACTTGCCCTCAGAAAACAAATGGCACAAGGGATGTCCTTTGCTCCATACAGAGATGTGCCAAGGAGAACATTCCCAAATCAGTCATCAAGGCAATGCTGCCAGAAATCAAGGGCAAACAAATCACCTTCCTCCCCCTCAAAGGAATAACCTTGCCATTGAAGCACCTCCAACCAATTCAGCAGTTGGATATCTTGAAGCTGAATCAAAGTTCTCCTTCCAACCTGAGCTGAATCTAGAAGATGACGCTAATCTCTTCACTGAAGAAGAAGAAGAATTAGCTGGCGACTCTAACATTGGTTTCTTGAATTATCAGGATGAACGAAGGTAAAGCAACTGAGGGATCATATGTTGTTTTCACTCGGTCCAAGAACCAGTCAACTCAGCAAGCTGATAAAGAGAAGACAGAGAAGCGAGCTCAGCGCGCAATTTCCATTGTCAAGTGGGGAACCACTCTTTCTTTTCAGCCAAAGGACCCAGTGATTGCAAAAAAGGTAAGTACCTCAATTGCGTCTTCACCTCCAATTTCAAATTCGCAGGCCAATCCTCCCTTCTAAAAACCAAAAAGATGAGCTCCTATCCTCTATTCCTAATCCATTTCAGACGTTTGACATTATTGATTATATAAAGAAAACCAAAATTCAAATGTCTGAATTTGAATTTCTGCAATCCAACCTTGATCAGTTGGATAAATTGGTTCAATGTGTAAAGAACCAAACCATCCCAGCAAAACAAGAAGCCAAGAAAGTAACTCATGATCCCCCAAGGAACATGCTCATCCCAAACAACCTTGTCATTACTCCTCCTGCTGCCCTTGAAAAAATAGAGCCTTTTTATGTATCCCTATTGATAAACGGTCACAAGCTGGGCAATTGCATCATTGATTCCGGAGCTTCAGACAATGTCATGCCTGTCAAAGTGGCAGAATCTCTTGGTCTCACATTGACCAAGACATTTGGGAGATGTTTCTCCATGGAAAACAAGCAAGTACCACTGCTGGGACAAATCAAAGATGTCCAATTTGCATTTGCAGCGTTTCCAGACAAAAGAATCAAGATGACTGTCTTCGTGGCCGACGTCCCAGCATCATATGGCATCTTTCTTGGGCGGAATTTCTACAAGGACGTTGGAGGTGAATTAAGCATGGACCTATTTGAAGCAAGAATCCCTGTCAAAGGTGTTATGAAGAGATTGCTCCCTGAGAAGGAAGCAAAATATGTGGTCACCCAAACATCAGCACCTGAAGCTCAAATTATGTTTGAGTCTTCAGGTATGGGTAACTAATTTGTATCCACAGACTAAGTCCATGAAGCGCCTTTTGAAACTCTTGAAGGTGTCAACTTGGAAATACGTTCAACTGGAACAGCAGAAAAATTGGCAGAGTGCAATGCAAGTGTGGAAGAATCCCCACCTCCAAATGAAGACGAATCCAAAGAAAAAACCGTGTCTAACGAGGTATGGATTCTTGAATTTGATGGCAGCAGCTCACTGGTTCAGGGGCCGAAATTGTGCTAATATCTCCTCAAGGAGATATTTTTCGTTTATCATACAAGTTGCAGTTCAGCAACACCAACACAGCTGAGTATGAATCTCTCTTACTTGGATTGAAGGCTACTCGTGACAAAGGCATCAAACTCCTTCATGCCAGGGGGGATGCTGAACTAGTGGTTTGTCAAGTGAGAAACCTGTACTAAACCAAAAACGAGAGGTTGCGCCATTACTGCAATCTAGTATAGGATCAAATTGAAAACTTTGATGCTTTTCGCATCTCTGCAGTTCCCAGATAATTCAATGATAGAGCTGATGCTTTGGCTGTTTCAGTGACTCTTTTGGTTCCTCACCTTGACTTCAAAGGAGATAAGTACACTATTGAGCTAGTCTTTCGACCAAGTGTCCCTGATAATGCCAGTCATTGACAAGTGTTTAACAATGACAACCAAATCATTGCTTTCTTAGAGCAAAAAGACAACTTTGAACAGCTGCACTTCGAAGGCAGTGAGCCTCAAAAGCTTGAACCAGCCTCTGAATCAATTGCAGATGCAGGTGAAGAGTTCCTGCAACTCAAAGAGAATAAAATCTCAAAAGTCATGGTTTCCCTTGAGACGCTGTTTGGCAAACATGACAAATTCATCAAACAGCAGCAGACAAATTCAAGCTCCTCCCAGGAGTTTGATCAAGTAAATCTGGGCACCAAAGAAAATCCCAAGATGGTGAATATTGGGAAGTGCTGCAATCAAGAAAAAAAGTCCAAATTCACTACTCTACTCACTCAGTACATGGATGTCTTAGCATATTCCTATGATGATCTGAAGTCACTCAAACCTGATGAAATTCGCCATGACATTCCTTTCAAAAGTGATTCGACACCTCAAAGGAAAAAATCCAGGCAGTACAATCCGAAGATATCAGGGACTATTCTATCTGAAATATAGAAAACGCTGAATGCCAGTATAATTTTTTCAATCCATCATTCCACATGGATTGCAAACATAGTCCCTGTGAGGAAGAAGAATGGCAAAATTCGTCTTTGTATGGACTTCAGGAATTTGAATCAGTCATCCTTAAAAGATAACTATCCTCTACCCATCATGGACCAAGTACTTCAGACAGTGACCAGTTTCGAGATGTTATCAATGCTAGACGGCTTCTCAGGATACAATCAAATAGAAGTTGGTGAAGCGGACCAACACAAGACTACCTTCACCATGCCATGGGGCACCTTTGCCTATAGGAGAATGTCATTTGCCTGATAAATGCTGGCGCCACCTTTCAGAGAGCAATGGACCTTGCTTTCAAAGATGAAATGGGTAAGTTCATTGTAGTGTACTTAGATGATCTAACCATCTTTTCCAAGCATCACCCAAATCATGTGCGTCATTTGCAACAAGTGTTGGAACGCTGCCGCCAGAATGGCATTTCTTTGAACCCCAAAAAATCTGTCTTTGGGGTGACAGAAGGGAAGCTTCTCGGACACATTGTATCCAGAGAAGGCATAAAGATTGACTCAGAAAGAGTCAAGTCCATCCAGGAGCAGAACGAAGGTGTGGAATCTCCCATTTCCTTCATGAGCTATCCTCTCAAAGCTCTCGAGCTGAAATACTCAAACATAGAAAAACATGCTTATGCAGTGGTGAAGGCAGTGAAACATTTTCACTTCTACATTCTGAATTCCCACACTATTGCCCTGGTTCCTGATACCACGGTTAAATCCATACTAACTCAGCAGGAGTTCGGAACAAAAAGGGGGAATTGAATCGCTAAAACCAGGAGTTTGATCTAGTCATCAAACCAACGAAGCTGGTGCGGGGAAAGAACCTGTCAATTGATTGTTGACAATATACCCGAAGAAGCAGGTCATGAAAAAAAAAGCAGAAGACGCGTCGACAGTCCTCTTTGTCTCCACCACAAATGAGTGGTATTCAAATATTGCTCATTTCTTTACTTATGGTGAGTGTCATACCCACCTCTCTCGTAAAGAAAGGACTGTCAAACTGAAAGCTGTCAATTTTGTTCTATGGGACAACGGCCTGTACAAGAGGAGCCTTGATGGAGTTTTCCTTCGCTGCGTGGATAAAGAGCAGCAAAACCAACTTTTGAAATCTTTCCACAATCTGGCCTGTGGAAGACATTTTTCTGCTCCTGTGACTGCCCACAAGATTCTTAGAGCCAGGTATTACTGGCCTACTTTGTTCTAGGATGCATATAAATGAGTACGAAAGTGTGAACTGTGTCAACAATTCGTTGGAAGACCTAAATTGACTGCTCTGCCTCTTAAGCCAGTAGTGATAGAAGAGCCATTTCAGCAATGGAGAATCGATTTCATTGGTGCTGTAAACTCATCTTCAAGTGCTGGACATGATTATGTCCTCACAGCCACAGATTACTTCATCAAGTGGGTGGAAGCTATCCCAACCAAACATGCTACTTCATGAGTAGTGTGCAATTTCCTCAAAGCGAACATCATTTCCAAGTTTGGGGTCCCAACCAAGATTGTCACAGACAACGCGACTTGTTTCACTCCTCAAGAGATTACTCATTTCTGTTTTTACTATGGGATCACCCTCTTTCACTCTTCTGATTACTTTCCACAAAGGAATGGACAAGCTGAATCAAGCAACAAGAACCTGGTGACTATCATCAAGAAACTGGTAGATGCCAACCAAAAGACATGGCATAAAGCATTGGTTGATGTTTTATAGGCAGACAGAATTACACCAAAAAGGGCATTGGTATGTCTCATTTTCAACTTCTTTATGGTCTCAATGCTGAGATACCAATTACTCTGGAATTGCCAACATTGAAATTGGCTAAGGTAATTGAGGATCGAATGTACGAAAGCTCCATTGATAAGAGGATCATGTGCTTAACTGAGTTGGACGAGCAGCAAACTATGGTAGTGGACCGAATTGCCGCGCATCAAAGTCTGGTGAAAAAGTTCTTTGACCAGAAAGCAAAAGACCATGATTTCCAAATTGGAAATCAAGTCATGTTGTAGGACAAGAGGAGAGAACCAAAGGGAATGCATGAGAAATTCGATTCCTTATGGAGAGACCCGTTCACTATCCATGAGCTCAATAGTGAAAACAGTTTTTTGTTGAAGTATCAAGATGGCACGCCCTTTTCTCTACCTCACAATGGGCAACATCTGAAGCACTTCAACTCTTGAAGTATCAGATAAGATCATCTGTACATGTGTATGTTTGTATAGTCTTTAGTTCTGTTTTGTGCTTTTCTTTTTCGTTTTTGTTTTTGGCACCTTGCTTTCTTGTTGGTTAGCACGACTCCATAGCCCAATCGCATACTTCAAGGCACTAGAGATTCTGGGTTCTACTCCCCTCAGTGGTTATAAAATTTCAACTGAAATAAGTTCCCCAACTGGAGCCAGCAGTTGTTCCCAAAGTCTGTCACTCATTTTTGGGACAACACATGAACTATTTTTGGTCCTACAAGCCAAAAATTCTCTTTCCTTTGTAGAGTAAAATACTCTACATTTTATTTTGAGTTTCAGTTGTGCGCTCCAAGTTTTGTCCCTACGTGTTTCAGTTTCGAGGCAATAAGGGTTATGACACAAGACGCAGGTTTTTCTTTCTGCGCGGGTTTTAGTTTCTGCGCGGGTTTTTCTTTATGCCTAAAATTTTGTCTAAGTCTCAAAGTCGAACGAAAGCTGCCATGTGTCATCTGTCAGGACACATTACAATTTGTTTCTAAAAAGCAGCAGAACGTGCCACGTGTCCCGTCATAACTCAGCGGAACACGACAAGTGTCTACATCTGCGTTTCAAGTTTCTTATAAACTTCAGAGCTTCTTTCAATAAGCTTCTCTCAGAGTTCCGCGGAGTGCGTCAAATGGCAACTGCAGAAGGTTTTAATATATATTTTTCTAAAATGCAGTGGAAGTCGCTACGTGTCCCTTGTAAAACTCGACGGAAAGCGCCAAGTGTCAACATCCGCCGTTTCTTCCTTTTGTTTCATTATTAAGGACTGCGGTGGGCCTCGGGTGAGTTGCTCAAAGTAAGCGGAGCGCGCCAAGTGTCATCGTCCGTGTGAATCCAAATGAGTCCCGAATGTTTCTATAGTGTTTCTAAAGCTCAGCGAAAATCGCCATGTGTCGTCTTCCGCAGGACTTTCAAAAGGTATTCAAAGCTCCTATAAGTTTAGCAGATGCTGCCAAGTGTCCTCCCCTGTTTCACAGCGAAAAACGCCACGTTTCACTTGTTAAAATCAGCGAAAAGCGCCACCTGTTCCCGTTCCCCTTTTGAAGCTGCTCGGCCCAGAAGTGTTGTGGGTCCCATTTTCTGAAAGTTGGTAAAGTTTCAAAGCAGCGGACTGTGACAAATGTCAAAGGGGGAGCACTCCCAATACAAAGACACGAAGGAATCGCTAAGGAGGATGACGGGCCCGCAGCCGTCAAATTTAGAATAACCAACTAGCCGTTAGCTTTCAAACGATGACAGACCCGAAGATGTCAAATTTGCAGCAATAAAGTGTCTGTTGATTTTTGCAGGGTTAAACGTGGACTGGAAGGCATTCAAATACCTTCAGGCCGAAAGGAAGAACCGTCGAGAGGAAGAACTAAAGGAACCAGAAAAAAAAAAGATTGCCCGAGGACTCAAATCGCAGCAGAAAGGGGGAGAGGCCGAAATATCTACACAGTGGTTATTCCAGTAGGTGGAACAGTCCGCAAAGCAGATATTTTGATTGGCAAACATTGAAAGCACGCCCTGTTGGTCTCCCTTGCAGTAAAGACAAAATGGACAGCGGCGCAAACACCAGATGATCCAGACCCAAGATAAGACATTTGAGATGAAATGACACGCCATAGTTAAGGCAGCCGCCCTGTTCCAACATGGCCCCCTGGCAGAATTGAAAATGCATTCAAAGCATTGAATGCACAGCAAGGGCCATTCCATGAAACAAAGCGCCAAGTCTTTCTTGGCTGCTATATATTGTAATCTTTTTTATTGTTTTCGAGAGATCTTTTTGATAAAAGAAGCAAAACTATGCCAAAATTGAGAGGCTATCACTGAGACTTTGAGCTCAGGTTGTTAATCATTTTTCTTTGTTTGAATGAGAAAACAAGTTACTTTTAGACTTTGTGCTGTCATAGCTTGTATCATTTAAGAGACTGTTCTTATGTCTGTTTTTTTAATGTGTTCTTGTCCATTTAATGAAATAAGCAGAGCTAGTGGAGATAATCAAGAAGGTACCCTGAAGCTAACTGTGGGAAGACTTTGTGCTACCTACAATTGCTTTTAGTGTGTTTCTCCATTTTTTGTTTTTGTGTAAAAGACCTTGGGACGACTTTGTGCCCTCATTGTTTTTCGTATTTCACTCTTTGGACAGCTGAAGTGGAGACTTTGTGCTACACTTCATTCTGTTGATTACTGCATCCTGTTACCAGTTACTTGTAACTATCTGAAAGAACCTCTATTGTTTGCTGCAAGACCACTTCTGAAAGAAGAAAAGTGCCTTCAGTGTCTTCACCAGGATTTCTCCTTTGTTTGTGGGCATCATCTCTGAAGAAAGAGGGATAGATGGTGATACCCTACCCCTAAGTGTTATTTTCTGCTTATATCTATAGTATATAGCTCCTCATATTTAACAGGGAACCTCCGCTTGATGAGAGGAGAGATTTATCCCCTTTAGATGTGGTAAACCTGCAACTTTGGATGACCAATCTCCCTTACTGTAATTGATCAGACCTATTTTGCTCATCAGTTAGCTCACTGATAAAATATTCACCCAACATAGTGACCATGAGTAGGAACTGTAAATAGTGTCCATGAATAGTGACTATAAATAGTGTCTATGAATAGTGACCATGAGTAGGAACTGTAAATAGTGTCCATGAATAGTGACTATAAATAGTGTCTATGAATAGTGATTGTGAATAGTGATTTCAAACCCAACACATTCAAAGCGAATTGGAAGGAGAAAAATTCAACAAACACAATTCCAAGTTAATTCATTTGTTTTATAATTTTTATTTATTTATTTTTTATCCCGAGCATGTAAATTATTTGTAAACATGTTTGATAAATATTCATGTGTTTCATTCAATTCCGTAATTGTTATTTACAATTTATGCATAGTTTTTCATAATTTTTAAATAAAAATATTTTTTTTTACTATTAACGTAAAAATTATGGTTCATCATTATGTTTATTTTAGATGTCATTTTAATTTTTTAAATGTTTTCAATATTTTGTTCATGTTGTATGCAATTGCATAAGCTCTAGGGTTAGATGTTTAAATTTACAAGTTTACGATATAAATTTATTTTTTAAATATTGTATTTTAATTTGTTTTAAACGTTTTTATTTAATCTTTTATAATGTTGTTTTGAACATGTTTGTAGGTTTACCGTTAGCATACAATGGCATTTGGCGCTGTATCAGGGTCAAATTCAATCAGTGGTAGCCAATTGGCTCACCTTAATGCTCGCATCATTGTTTGGAAGTATGTCATATGTGTTGGAACATCTGAAACGGCTACAATTTGTATGTTTTGTTCGAAGAAGGTTTTTGAAAGCATCAATCGCTTCAAGTACTATCTTGCATGCATTCTTTCCCGTGATGTTACGCCTTGTCCCAATGTAATAGAAGTGGCAAAATGAGAGATGATTGCAAAGCTTGCATTGTTGGATGAAAAAAAATTAGAAAAGGCAAAGATGCAAGTAGCGTTAACAATGGCCATTGCTCCTACATTAGTAATGGAAGAGGTAGCTATGATAGAAATTGTAGGTTCAAGTCATAGTCCATGCAAGTGAGGCACATCTATTTCATCGAGTTTGAACAAAAGCCAAATACACACTTTTTTTTTGTATAGAAACATACCTAGGACACAACCTTCGCTATAAGGTACAACAGGGAATAAGGAGGCATATGCAAAAGCAGATAAAACATGTGTAAATTTATGGCACTTCAACAACCTCTCTTTCAACGTGGCGAAGAGCCCGTACTGAGAATATTTGGTGACAGCATTGATAGTTGCAAAAAAATAGTACAAAGCACCCTCTCCAAACAACTTAAGTGGGAAGTTGCTCTGGGATGCAATTGAAGATGCAAAGTTAATTGTGGAAGATCAAAAAAGGTTGTGGCGAAAGTTCGGATGCACTATTCTTTCTGATGTATGGACGAATAGAAAGAGTTGCACCCTCATCATTTTTTTGGCGGCTTTAAATGGTTGCTGGGTTTTTTTAAGTCAATTGATACATCTAACAAGATAAAAAATGTAGAAACTTTGAAATTGATGCTCAAGCAAGTTGTTTTAGAAGTAGGCATCGAGAATGTTGTCTAAGTTATCACTGAAAATGCAGCAGCATAAGTAGCAACTAGAAGATTTATGAATGATAGACATCCATCACTCTTTTGGACCCTTTGCACAGCCCATTGCCTTGACCTTCTTTTGGAGGACATAGGCAAATTTTATTGGATGCAACCATTTGTAGAAGAACTAGAAACATTACAAAATATATATACAATCACCCTCAGGTTCTCAACGTGATGAGAGAGCATATTAGGGGGAAAAAGCTTGTGCGAGCTGGGGTCACAAGGTTTGCAACTAACTTCCTTACGTTGCAAAGTATTTACAGTTTGTTGACAACTTTGAAGTAGATGTTTGTGTCAAGCATGGGTAGACTCAACATATTCAAAGAAAGCTGACGGAGTCAAGGTTTCAAAGACAATTTTTAATAAGGACTTTGTGAAAAGAGCTACAGAGACTGTCAAAGTACTTCAAAATTCAATTTTAATTTCAAGTCGATTCCTTTATTTTCAATTTTTTAAAGTATTTACTTTAATTGTAAGTTTGTAACTTTGTAGATGTCAGAGCCTTTGGTGAGGGTTTTGTGCTTGGTGGATGGGAGCAAAACCCAATGGGTTACATTTATGAGGCCACGGATAGAGCCAACGAGGCCATCCAAAACTATTATAGGCGGATCATGCCCAATTTGATCCCATTTGGGAGTTGATTGATCGAAGGTGGGACATTCAACTTCACCAACCCATTCATGCAACAAGGTACTGCCTTCACCCTAAGTTTTTCTACTCCAATGGCTTCATAAATGTTCATGGGGAGGTTATAGAGGGGCTCTCAACATGCATTGAAAGTATGACACCTGACATTGAGGTGAGAGACCTCATTATTTCAAAGTTGCAGAACTACAAACACACTAAGGGGAAGCTCTTTTCTTCACCACTAGCTATCTAAAGGAGAGACAAGCAGTCACCAAGTAATAGAAATGAATTCTTTACTTATACCTTACCAATTACAAATTTACAATTATTAATTACTTACAAATTTTTGAATATCTTGTTTGTAGGGTCATGGTGGGAAAATTAGCATGGGAATACCCCAAATCTTCAAAGGCTAGCCCTCCGCATTTTATCTCAACTTTGTAGCACTTCTAGATGTGAGCGTAATTGGAGTTTGTTTGACGCCATTCACACGACGAGGCGCAAAAAGTTGAACTAACACCTTAATGACCTGGTTTTTGTGCAATACAACCTTCAGCGTCACACAAAATAAATGGAGCACATCATAAAAGCCTATCGATCTAAATGAGATCGATCCCTATGATGATTGGTTTGCATAGGAGGCCCCTATCTCCACAGAGAACAAGATTGTTGATTTTGAGAGACAAGCTATGGAGGGTGCAACTATAGCAGGAGGAGAGATTGGATTGGATGACATCCTTGAAGATGTCTAAGATGAGGCAGAGGTAGAGGCAGAGGTGAAGCCACAAGGGTAGGCACAACATTCTAGGTAGAGCAAGGAGGGGCAGTCGAGTGGGAGGACTAGACTCTCTTAACCTCAGTTTTCCAGAGAGCGGGGAAAAGAAAATTATAGATTCTTGTAATTTGTACTTGTAGATTATTGTATAAGTATCACTGTATCGGTTTGTTGTTGACAACTTGATAGTGTCACAATTGTATTCGCATGATTATGCAATTTTGTACTTTATTTGTATTCAAATCTAATAAGAAACACTTCCCCAACATTTTACAGACTCATTTGATACATTTTGCAACTTTTATTTCTATAAAAATTTTGTTTATTTTTTATAAATTTAAGCATTTTTTGAATCGGTCGATTATCCCTGATTAATCGTGAGCAACTGTCAATTAATCAGCAGTTAAAAATTCCTCCCCTCGCCTAGTATAGATATGCGAACTATGTTTTGAATACCTCTTTGAACTTTGATATTTACACTTAAACAAACTATGGATATTATAGTTTTGATTGACAATGTTTATGATTTTGTGCTTACCTCAAAACTCCCTGAGACACCATGCACACCATTTCCTCTATCGTTAAATGTATGTCAGTGATGCCTTTAGAGTGATTCTTATTGTATCGATTTTATACCCATGCATTTGCTCCAAACATGAACAAGGATTCATGCTTAGCTTGCGCAATTCGAAAATGGATTGTTTTTTTATTATATTGATATTCTCTTCGCAAGTTGAGGGAGAATAAAACTTGGTTGTTCGTAAGTCTTATTGTGCGGAAGCATCCCAACCACAAAGCAATCTTACATCACCAATGACAACAAAGTCCATTTTTGCCAAGGTTCCAACATGGGAGCACAAGCGCACAAATATTTTGAAGTGTAAATGACAAAGCGCAAAACAAAGATAGCAAAATAGCAAGGGCACAAGGTTGGAATGTTGGCTGCAGCAATTATTAAGTTTTGGTTCACACAAGGTTTGCAAGGATTTTTTAGCGCAAGAGCAACACAAGCGAAGGCATTTTGGTGCAGCACAAAGGCACATCCAAGTGCAGAAGAAATTCCTCTCAAAGCAAGGTTGTGCAAACAATTAGTGTGCAGAACATTTGGCACAAAGACAAGCTATACCAGTTTGACTACGAAGCCACATGTACATACAACAAGCTTACATAGACCCTAGACCGGTTGTGTGAAGGACAAGGAAGCATAGAGGACATGAGTTGGCGAAATAAGTGCATGGTGATCCATCTTGAAAAGCAGTTGGGTTTTAGCAATGTGATCTCCATAGGGGTCTTTGCTTCCAAAGTAGACCTGTAGATTTGTACAGTTTTGAAGTGCAATACATAGTACCACAAAAATTGAATTTGTCAGTTATTGCATAGAGAAGAAGCAAAGAAAGCCGTGGGACACATGTTAGATGGAGATAGTCTGCTTGGAAGGCATGAGGCGGTTCATTTTGAGCAACCTCTCGCTGAGGAGACTCTATCGAATTGCAGATAGAGAGGGAGCATACGAAAAAGCCCTGTAATCTTTGTATTTGCATTGAAATCTGGGAGACTCCATTATTGTAGGAAGCTTGCATGTTGCAACTTAAGCCTGAGCAAACCCTGTGGCTTACGCCTTGGAAGAAATATATGTCATCTTGTCCTTATATTAATAGAATTTGGAAGTTGTGTTTTCAGATGTTTGTGTTTGAGATTCACCATTGCTGCTAGGTTAGGGCTTTCCTTCATTGGAAACATCATCCCTGTGACTACATCAGCTGATATTGGAGCAAGGTTTTGAGCCTTGGGGAGTGGAGGATCAAGCCGCATACATAGGATTGCGATCAAAAGACTTGCAGAAGTAGGATTCATGCCCAGAAGGAAGAAGATGTTGCCCAGAAGCACTGATAGCAAAGGTGTAGTGGCAACATGGTTGGAAGGTTGGACGAAGTCTTGGACATGTTACGTGTCGTGCAAACTTACTTAGATGTCATTGAAGAGGATAGATGGCAAGGGTTCGCACCAAAGGATGATTTGAGCCACACTGAGGATGAGCAATGAGTAGAAGGCACCAGAGAGGATGAAGAAGATGAGGCGCAAGTAGATGCAAGCAAGGGTAGACTCTTGAGAGCTATCTTGTGGTTCGAACGAGGCACCAAGGTGGACATGCCATGTTTCTCGGAATCTTTGAACTCGAAAGAGTCCATTGACTGACTCGCCAATATAAAAGAATTCTTCGAGTTTGACGAGATTAACGAACTCACAGCACGTGAAGGTGGCGCAAACCAAGCGAAAGGGTCAATCGGCACTCTGGTGGAAGTCCAAAATGAAAGACGAAGAAGAGGTAAGGAAAAGATAACCAGATGGGATAGAATGGTCGCAAAAATGGGGATAAATTATTTCCTAGAGATTACCAAATGGAGTTGTTCAGGTGATTGCAGAATCTTAGGCAGAAGGATCTTAGTGTCAAAGAGTACATGGAAGAGTTCTACAAACTAACCATCAGAATGGGTCATAGTGAGGTTAAAAAAGAGAAGGTTGCGAGGTACATAAATGGGTTGAGATTTGCCATTCAAGAAGCGCTACGTGTGGCTCGAATTCAAACAATCGAGGAGGCTTATCAATTTGCACTGAAGGCGGAAGAGAAGTTGTTGCACAGATAATAGAGCACCATGCAAGGCAAGGGAAGATTTACGCAGGGAGGAGGAAGTGGTAACTTTGGAAGGAACTTACAAAGACAAGGAGAGAGCAGTGTAGTGCACGAACAAGTGCAGGAATAAGGAAGAACGGGCAATATAGAACGAGGGTACGTGCGAGGGAAAACAAGTTATCCAACCTACGGGTGAGGAAGGGGAAGAGGATTCCCAAGAACTTGCTTCAGATGTGGGTAGATCGGGCACAAAGCATACAATTGTCCACAGGCACAAAACAAAGGCAATAGTTGAAGGATGGAAGCCAGTGCGAATGTCGCGAAAAGTGACAAAGAGTCAGTTGGGTCAATAGAGCATTTGAAAGAACCCGAGCGTGGAGAAGCCCTAATGATGAAGAGGGTGTTGTTGAAGCTGCTAAGAGAAGATAACAAGCCGGCGCAAAGAAAGAGCCTTTTCCGAATGGTGTGCAAGTTCAAAAGGAAGTGTTGCAAGGTAATTGTGAATAATGGCAACATGGACAATCTTGTTTCGTGCAAGATGGTGGAGAAGTTGGGTTTGAGGAAAGTGGCGCATCCAAACCCATACAAGGTATCATGGCTACAGAAGGACCATCATGTGTTAGTGAGCGACCAATGCATTTTGAAATTTCAGATAGGCGCATACTAAGATGAAGTTTGGTGTGATGTGATTGCAATGGATGTGTCATGCTCTTGGGGAGGCCTTGACACTATGAAAATAAGGCTATGCATGATGGAAGAGCAAATATCTATTGCTTGAAGAAGGATGGCCAGAGGTTCACATTGAGTTTGTTAAAGGACAAGGAAGGAGAGCGCAACAGTATCTACGTGCACATACTAATGGTGTTAGTCAAGGAGTTCTTGAAGGATGTGGAAAGGAAGAAAGCATGTTTTGCACTCATATAGAAGTCAGTGCGAGAGAAGTGCGCAAGGAGAAAGGTGATCCAAGTAACAACTCAGGCGACAATTCAGGGGCGGGTCCACTCCAATTGATGGCAGAACTTCCGAGACCCATAACTTTTGCACCGTAGCTCCAATTGACTCGTCGTTTGAACCGTTAGAAAGCTAAGAATGAGGAGAACGCGGTGAGGTGGCATGGAGCTCGACTCGATGAAGTTTGACCCCCGAAAACCCAACGGAAGTGCCCCAAATTTCAATTTTAGTAGTGCAGTCTAAAAATAGTAAGTTTCTAAAAATAACAATTCCTCAAATTTTGTATTGTTGTAAATCGTGGAAGTCAAACCAATTCATCTCCCTCGAGATTGGTGACCTTCCACATCCTCCCCACACCTTCAAAACATGTATAAATAAATATGTAACCCGAAATGGAAATCAGACATCTCTTCTCAAAGATAAGCGTATGTTTGGGTCTACAAATTTGATCAATAAAACATCTCTTCTCAGAGATAGCATTATTTGAATTGTATTGTTCTTGTTTCTTGAATTATCTTTCAACCAAAGCTTTCGAGTTTTGGATCAGTGGTATCAGAGTGGTTTGTCTTTAGAATGTATAATCCCGAGGACGAGGTCAGATTATAAGAAGCTTGGGTGGAAAATAGAACCAGCAGACTATCCACCTATTTGCTCCAAACAACTTCAAATGGCAGACAACACCGAGACATCCGATCCTTTCAAGAAAATGGTGAATGAAACCCTTCAACAGCAGCAAGCACAGATGCTACAACAATTCAATCAAATTCTCCAACAAATCTCGATGGAAAATTCTAGCTCCTCATCTGCACCCCACATTCTTTCAGTGCCCCAACACCCTTCAAGGTTCAGGTGAATTTTGATATCCCTACATTTGAAGGCAAAATCAATTCTGATGCAGTAGAAAATTGGTTGGATCAATTATCTTCTTATTTTTCTGTAAATCAATTCACCGATAAAGAGATCACTTTTGCTCTTTTGAAAGCGTTATTGTCTGTCAAAAATTGGTGGGAAGTGTACAAAAAGAGATTCAGTGCAGATGATATTGGCCTTGAGACAGAACCTACTTGGGATGATTTCATAGAAGCTGTGAAGGAAGAATACTACCCCATTGGAGCATATGACGATCTGTATATAGAGTGGCAACAACTTCGCCAAAGTAAGGAACAATCTGTTCAAGATTACACTGATATTTTGCATTCTCTATCTGCAAGATTGGGCATCCAAGAAAGTGAGAAACACAAAGTTCTCAAATATCGTGGCAGACTACAATGGTACATACGGGGAGAAATGGAACTCTTCAATTTGGAAACCCTTGATGAGGTGTACAAGTTCGCAGTGAAGATTGAGCAAAAGCATGGAAGAATGAATACAAAGAGTCAGCGTTCAAAATGGAGAAGTGACAAAGAAGGTCAAACACGAGGCCAAAATTGGAAGCAAAAGAAAGGAAACGCTGGGAAGTGTGATTATCACAAATCTGGAACTCACTCCAAAGAAGAATGTCGAGCCATCAAGTCCCTGCAATCTGAGTCACAATCCTCAACATCTACTACTCTGCCTCATACAAACCCTGCAGTTGAAGAGGTTGAAGAAGAGATTATAGATGTTGACCCTGAAGCCATTGTTGCTTCATCACAGACCCATAAGGAGAGGCTAGATGACAAGGAAAGGTTGTTTCACTCTAAGTTATGGGTGAAAGGTAAGCCTCTGCATTTCATTCTTGATAGTGGAAGTCAAAAGAATGTAATCTCTGCTAATGTTGTGAAAAGCCTAATTATGTTCATGAAGACTCACCCAAAGCCATACAGTATTGGATGGTTGAGTCCAGGGAGAAACCTCCGTGTCACCCACCAATGTCTTCTCTCATATGCAATAAAACCCTTCCAAGATGAGGTCTTATGTGATGTGGTCAATCTAGATGTTTGTGATGTACTCTTTGGTCAGCCATTCATGTATGATCGACATGGCATCTATGAATCAAGAACTCGAAGGATTACTCTCACTCTTGGAACACGGCGCTACAGGGTACCAAAGGTACCACCTTCTACATCTGTCTCTCTGATTAGTGCCAAGAAATTTGTTCTCATGGTGGTCAAGCCACAAGAATCCAAAAGAGTTGATGTTGTAGCCCTGACTACACAAACAACACAACAACAGAATCAAATAGATACCAAGCTGAAGAAGTTCACAGCCTTCCATCCACAGACTGATGGTCAGACAAAAATGGTGAACAATCCAGCCCTGCATAGTTCCATAAATCAGAGTCCATTCCAAGTATGCATCAGGAATCAAATCAAAGTACAACTGCCACACTTGATGACAAATCTTCATGCAATGGGAACCATTGTTTTTCAAGGAGGGAGGAATGATCCAGGTAACAATTCAGGCGACAATTCAGGTGACGAGTCCACTCCAATTGATGACGGAACTTTCGAGACCCATAACTTTTGCACCGTAGCTCCAATTGACTCGCCGTTTGAACCGTTGGAAAGCTAAAAATGAGGAGAACGCGGTGAGATGGCATGGAGCTTTGCTTGATGAAGTTTGACCCCCGAAAACCCAATGGAAGTGCCCCAAATTTCAATTTTAGTAGTGCAGTCTTAAAATAGTAAGTTTTTAAAAATAGCAATTCCTCGAATTCTGTATTGTTGTAAATCATGGAAGTCGAACCAATTCATCTCCCTTGAGATTGGTGACCTTCCACATCCTCCCCACACCTTCAAAACATTTATAAATGAAGATGTAACCCGAAATGAAAATCAGACATCTCTTCTGAGAGATAAGCATATGTTTGGGTTTACAAATTTGATCAATAAAACATCTCTTCTCAGAGATAGCATTATTTGAATTGTTTTGTCCTTGTTTCTTGAATTATCTTTCAACCAAAGATTTCGAGTTTTGGATCAAAAGGGAAAAGTTTGTGCACGATGCAAAGGTGCTATTGGAGGAGTTTGCAAACATTGTCTCAAGAGATTTTCCAAGGGGATTGCCACCGATGAGAAGTATCAGCAATCATATGGATCTAATACCCAGCGCAAGTTTGCCAAACAAGGTTGTGTATAGGATGACACCTCAAGAAAATTAAGAGGTGCAAAGGCAAATACCCATGTTGTTCATCAAAGGGTTGATAAGGGAAAGTTTGAGCCCATGTGTGGTACCTACAGTATTAGCACCGAAGAGGGGAGGAGAATAGCGCATGTGCACAAATTTGAGGACCATCAACAAGATCACGATAAAGTACAGGTTTCCAGTGTCACACATGGTTGTCTTGATGGACTACCTGAGTGAGGCAAAGTATTTCTTGAAAATTGATCTAAAGAGAAGATAACACCAAATCAAAATCAGATAAGGCAATGAATGGAAGATAGCCTTAAATACAAAGGAAGGATTGTATGAGTGGCTAGTGATGTCATTTGGGTTGACAAGCATGCCAAGTATATTCATGAGGTTAATAAACAAAGTGTTGAAGCCATTTCTGGGAAAACATCTCATAGTATGTCTGGTTGATATTTTGGTGTTCAACAAGACGAAGGAAGAACCCCTGCAGCATTTTTGAAATGTGTTGTAGATGTTGCGCAAAGAGAAGTTGTTGATCAATGTGAAGAAGCACAGCTTCATGAAAGAGCTTGTATACTTGGGTTTTGTGGTATCCCAAGAAGGTCTAAAAAGGACCTTCAGAAGGTGCATAATAGTTGAGTGGCCATCCCCGAGGAGCACATTCGAGGCACGAAGTTTTCATGATCTGGAAAATTTTATAGAAAGTACATTAGGGACTTCAACGAAATATGTGCAGCGATCACAGAGGTGTTGCAAGGAGATCGTAAGGCATTTATATGGACTCAAGACACTGAGAGAAACTTCCAAGAGTTGAAAAAGAGAGCAACAAAGCAGCATGTGCTAGTGCTGCTAGACTTCAACAAGGTATTTCAAGTGGACTATATTGTGAGTGGCACAATGATTGTAGCGAGGTTAAGCCAAGATGGTAGGCTCGTAGCTTACTTCGGTGAAAAGTTGAATGATGCCAAGACGAAGGACTCAATTTATGACCAAGTGTTTTATGCTATTGTACAAGTGCTAAAGAAGTGGAGACACTATTTGTTGCCAAATGAGTTTGTGTTATACACAGACTGTCAAATGCTACAATTTATGAAAAGCCAAGGGAAGTTAAACCAGAGACACGTCAAGGGGGTAGAGTTTCTGCAAACCTATACATTTGTGTTAAAGCATCAAAGTGGGAAATCAAGCAAGGGTGCAAATGTGTTGAGCAAAAGAGTTCTCTTGTTGAACGAGATGCGAGTATAAGTCATGGGTTTTGATTCCATGAAGGAGCTTTATGACGAAGATGAGGATATTTGCAACGCCTAGAGAGCATGCACAAAACCACCAAGCGCAAACAAAACACCATGGTTAGACTACTTCATACAGGAAGGAATGTTCAAAGGGGTGCAATTGTGTATACTAGGAGGGTTGATATGAGAAAACTTGATGAATGAGAAGCACAGTGGAGGATTAGTTAGACATGTTGGGTGTGGCAAGACATACGCGCAGTTGGCGAAAGGCTACTATTGGCCAAGGATGGGCACAAATGTGCATGAGTATGTGAAGGTGCAAAGTTTGCCAGATGACAAAGGGGAGAAGTCAACATATAGGGTTATACAGACCACTACCTATACCAGAGAAGCTATGGGATGACATCAGCATGGATTTTGAGCTATGATTGTCAAGAATGCAGAAGGCAATGATTCCATCTTTGTAGTAGTGGACAAATTTTTCAAGATGGCGAATTTCATCCCATGCAAGAAGACAAGTGACACTACGAACATTGCCAAATTGTTCTTTCACAAAGTGATGAGGCTGCATGGTTTGTCGTGCAGTATTGTGTCGGACAAAGATACAAAGTTTGTAGGCCATTTTTGGCGCACATTGTGGAAGTTGGAAACAAGGCTGAACTTCAGTTCAGCATACCATCCACAGATTGATGGACAAACCAAGGTGGTGAACAAAAGCCTTGGGAACTTATTGAGGTGCTTTGTGGGAGACGAGCCCAAGCAATGTGGCATGGGGCATGGTGTTGGCACAAGCAAATTTTGCATACAAAAATTTGGTGAACAGAAGCACAGGGAGAACACCTTTCCAAGTTGTGTGGGGATGTAATTCAAGAGGAGTTACAGAGATAAGTGACGTAAGCATGGAACAACTTTCCAAGTTGCGTGTGGATGAAGTCTGACAGGAGTTACAGACCTAAGGGACTTAAGCATGGCACATGGAAGGAGCACAAAAGCAGAGGTTTTCACAAAGTATGTGCACGAGATACATGAAGAGGTGTGCATAAGGTTGGAGAAGAGTAGCTTACAATATAAGGAGTGTGCAGGTGAGAAGCATAGGACAAAAGAAGTTGAGGTAGGAGATCTAGTGTTCGCACATTTGCGCAAGGAACAATTTTCGCATGGAACGTATAACAAGCTAAAGATGAAGAAGATAGGACCATGTAAAATATTGCACAAGTTTTCAAAGAATGAGTATGAAATCAAGTTTGCCCAAAGGCATGGACATATCACCCATATTCAATGTGGTAGATCTGTATGATTTCCATGAAGGGCCACATGGTAAACGGGAGAAGGAACTGATGCACAAATTATTGATTGGAAAGCGCAGATACCAAAGAAGAAAAAGGAGGGCATAGAGGCCATGTTGGACTCTAAAGTGGTGAAGAGAATGCACGAGAAGGAATATGAACGATATTTGGTGAAGTGGAAGAATTGTGCAGTCAATGACTCAACATGGTTGGATATCGCAGAGCTTTGGTCGCTATGGTCGTACTCTCGAGGATTTCAACTTGTGAATTGGAGCTCACATTTCAATCACCCAAGGTGTATGATGCAATAGCATCCCAAGCGCAAAGCAATCTTGCATCACAAAAGACAACTAAGTCCAGTTTTGCGAAGGTTCCAACATAGGGATACAAGCGCACAAATATTTTGGGGCGCAAATGAAAGTACGCAGAACAGAGATGGTAGAATAGCAAGTGTGCAAGGTTGGAACATCGATTGCAACAATTGTAAAGTTTTGGTCGCAAAGTGCACAATTGCAAAATGATTTCCAAGCATGGGAACAGTGCAAGCAAAGGTATTTGGGTGCAATGAAAAGGCACATCCATGATCCAGGCACATCCATGATCCAGACACAAAAGATTTTCCCCTCAGGGCAAAGTTGCGCAAACAGTTAGCACACAACATTTGGCATAGAGGCAAGCTATACCAGTTTAACTGTAAAGACACGTTAACTTAAGACAAGCCTACATAGACCCTAGACTAGTTGCATGAAGGATAGGTGTAATCACCTAAAAGTGGTCTTTGAGTGATAAGAGTGCTACTTGAGACAACCTATTCCTAGCTTAGCCCAAGACCTATCCTAGAGCATTCTATCACACTTTTCCAGCGTTTGTGCGGACCACAAGCATCCCTAGTCAGCTAAAACACAGTCTCAGACCTTCATTCCCAGATCCTAGCCCCTTATGCCCAATAACCTGCCAGTTGGACATTAGCGCCACATTAAGAACACTAGAGCCACATGGTGCTAGTGTCCCCAACATGGTGCTAATGTCATTTACCCTAACTTTCTCGAATGAATATATTTTCAAAATTTAAACCCTCCTAAGGTCGGCCTAAGCATATTTTATTATCTGCACAAGCTACAAAACACTATAAATACATGACTTTTAGACCTCTATCCACTTGATGGAAAATAGATGCAAAAGACCTATTCAAACACAAAACAAGTTGAGCAAAATCAAGGTTATTAATCCCTATTTTGCCCTACTTTTGCATGCTACCATCTATAGCTGCCCTAAGCCCAGATTTTCAAGATTTCCAATTTTAAACACACTCAAAGGCATTCAAGACCACTATCATTCTAGCATCACTTGCCCTTGCACTAGCACTTAGGTGGGGAGAACTACATTGGGCTTGATCCCTCCTCGGAGTATTGGTATGCAAACAACTCTCTTCATTATGGGGAGTTGACGATGTCCAGGGTATCTTACTAACGAACACATTTTCTGTTCATGTCTTACTTGCAAGGAGGATTAGGGTTTGCATCATAAATCAATTGTTACAGACACAATACAGAGTTTCGGACTTCGTGCGCGCAGGAACAAAACCCAGAAACACAAGCAGAGGTGCACCTATAATTTAGGAACAGTCCTGCGTAAAGGACACTAGCACCCTTTTCAGGTCACTAGAGCCACATGGCGCTACTGTCCAAGTGTGGCACTACTGCCCAAGAGAGGATATAACATAGGGATCCGATTGACAACACTCAAACCTATTCGTGTCCCAATTTTCAACATTCAGATCTTTCGTGTCATGTGTTTTCCAGATAAGTCTTTATTTGCACATATTTATCACTATTTTTAGAAAGTCAAATCAAGTCAAATTCGATAACAAATCAATGGTTATTTATTGCATATTATTTCATTGATTTAGACTACTCAACATTTTAATCAAACATAGGATTTACATAGCTAAACCCTAAAAGGTTAAAACATTTGGGGAACCCGACTTACTTCGAATATTGCTTAAAACCCTAGTTCTACATAGGATTTACCTTCTATCAATTCTTGTGCACTAAATTAGGGTTACAAACTCCTGTTTTTCTAATTTTTTTGCATAACCTAGCTCATTTAATCAATATCACATTAGGTTTCGTTTATTTAAATATCTAATTTATTTTTTTTTGCAAACCAACTCTAATTCAAAACCCTAGCCGTAACTGACCCTAGGATCTCCATTTTCAGAATTCAAATTTCAGATTCATATATCTTCTAATTTGTATAATCATGATTATAATGACGAAGGAAATTAATCGCTTTTTTTTGCAAAGTTTAATACTTTCATTTGCATGTTTGTTTCCTTTAATTCAAAATAAACTCAAAAATGGCATAGATGTATGTATACATGATGTTTCATATCAATTAAAATGTCTTTCATGTTTCATTCTTTCTTTCACATGTTAATTTTCTCCTATGTGAAATACAATTAAGACACTGCTCCTTAATCACATAGATAACTTATTACATCAAATAATAATTATACTACCTAAATTCAAGTCTCCCTTACATGCATTTTGCTCTTTGGTCCATTCTGATTCCTTTCCTATCATTCCTAAACATATGGAAACATCATTGGTCTCGCTTATCCCTCCTCCTCGATCACAAACATCTAGCCACTATCCCACCTCTACTATTAGCTCTACACTCTTAGTAGACCCTGCGGTTCAGGCTATGATGTCCTCATGTCGTCATGAAGCTTGGCAGGTTTGCAATACCCATGGCTATAGCTTTCTTGATCAGAGCAGTACTCCTTCAAGTACAATTTCCATTTTATAACTTTTACAACATTCTGACACATACAAAGATATTTTGTATGCGGCACTTCGTGATACTCAAGTACCTCGAACATCTGAGCCCACCTATGTTGCTTCCATAATTAATACTATGAAATGGACAAAAGAACATATTTCTTTCGAGAGGGAGGACCTCCCACCTTAACACATCATAGATTTACATCTACCTCTCTACATTGCTTTACAAATTAACGAGATAGGTGTCAAAAGAGTTCTAGTTGACAATAGATTAGGATTGAACATTTGCAACATCTCTTTTCTACGACGTCTTAATATACATGCTACAGATTTGGATCCTTCTGATAAGAACATCAGAGAAGTTTTAGGTCAAATCACATTAAACCTTACACTCGGTCCCAAAACACTACCTACAACATGCCAAGTTATGCCTAATGATCTTAATTATAATCTCTTTCTTGGGAGACTATGGATTCACGCTATGCACACAGTTCCATCCACTTTACATGCATGTTTAAAATTCAGCTACAGAGGTCATATATATACATGTCCTATGGATAAAGAACCATTTAAGTACTATCAAAATACAAAACCTTCACACAATTATATTCCCCACATGGATTTTGATACACCACTCCAGTCTACCATTCAAAGTACGCATACAACTCCCCGAGTTATTTCCAGTACACAAGGTAATAAGTTCACTTCACCTTTTGCATTACGATATTTCCAAAAAATGGGCTACACAAGACAAGGCCTTGGCAAACATGAGCAAGGAATCCTTAATCCCATTGAAGCATATGATCAACAGGGTAAACAAGGACTTGAATATAGAAATGATACATCTAATGCCAAATCCTCTCAAATTGCTTCTCAACATATCATGTTTTGTCCACCTATTCCACGGGCAGTTGATACAGTAAACTATGTTTATACACTCTCAATTGTTTACCCCGATCTTATTAATGATACAGTTTCTCCAGATCTACCCATTCTTGATGAGTTCGCTAACGACAAGGCTCTCTAAGAATTCCTAGGTGCATATGAGGATCTCCATTCCTTCTATCATAAGAATAGGTTTCCTCATTCCACAAGTGCACAGGCATACTCTGGTAAGCATTTAACTAACTTGGATGATATGTTACCTGACACAGATGATACAATCCCTACAACACCATACACTTTGGATCGATCTACGTTACTTAATGAAGAAACAGTCGAATTCAATTATGGCAACGAAACTAATCCTCGTATCATACTAATAGTTGTTGCCTTACATAAATCAGAGGACACAGATATTAGTTAGATTTTAAGAGATTTTCCTTAAGTATTTACTTGGGCTTATTCCGATATGCCTGGCATTGATCCCTCGATCGTAGTACACAGAATTACATTATATCCCAAGGCCATGCCAGTAAAACAAAAGATTCACAAAATGCATCCTAAAGTCGCTCTTCTTGTTGAAGATGAGATCCAACGGTTGTTAGATGCTAGTTTCATTCGACCAGTTGTTCATCCATAGTGGGTGGCCAATACTGTTTGTTGTAAAACCTAATGACCAAATCTGATGTTGTGATTCCAGAGACCTCAACAAAGCATGTCCTAAAGATGACTTTCCTTTACCCAACATTGATATGATAGTCGATTCCACAGCCGGCTATGAGATGCTCTCTTTTATGGACAATTTCGTCGGGTACAATCAAATCAAGATCGCTGAAGAAGATAAAGAAAAGGCTTCTTTTACCACACCATGGGGCACTTTCTGCTATATTGTCATGCCATTTGGATTAAAGAACGTAGGTGCAACTTACCAACGGACTATGACACATCTTTCATGACCTCATTCATAAGACAGTCGAAGATTACGTCGATGATTTGTTGGCAAAATCAAAAGAGCAACAATATCATGTAATGGATTTGCGACAAATTTTTGAAAGACTCAAAAAATACGTGCGACTCAACCCTAAGAAATGTGTCTTTGGAGTTTCCTCGGGGAAACTTTTGGGATTCATTATATCTCAATGTAGCATAGAGTTGACCCTAAGAAGGTCAAAGCAATCATGGATATGCCTCCTACTAATTTAAAACAACTTCGATCCCTCTAAGTTAAAATTCAGGCAATTCATCATTTTATGGCACAACTCATAGATAAAACCCAATCATTCACCCAAACTACTCAAAAAGGATGTGAAATTTGAGTGGACATCACATGTTAAGAGAGCTTTGATACATTTAAACAATACTTACTCAACCCTCCTATCTTGGTCCCACCCATACCTAGTAAGCCACTTCTACTTTACCTCTCAGCGACAGATCATGCACTAGAAGCACTCCTAGCACAACATGATGATCAGCATAAAGAAAGAGCCATTTACTACATCAGTTTTACATTGGCTGTCTATGAGCAAAATTATCCAGCAATTGAAAAACTTTGCTTAGCACTAGTATTTGCTACTTAGAAACTCCGCCACTATATGATTAACAACGAGACACAAATACAAAAGTCGATCCTTTAAAATTCCTCATATCAAAACCACATCTTTCAGGCCGTATTGCAAAATGAGTTATGTTACAAAATTTTACCTCAAAATCATTTTGCAAAAATCGGTAAAAGGCCAGATAATTGCAAATCAATTGGCAGTCACTCCATTACTGGATACAAATCCTATTAACGATGATTTTAGAGATGACTTCACAGCATATAATGCCACTTCAGATACATGGATAATGTTCCTTGACAGTCTTAGATGTGCATCTGGTGTTGGCACCAGAATTGTTTTAATCGATCCCCTGGGACACCCAATACCTCTCACATACCGACTCAGTTTTTCATGCACTAACAATATCGCAGAATACGAAGCTCTTATCTTAGGCCTTCAAATAGCCCAGGCTCTCAAGATTAAATCCATAAAAGTTTACAGGGACTCCCAATTAATTGTTAATCAAGTTACAGATGTCTACCAAACAAAAGAAGAGCACCGATTCCTCATAAGAACATGGTTCAATGTCTACAGGCTCAGTTTGATAATTTCTCTATCAAGAACATCCCACGCAAAGACAACCGTCATGTCGATGCAATGGCAAGTGTTCCATCATTGATCCCCATCGATATAGATGCGGACCAAGCTCTTTTTACTATCAAACGATTACAATCTATGTCAGTGTCCAATGCGGACCTTATCGCTCTAACAGTCCTAGTTACCACACGCAATGCAACACCATCTGAATGGTTTTTTGACATTTACAACTTTTTGAATAAATCTATTATACCTGATACTTTCACAAAGAATGAAAAGTGTAAACTGTAGTGGAACTCTCTTCGATATGTCATCATTGGCAGCGATTTATTTAAGATATCTTTTGACGTACATTTACTCTAATGCTTAACAGTCGAGGAAGCTAAATTGGTTGTTCGACAAATACACGACAGTGAATGTGGTGGTCATTTCAGTGGTAAAGCAATGTTACACAAGTTACTCAAACAGGGTTACTATTGGCCAACCATGGAACAAGAATGCCAAGAGTATGCCAAATTATGCAACAAATGTCAACACCATGGCAACTTGCACCATGTACATTCGCAACAGCTTCAACCTATCACATCCCCATGGTCATTCATGCTATGGGGCTTTGATCTGATCAGTAAGATGAACCCAAGATCCATACGAGGTCACAAATTCATTATCACAGCTACAAAATATTTTAAAAAATGGGTACAAGCCATCACATTACAATCAACAAAGGGGGAGGATATTTGTCGTTTTCTAATGACCAATATTATTCCTACTTCGGCCTCCCAGCGACCATAATTACAGATAATGGAACCTCTTTCAAGAATAAAACAATGAAAAAGTCTTCCGCCAAATATAAAATCTGACACATTGTCTACTCCATATTACCCATAGAGCAACAGTCAAGCAAAAGCAACAAACAAGACAATCAATAGTATTCTCAGCAAAACAGTTACCAAATTTGGCGATGATTGGCACAATCAATTAGTCTATGCACTATGGGCTTACTACACCAACAGGAGCAAATCCTTATTCACTCGTATATGGCACAAAATCTATCATCCCCTTGGAATTGGAAATCCCCTCTTTATGGGTATTTTTAAAAGGACTCATCATAGATGATTAGTATAGAGAGCGACACCTCCACGAATTAGAACAGTTGGATCACACATGTATCCAAGCCGCAGAGCATATCAAAGCTTATCAGAAACGAATCCAGAGAACACAAATAACCGAGTCCACAACAGGGAATTCAAAATTAATGATTTGATGTTAAAATAAAATCTCAAAAACATCAACACCAAGGAAAAGAACAAAGTAAAGTTTAAACCAAATTGGCTTGGACCATACATCATCACAGAAAAGCTTAGCCCAAAAGTATACCGTTTAGCTTCACTTGATGGCAAGGCAATCAAAAATCCATCGAATATCATGCATCTAAGGAGATTTTACATATAAACAATGCACCATTCATTTTCATTTGCTTATACATAGTTTATTTTCATTTGCTTGTACATAGCTTATTTCTAGAAAATATAAACACATTAAAACATGTCAAAACACAAAAACATTCAAATATTACTCAAAAAACACAAAATTTACAGATTGTATGTATTGCTATGTTTACATTTATTATATTTGTCAGACATTACACATGCTAGCTATCTTAGTATAGTCGGTTTTATCATACATACATGCTTCACTTGTTCTCATCAAGTGCTTGCAGATTGCATATAGGACTCAGGTCCACTACATTGATCCAGACTTGCTATCATCTACCCACTGGGGGCATATACACCGATCCAGGTATATTCATTTGATACATCCACCCACTTGGGGGCATCTCATACACAGTTTCTATTGCCAAGTTTTATCCTTACATTCTTCACATTCCAGTTTTCGCATTGATATATCTTGATATTGATCGTTGCTACTCATACTCATATTTTTTGCCAACTATCACTAGTTTAGACATAGCACATGTACATCCTAGCTCTTACATAGATTTGTACTACATTCATGCATGCTTTCATTTCTAGCTTTCCTAGTTTAGACTTGTTTGTATTCTTTATGCTTCTTCTATGCGAGGGCATTTGACTATGCCATTGTTCTCTAGCTCTACGCCACTTCTATTCATGTATGCCTTGGACATGTAGCCATGTCCCTTGTGTGTGCTTCCCGGATTGTGTATGCAAACATTTGAACATGTCATATGTGGCTATAAGCCAATTTGTTTGTTGCTTGCGTATGTGAACATTTGAATGTCATTGTATGCCTTTTTTTCTCAGATTTAATGACATGTGCCCATGTGCCTTGTATTGTGGCCCCTTGGCCTATTTTGTGTGCCTCATGTATTTTGTATGTATGCTTTTTTGTATGCGTCATGGCCATGACACTTATCTTTGTTTGTTACACACCAGTTTTCGGTGCCATGAGGACCTCATGCATCTACCTTTCCTACGCCATCATGCCTCATCCCCTTAGGTAGCTACTTGGATTTGCTATTATACACACTGATTACATCTATCTTGACACCCTTGTGCAAAGCTATACACAACATACATCTTACATTACATGTTTATGCTCAGATTCTCTTACATTCCGATATATGTTTGCACATTGTATTGGATTATCACGTAGTTATCACATATGCTCCAGCTAACACAATTTTGCAAAGCTATTTCTTTTGAGGATAGTTCTTGCATAGGTTCAACAACTACCCTCAAAAGAGGGGGCATTCACAGGGGTTTGTCACAGAGATCAGGTTCCTACATTGCATTCACAAAATATTTTTCAACACACAAGCCAAGTTTCATAAAATCAAACATAGGCAAAACACAGGAAAAAACAAGGACTCAGAAAACAGTTCAATGACTTAGATTTCAGATTAGACAGACATTAGGGCCCAAATAGGGACACTAGCGCCACATGGCACTACTATCTAGTAGCCCCAGTTTCAGGGCAGTTCAAATTAGCCAGAGCAATACACTAGATACAGTGCAGGTTTGCACAAATACAAATACATGTTTGACAGTTATGCTCAAATTTAGCTCATATTCGCACTAGTTCAGCTCATATTTATATCAATTGCTCAGATTGGGGGCATCATGCGTGGCATGATCTTTCCCATATTCAATTCAGATACTCAGATACACTCACTACAACTCAGTCCAGAATCAGTGTACTCAAATCTTAGATTGGGGGCATGTGCACGGCACATAGTTTCCATATGCTCAGTTACACATAGGTTGATCAGATGGAATGACAAACTCCATGTCATTCTCTACGTTGTATACACTTGACATCATATTCCAGGTTGTCACCAATTTCATGCCTTACTCCATCTGCAGTGGTTGGCATTCCCGAGTGGCCCAGAGCCGCCTAATGTCCCTGAGTGGCCACGAAACTGACATACACAGTTAGATATTTCCAACACTTCGCACAATTTAGTTTCAGATGCATCTACTACACATGGGTAGGCAATAATAAAGTCATAGCCTACTTGAGTTCTTGAGCCACGCACCTGAGAGGGTTAAACACACTTTCAGTCTAATCCAAGCTATTCACAGATGATGATCCACCAAGCAAGGGTGGGCAATTATGGAGTCAAAAAACGGATTGAGTCATTGAGCCACCCACACATGAGGATTGAGCAAGCTATCAACTCAGTCCAAATTATTCAACGATTTGATCACTATGTACACGCAAACACGCAGGTTGTCACCAGGTCCATGCATTGGTTTGATTATCCAACGAGGTGTATTCGTTCCTTTCCTCTTTCCCATCTCTTTACTCAGCTTTAAACAGTTACTTCTTTATTCAGCAGTCTTTTGCTTTTGATATCTCTTAAGGATTGATTTATGCACGTTTCATTGCCGCTCATGCTTTGGATCATGCTTCACATACGTGGACCTAGCTTCACATACTCAGACTCAACTACATGAGCTTCACTTCCTAAGTAAGTCCAGGTACGCTTCTTTTTCCTTTATACTAGTCATTTCGTTTTGCTGCATTTTTAGCATAAATGAGGGGCAAATGTAATCACCTAAAAGTGGTATTTGAGTGCTAAGAGCGCTATCTGAGACAACTTATTCCTAGCTTAGCCCTAGACCTATCCTAAAGCCTTCTATCACACTTTTTCAGCGTTTGTGTGGACCACAGGGGTCCCTAGTCAGCTAAAACATAGTCTCAGACCTCATTCCCAGATCTTGGCCCCTCATGCCCAACAACCTGCATGCTGGACATTAACGCCACATTAAAGACATTAGAGCCACATAGCACTAGTGTCCCCAACATGGCGCTAATGTCCTTTACCCTAACTTTACCGAACAAATATATTTTTCAAAATTAAACCCTCCTAAGGTCAGCCTAAGCATATTTTATTATCCACGCAAGCTACAAAACACTATAAATATATGACTTTTAGACCTCTATCCACTTGATGGAAAATAGATGCAAAAGACCTATTAAAACACAAAACAAGTTGAGCAAAATCAAGGTTATTAATCCCTATTCTGCCTTACTTCTGCATACTACCCTCTACAATTGCTCTAAGCCCAAATTTTCAGGATTTTCAATCTCAAGCACACTCAAGACATTCAAGACAACATCATTCTAGAATCACTTGCACTTGCACCAACACTTAAGTGGGGAGAACTACATCAGGCTTGATATCAAGGTTATTAATCCCTATTCTGCCTTACTTCTGCATACTACCATCTACAATTGCCATAAGCCCAAATTTTCAAGATTTTCAATCTCAAGCACACTCAAGACATTCAAGACCGCATCATTCTAGAATCATTTGCACTTGCACCAGCACTTAAGTGGAGAGAACTATATCAGGGTTGATCCCTCGGAGTATTGGTATGTAAGCAACTCTTTTCACAACGAAGTGTTCAGGATGTTCAGCCTATCCTACCAACAAGCACACAATTTCAGCCCAAGCCTTACTTGCAAGGAGGATTAGGGTTTGCATCATAAATCAGCGATTACAGGCATAATACAGAGTTTCAGACTTCGTGCACGCAAGAACAAAACCCAGAAACACAGGTGCAGGTGCACCTAGAATTTAGGAACTGTCCTACACATAGGACACTAGCGCCATTTTCAAGACAGTAGAGCCACATGGCACTACTATCCAAGAGAGGATCTAACATAGGATCTGGTTGATAACACTCAGACCTATTTGTATCATAGTTTTCAGCACTTAGATCTTCCGCATCAAGAGTTTTTCAAATAAGTCTTTATTTGCACATATTTATTGCTATTTTTTTAAAAGTCAAAGCCAGTCAAATTCTGTAACAAATCAATGGTTATTTATTGCATATTATTTCACTGATTTAGACTACTCAAGCCTTTAATCAAAAATAGGATTTACATAGCTAAACCCTAAAAGGTTAAAACAAGTAAGCACAAAGGATAGGAGTTCGTGAAATAAATGCATGCAGATCCATCCAGATAGGTAGTTGGGATTTAGCGGCATGATCTCCAAAGGGGCCTATGCTTCTAGAGTATACTTGCACATCCGTACAATTATGGCACGCGATATGCGATACCACATCAATTGAAGTTGTCGGCTATTAAATGGAGAAGTAGCAAAGGGAGCCTTGGGAGACGTGACAGATGGAGATAGTCTACATGGAGCATTTGTGACACGTAGCACTTTGTGGAGTCTATATAAAGGCATGAGGAGGTTCATTTTGAGCAATTTTTGGCCAAAGAGGAGACTATGTTGAATTGCAGAGAGAGAGGGAGCGTAGGAAGAAGGCCTGCAGTCTTTGTATTTGCATGGAATTCTAAGAGACTCCATTATTGTAGGAAGCTTGCATCTTGCAACTTAAAGCCAAGCAAATCTTGTAGCTTACACCTTGGAAGACTATTAATGTAATCTTGTCCTTACATTAATAGAACTCAGAAGTTGTGTTTTCAGATTTGTGTGTGATTTACCATTGTTGTTGGGTTAGGGTTTTCCATCATTGGAAACCTCATCCCTGTGACTGCATCACTTATTTGTTGTCGGTGTTTTGGATAAAGCCATTACCAGCTGTGACTGTGTTTTCCTTCTTGTTAATAGCCTTACAATTGTATCGTGTTTTTCAATATTTTGGGGTCTTAAATCAGACGGTCTATTTGTCAAAAAGAAATTAAATAGTGTCAACCAATGATTTAATATCATAGTTTGAAGGTTGTAAAACAACTATGAAACCTTCATAGCTTGGGATAATAGTTTGACCTTTATGAAGGATTCAATCTAGATAATTATTAAATTATGTTTTTCTTAGTTTCCAAAGAAGACTGTGTGGTAATTTGATTCCACCTGGGCAAAGGGCATGGTCTATATAGACCATTATAAATGTGTGAACGAATGCCAAGGTTGTATGGAGTCTTTATTGTGCTAAGAATGCTGTAAAATTGTGGCCGTGTTTTAATCCATTAGCAGTTAGAGGTAGCATTAGATGCTAAACTTTGAAAGAACCTATTTGATGTTAGGTTAGCATGTAGGTAGCAGCCTATGCTAAGGTTGGCTCGAGACTATGGTATGTATGGTTAACTAGATCAAGCCAATATTCTATAGCAAGCTTATTTATATCGATGTGTATAAATAGATATCACGCTGAGGTGTTCTAGTTAATAGTCTAGTTAATCGATATGAAGAATTGTGGTGCTATGAAAACTTAGTTTCTAAGTTAACTAATAACACTTGAAACCTAGTGGAATGATTCTTGGAAGACCTAGTAGAATAAATGTTAAGACTAAAAATAGTATTGTTTAGTTGAAATGTTGAGACCACAACTTATGTATAAGTATAAAGCTTCATAATATGTTAATGTTTTCTTAAATCCTAAATGGTTTTGTGTAAGGTTGAAATGCACAAGGCACTTACAAAGAGTGGTAGTTGTTAAGCTTCATGCTATATTGGTTATAAACCTATGTAAGTTGTACAATGTAGGTATAGCTTCATTAGATAAAAGATGTTTGGAGTATTTATGGTTCTATGGAAGCAAATAGATAGTGTTCAAGTTTGCACTTCAAGAGCTTCGAAAAGCTTATTAGATTCAAGATATTCTTACCACCTACAATGGCCTAGATAGCCAATCCTTTATAAATTGGTGTCTCATGAAGGAGATGGTTTACTCGCGCAAGTGGAGAACAACATCTAACCCTAATTCCGATAGGTAGACATGCATGAAGCTTAGCAAAGTGGGCTTGGGTCAATAGATATAGGCTACGTTAGGGATGTTATATGGACAACCCCTTGAGTTAGGCTTGGACTCATTTACGAGGATCATCAATGACCTTACCATTGTGCATATAATGAAATGATGAATGCTAGCCTTATGTGTTGATTGTAGTTTCAAAATTATTCTCTAGTAGAATAACACCTATTTTTGTGTGGGTGTTCACTTGAATAAATGTATGAAAGAGGATTGTTAAACAAAACCTTCTTCTATGAATGCCATTGTATGAAAACACTATTGAGTGTAACTCTTACCTTAGGGTTATTGAATGCTAGACTCGAGGGTTAAATGCAACTATAGAATAACTCTCCTTAGAAGAATTATAACTTTGTTTTGCATGCATATAGTGCAAAATCTTACGTTGTTAAAAGAGATCTCTAGCTATGGTGTCTTTATCCTATTTAATCTTGCATCTTTTCACTTGATGAAATGAAAGATAGGTGATTGTTATAATGATTCCTTATACTATGTGGAAATTATCTAAAACCCCTTAATAGGTGTAGCTTTTACCTAAAATTATGATATGTGGCTTTTAAGAAAAGGATCGGTGATGAATTGGTTTCCTTATTACATGATGCATTCTTGCTCAACCCTCCTTTGCATTAGCTGATAAGGAATTGCACAAAAGGAAATGCTAGATACACATAATGATGAAAATGTATTATAGGTTATTGTTATATCTAAATATGCAGTGCATCCGGATCTTGGTATATGTAGGAAGTATACACATGTTTTGATCTTAAGTATTATCTGGGAGGGCTTAAACAAAATTACTTCAATCTGCATGAGTAAATTGAGATAAGGAAATAGAGAAATAACATTAAATGGATACCTCCTCCACAGGACTGGCATAAACTTAATTTTGATGGAGCCTTGAAGTCAAACCCTGGAGAATCGAGACAAGAGCTATCATCAGAAATGCGAAAGGTGAAGTGGTGAGCTATAAAACCTTCTATACTAGAATTAATTCCAATAATATCGCACAGGCAAGTGGTATCATCCCAAGGATCCATATGGCCCTTGAAAATAACATCAATAAGTTAATTATAAAAGGTGGCTCTTCCATCATCATTGATCCGGTCAAAGGCATAAATACTGAAAATTGGCAACTTCGCAATTTAATCCAAGAAAGTAAGGAATTCTTGAAACATTTCAAAGAGCTAAGCATAAATCATGTCTATTGAGAGGATAACATAGCTACGAAATGGCTTGCAAATATGAGTCTATGCCAAAACAATAGTCCCTTCTCGAGCAATATGAAGAATATAAATCAAGATCCCGATATGCAAGGATTAAAATACATTATCATAAAAAAATGTCTAAAACACAACTTTCATAAATCACTTTCCATATAGTATCTTGTGATGGGACCCAATGAGGTCTCCGTCAAACCCTAAGCCTTTTCTACGTTTTTGGTGCCTCTTGGATTTCTTTCCTAGTTCATGCCACTCTTGCTTATCTCTTGACTTGGATTTTTTCTTCTTTTGCGCAACTCTTATCTTACTATATTGGTACTCTAACATGGTAGCTCTTCCTCTTTGGACTTTTGACAGTGTAGACCTTATAGAAGGTGGCCTCAATTTCCAGCATTTTTTAGGATTTGGTGTTGAATGGCTATTTACCTCTGGACTGAGCTTTTTCCTCCGCATGGTTGGCTCACCCCTTCTATCTAGGCATTTACCTTCCATTATATTTATTTCTCCAGTGTCTCTCTCTCTTGTCCTTTTCATACTCACTCCTCTCACATTTCTCTCTGTTAGCTCCCTCAAACTTGGTAGGCATTTCCTTTCTCTCGCCAACATGTCAATTATGTTTGTTAAACAACTGCTTCACTTTCTAGTTTCCCTTAGTCTGTGTGGCCTGGGAAGATTCAATCTTGTTGAGCTAGTATGCACCCATCCCCCTACTCGTCCTCAACAATTTGTGTCTTCCAGACATTGTGGTAGACAATGTGGCAACAACCACAATTCCAAGTTTGCACTTGCAGCCACGTCCAACACTCATGCACGCTCCAACACCATTCAGATCAACATTCCATTGCATGAAACTGACAGAATTTTCCAGCTGAGAAGACGTGATGGTCTGATGGTGAATGGTCAGGAGCATCAAGCCAACTCGGAGAAGCATGTGAATGAGGATGGGCACCCTTCCAATGATGTAGAGACTGCAGCCTCCAACGATCAAGACAATAATGCCCATCAACCCAATGATGTGGTCAATCAAATCCAAGAAGAGGCTTGACTTCATAAGGAATTTCGTGAAGGCAGAAAAATTATCATTCACAATAGAGCCCAACCCTCTCACGTCGGGCTTAGCTCCACAAAAGGCAAGGATCACAAGCATCACATGGATCAGACAAACATTATGCACAACAAAAGGAAAGTAAACAATGACGATGACGGCCCGGTCAAAAAACTCAATGTCGTAAAACAAGAACGGTCAAGCAGAGATCAAATGAGGAATAACTGGGAAGATGGCGAAGCCTCAGGCCCTCCTAACAACACACAATCTACATATGGTTTCGAGCTCCTTCAAAGCCTAAAAGACGTGCCAGGGGGCATTCTACTTAATAACCGTCTTGGGCAAGCTCAATTTGATATGATGGCGAGTATTAGAAGCATACTCATAAACTAGAGCAATGAGAACAAAGGATACCACAAATAATCCTTCGGCCTCATTAATAGAATGCATGATGCATTCATGGCACACTACAATTTACTGGAGCTAGTAAATGACAACATAGTTCATGTAAGAAGCCTTGTTAAATCTGCCCTTGAATGACTGATTTTCGTGGATAGTAATTTTGTCAAACGGTTTGCTTACAAACCATCCAACTGCTGTACTTGAATTCTTTTTGTATTTTTGGTATATGAGATGAATGCATAAATGTTAAAGGCTTCTAAATGATTGTTGTAAGGACTGAAGTAAAACTGAGAATGCAATGCAAAGCCTCTTCTTGACCTTTCAGTGGCAAAGAATGACTGAAATAACTGAAAATGTGCATCTACAGCATTACGGTATTTCGTCAAACAATTGATGTGCATACTCAAAACTCCTTTATTGCTATGATAACTGATTACATTTGATATAATAGTATGATTCTCCAAGAAATGGCTTCTCATTGACCAAGGACTAAATGGAATGCAATTAAAATCAGCTGTACCACTGCTATCAGCACTATAGGAGATGCAAATATGATAACAAAGCAGGCTACAGGTATGTTGTATAAGACAGCAATGCAATATATTCCCCTAATACAGTATTTCAACTAGAATCACTATTACAATAACCTCAATGCAATGCCAATAATCTATATGCAACTTCTAAATGAAAAACCTGGAATTCATGGTCTGGAAGATGAAGCCAGCACTCCACAAGGTTCGAATCCTCTTCAAATTGCAGCCTCCAGTGTTTACCAGCCAGCCCCTGGAGTCCTGGAGAACCAGCAATCATATCCCAACCAGTTTCAGAGTTTTTATCTACTCTCTTTCATGAAATCACACCAGCATCATGGCAAAAATCGTCCCTTCGATAGATGCAGCAAAATCGCCCTTTTCTTTATAAAAATTTGTTTTGTTCCTTAGCCGCCAACACTCTCTTGAAACCTAATGATGTTTATTAATGAAATCGTCCTTCTTGAATGGTCAAAAACCAGCAATAGATGTTCTCCAATATTAATTCTTCAAACTTCTGATTTACTGAGAGTAATCTTCAAACCCTTGAACAATCTATGAAGACAATCACTTCTTGATTGGTATAAACTCCATTGATGCTCAACTATGACCTCCGTATGAAGCCACCAGCACAATCGAAGAGAGGCTACGTTCTCCAAGATTGAATTTACTTGCGAAACCCTAGGTTTCTTCCTCAAAGCCAAAGCTTCTTCAGAAAAGACAAGTGTTGAATGATTCCTCCATGAATGATAAGAGCTTGGGTTGATGCTTTATATCCTTTTTTCCCAAGAAGAGGTCGATCCTCTAGAAGGCTCTTTTAATCATTTAAAAATGATATTTAAATGTGCACTTTATAACTTTAATAAATTCTTTGATAAATGGGCGCTCCAATAATAATAATATTTAATGTACTTTAAGTGACCTTTTTGAGGGTCATGGCCCCATTGGACATAAGGTTATAATATCACTTTATAATTGCACTTTATAAATAATTATTAATAATCACTTTATTAATAATTAGAATAACATAACTCCACAAATAATCATTATTTCTCAATTCCGTCTGAACCTGGGAGTTAACCATTGTATCCATTGTGCATCCAATTGCCTTACTAAAAATAGTAAGGGTCCCTCTCTAACATCCACTAACTATAAATAGTAAGTCCCTCAAACAGAACCAGAAACCTTTGAATATCAATGCCTCAAAACAAATGAAGGATCTGGGGAGATAAACACTTACAATTACCACTTGAAGAGCTCCATAACGCCCAAATTGGACCCTCTAATCCACCACACTAGCCTACAAGGGTCAAATAATAGGCTAATCTACCAAAACCAAGAACAAGCCAAAAAGGGGACATTACAGTTCACACCGGTGATTTTGGTGAGAGCAACGTCAAGGAGGCAAAGCTTCACACAAATACTAGCAGCAATTTGCCTCAATACAAGTGATATGAACACCATTACCAACACCCTTACTAGTATAGCAGAGGATTCAACCAACATTTAAGACCGCATTCATCAGTGGTTCTGTATTCGAGATGGAAATGCTAGTGCACCCCACCAATGCCTGAGAGAGATAGAGGAAGAACAAGAGGATCACTAATCGCTGATCCTCTTTGGTATCTTTGTATTCTGCCCAAACCACTGATAGGTTTGGGTTACTCTACTATTATTATGTGCCCAATCCAATAATGTTGATGGGCTGGTAGTAGTCCAAATGTCATCTTTGTTTTATGCACTCAATGCCTTTGTAGCCCTTCAAGATATTAATAAATAAACTTCTTAACTATCCGTAAAAAATTGAGATAAGGGAATTAAAATTGGGCCAGACCTTATATGATTCATGAATGAGATATGGTTTCACTCATTTACATGATGATCAATTACTTTATGTGCTTAATTGTATCAAAAACATTTCCGTAGTATTGTAAGACTCGTTGTCACTTCAGTATTATATCGCACTTCCCTTGTGACATGTTGTTGGGATTAAACAAACAAAAACAAATTAATTGCCCTATTTTACTTGGTTTCATTGGGCAAAATATATGGATTACAATCTCAGCTAAATCTGCGACTCTTGGTCCTCTTCCTACCCTACCAACAAGGACAGCTCTGTGTGCCATTTCTTTTCCTCACAAACAATGTCACCTACACCTTCTACCCGAAACTCTCTTTGTTGGAAGATGTCTTCATTGCTTACTGCCCACACTCGCAAATGTGGAAAACAGAATTTACTTTGTATAAACAACCTGTTCTAATACCAATTGATGGAGTCACAGTTAGGGGGTCCAATGAAGGACTGCCTTAGACCATGCAGCCAAAGTACTTAAGCAAACAGTGCAGAACAGAACCCAACAATATGGTTTTCATTGAATTCAAAGAGGGAAATTACAATTGCACACACATTACACTATTTCAGTCTAATTACAAACTTCACTATATGCAATATTTCAACAATCCCATGAAGGATGTGCTACACTCTATGTCTCTACTCAAATCTATGGCTCCCCATAAATCTCTGCTTGAACAAGCTTGGTTCTTTGGTTTGGCTACTCCCCTCACAATCTTGCTAATCTCAATCTTTGCAACCTTTGTTTCTATCTCGTAGCTGAAGCCTTCTCTCCCAAATTAGACAACCCCTAAAACAATGACACTCAATCAAAATATAGGAACACATGAAAACATTACGAAAGTTGGAAAGGTACACCTTCCATCCATCAAATAACTTTCATCTTCATGACTCTTTGGCTTCACAATTATTTAAATGCCACAGGCTGTCAGGGATGTTATCCCGCCATCTTGTGTTGACACATGGCACTAAAGTATGGCGTAGATCTAGATAACATGTGTTCTTATTGAATCACTTCACAAAATTGATTTACTTTCCAACTCTCATCACACACGACATGAGATCAAGTGCCCCTTGACTGCCAAAAGGTTCCTTGCCCAGTTGTATGGGATTGATCATGCATCACAAAAGTTTGCAATAACTTTGCGCACCAAAGATGATACACTAATCTCAAAGATCACAAGCCTACCTTGCGACCTTCACAAATTGGATGAACCGCAAGGTTTGTCCAAGACTTCTCAAACATAATGTTGCACATGAATCTACTAGTTCACTATAATGTCCCCAAATGGGACAATCAGGCAAAGTTGGGGTTTTCCAACAAAACCTACCTAATCCAAAACCCCTTCCTTCAAAGAATCTAAAAATACAAATTGAGCCAATAATACACTTCGAAAAATGAAGCAATATTCAGCAATTTCCTCCACCAAACCCTTAGGCGATTTGGGCAAAAATCAATTCTGATACTTCTAATCCTCCAAAAACTATGAATTGAGCTTTATATTGTAGCCACTAATTTTAGAAGTCAAAATATTCACTCAAAAGTAGAAACTCAAAATTCTGGAATTTATTATTGCAAAATTATAGTGGAATTTCATAAATTCACAACTTCCACAATACTGTGAATTTCCATGCAAGTGATAGCTCGAAATGATCAAAAAAATAGTAGCTATCAAGCAAAATTAGAATCGGAATTTTTTCATCACCGAAAGCCCACTAAAAGTTGTCCCGAAATTCTCAAAACACTAGTTCACTAGTGAAATAATATAATAAATTCATAATATTATCTAGCACACAAAATCACCCTAAATCATGTGCAAATCAACGCTCAAACAATTCGCCAAGCTGGAATAAATTGCTAAAAATACCTCTAACCCTAGAAGAGGGTTTTGAAGCCAATTAGCCCTCTTGATAAGAGTCGCCACTCCTCCAAAGCAAGTCGCCACCCTAGGGATGACTTTCTAGACGAACCAAAGTTCTTCAAACAAGTTCGCCCACCTCTTTTACCTGCACAAATGCAATCGCGAAGCCTTCAAAGGTGTTCGTCAATCTTCCGTACAAAGTGATGTTCTAAAACACCTTTGTAGGTCCAATTGCATTCAACCATGCAAATCCGAAGCACAATTACAGCCCTTGAATAGAGCTGCCCTGAATGTAAGAATAGAGGTTTTTGTCCTCAAGTTGTGGTGAATAGTCTTGACATACTTGATCAACAATTTCAATATTCCAAAATGCATAACCTTTTCAAATGAGCCTTTCCTTTCCTTTTATATCTCTCCTCCAAGTGTGGTGCCCAAATAAGGAGAGTTTACCTTTTTATTTAAAATATATATTATAAAACACTTCCTTATAAAAGCACTTTAGGCCTTAAATGACCAAGACCCTCAAAAAGGTCTCAAAATTAGATAATAAAGTGTTTTATCATAAAATGCTCTTGAAGCTCACAAATGTTCCCCTTTTTGCCTCTAATTTCCTTAACCCTTGGGAACGAAAAGGCTAAGGGTCTCCTCCCAAGACTAGTTCGAAAAGGGGGGCATTACACTCCTCCCTGCCCAAAATTGTTTGTCCTCAAGCAATTGCAATATCCAAAGGGGTATCCTAACCTCCCTTAGTATGTAGTGTCCACCTGTAATTGTTTCCCAAGGAAGGGAAACCATCTCTAGTTTCTTCTTCCTGCCGTACCTATTGTTGTTAGGCATGTACCAGCGGTAGTCCATCTCAAAATCAGTCCCCAATCATTCTTCTTTCACACCAATGGTTGCCCCGACTATAGTCTTCAATGTGTAACCAACAACAGCTATTAACTCTCTCGAAACCACCTTCCAAGATTGTCATTTCAAGTTCCATAAGGGCTGAAAACTTCCTCATAAAGGCTGTCATCCAATCTTTGGCCACTAAGCTCAATTGACCCCTTATCAAGTAGAGGATCCTCCCAACAACAAACCTATACCTGCTGATAGGTGGGTTGTATATGTAATGTACAGCTGTGCAATTGCCCCCAAATGTCAACTTCGTCCTTATCAAGTTGACCTCCCATGAGTCCTTCATATCTATATTCTTCAAGGGTGCCATTATGAGCTCAAACACTATGCACAAAGAGCTAGGGCTGCCAAAATGAATCAAACCGAAATGTGTGATAAGGCTGCCCCTTATGAAAATTTCCCTTTGAAAGTGTGCTAGGGAGTGTGTGCTCCCATGGTATACATTCCAAAACTTATTAGGGTCTTCTATATGCCATGCCAATCTCTCCCCAAGCCAAATTGGTAGCCCCCCTATTTGCAAAGAGAAAACAAACTTGAGCCAATTTGAAATCATACCTTGTGAGGGGATGTCATGGGCAAGCAAGTAACCTTGCAATGATGTCTTCATGTGCTCAACCATTGGCTGCCCCTTCTCATCATTTGTATGCATGTGGGAAACAAAATAGGAGTTAAGAGAATACTCATCATACACCAAGAAGTAGTGTCGTTCCATGCCTTCAATCTTTGCCCTTCTCTCATGCAACTTGTGCCCCAAAACGTGGACACTTCCAGAATTTAATGACAGCTGTAAATAGACAAGAAAATCAGTCATCTTGCTTATGTGTAATGGCAGGAAAAGTGCCTCAAGATGAGTCAAGATGTAGGGCTGCTCCATGCCCTCGAACTTCGCACCTTTCTCATGCAAATCATGCCCCCAAACATTGATACTTTCAAAATTCATATACATTTGTAAGTACACAAAAAAAACAGTCATCTTACCCATGTGAAGCGGCTGGAATAGTGTCCCCACATCTGATTTCTCTGATTAAAAAGAATCAGATTTGATTGGTGCATTGTTTTTTCTGGGCAAGGGCTGTCGTATGCTTCTAATGTCAATTTTTTTGCTCCAAATGGGGGGCGGTAGCATCTCCCTTAACTCAGGAATTTTGGTGAGAAAAAATTCAGACCTTATACCAAAAATTTCAGTTCCCTTCCTTGCCTGTTCTATGCCACAAAATCTGCCCTTTGTGTATGATGTTAGCCATGAATGTAGCAAGACAATTTCAGAACCTTCCAAAAAAAAAAAGGACCAAAATTCTTCCAAAATCATACCCTATAAGCAGCTGTTCACCACTTGATCCTTTGCCCAATCCAAGAGGGGTCTCATGCCCTCCTCAATGCACTCCACATCACCCTTGCCATATGAAATAGGGTGCCTCTCATGGCACTTTTTGGGCTGCCTTTGCAAACTAAAATTTTTACCTCTTCCAATTGGCTGCTCATGTGTGGAAATCACCTCACTCCTTGTATTGCTTTTTGCCATTGTCAATGATCTCCCAAATGAACCTCCACATGGAACAAACACATTAGTCGAAACAATAGTGTTTATCAACACTTTCACAATTACTCCATCATGCCTTATGAACATGATATGAACTTCCTTTTGGTGTCTTTGCTTTTCCTTATCATGGCTGTAACAACCTTCTTCCTTCTTCCAATTTCCCTTTGTAGTGGATGGAAACCCACTTACACATGCTTGAACCATTTCCATGGATTCATAGGGCCAATACTCACCCCGACAACAAGAAATCCTACAGAAAACAAACTGAAACTGTGGAAAACAGCAGGTAATGCGTTACTTACAACCCTCCCTTTGATCCTTGGATCATGATGTCTCTTGCTTATGCTCCTTTACATGATGGTCCAAGTTTTATCCCTTGTTTCACCATATGACAAAATAACAAATTTATGCTTGTAAGGCTTACCTAGATCCCACATCCATGATAGACATTCGCCATGCCCATTCCTTGAATTCTCTTGCGAGAATCTCTCCCTCCGTTTAGTGCCCTTCACCTCAACCTCATCGTTAGCACAAGGCTTAAAACAATGAAAGAACCAAGCATGAGGAGAAAACAATGAACACTTACCAAGAGGATAATCCAAATGCTTGCCCTTATGCGAATCTGATTTTTCCTCTTTCTTACCTTCCTCTTCTTCTTGTTATTTTCATTGCTCACGAAGTTGTTAAACAACTTCTTGTTGGCTGTCTTTTTCCCCACAAGTGGCTGCCTCTAGAAACCCTTCAATCCCATCCTTGTTCTCCTTTGGCTGCCCTAAATTTTCAGATTTATGAATTTTAGAAGATTCAACACTTGGCTGCCCCAAGGTGCTTGATTTTTCTTCTTTGATGTCTCCTATTTGTGGCTGCCCTTCAACTTCAGTTTTACATGAATTCAATTTTTCTGAATTTTTTTATTTTAATCCCAGCTGATCACCCATCATAAGAAGCCCATAATTGACTAAACTTTGGTGTCCAAAATTCAAATGTCCTTCACTTGGTGGCTGCCCTTCTACTTCAGCCTTACATGCCTTCAATTTTCCTAAATTTTCTGATTTAAATTCCAACTGATCGCCCATCACAAGAGGCCTATGATTGACTGAATTTTGGTGTTTAACAAGCTTGTGGAGTGGCTGCCCCTTGTACAATTGAAAATTAGGCTCAATTAATTGTTTTAAGGGCTACATATCATCCAATTGGAAACCCTTGTTTGGTGCCCTTAGTGATCTTGGTTTTGATAGCTCCACCTTCTTACCACACTCATCAATGATTCTCTCAAAGAATGTCTCATGTGTCCCAATGATGTTGTGCCATTGTGTTTCCCATCCATGATGCCACCATTCATAGGCAGCCCCATCCAAATGTTAGATGACAAAAATTAAGGCTTCCCTTCTACCCCTAGGTCTCAAGTCAAGAGTACTCACTCACCTTATCCACCCAAGCTCTCACCGGAATACCTAGATCACCATCAAAAGTTGTAAGAACTATCTTCCCTAAGTCGTCATGTGTAGTTATGTGCCCATGGTGTCCTTTGCCATATCTCAAACCTAGTCAATCCTTAAAGCTCCTTCCCTCCCTGTATTGTGGTGCAAGTGTCAAGTAATCATCATAATCTTCCATTAAATCCCAACGAACCAAAGGCTAGTCCTCCACTTTGAGGGGCTAATTCCCACGATCCTGGGCCTGAGTAAGACTTTCAATCCTTCTCTTGTCCATGTTACTATTTGATAAAAACCTTGAATCCCACATATAGCCAAAATATGGCTCTAATACCACTGTAATGTCCCCAAATGGGACAATTAGGCAAAGTTGGGGTTTTCCAACAAACCCTACCTAATCCAAAATCCCTTCCTTCAAAGAATTTGAAAATACAAATTCAGCCAAGAACACATTTCGAAAAATAAAGCAATATTCAGCAATTTCCCCCACCAAACCCTTAGGCGATTAGAGCAAAAATCAGTTTTGATACTTCTAACCCTCCAAAAAATATGAACTAAGCTTTATATTGCAGCCACTAATTTAGAAGTCAAAATATTCACTCAAAAGTCGACACTCAGAATTTTGGAATTTATTATTGCAAAATTATAGTGGAATTTCATAAATTCACAACTTCCACAATACTTGAAATTTTCATGCAATTGATAGCTCGGAATGATCACAAAAATAGTATCTATCAAACAAAATTAGAATAAAAAATTTTCCATCACAAGAAGCCCACCAAAAGTTGTCTCGATATTCTCAAAACTCTAGTTCATTGTTAAAATACTATAATAAATTTAGAATATTATCTAAGGCACAAAATCACCCTAAATCATGTGCAAATCAACCCTCAAACAATTCATCAAGCTGAAATAAATTGCTAAAAATACCTCTAACCCTAGAAGAGGGTTTTGAAGCCAATTAGCCCTCTTGATAGGGGTCGCCACTCCTCCAAAGCAAGTCGCCACCCTAGGGATGGCTTTCTAGACCAACCAAAGCTCTTCAAACAAGTTCGCCCACCTTTTTATCTGCACAAATGCAATCACGAAGCCTCCAAAGGTGTTCGTCAATCTTCTATACAATGTGGTGTTCCAAAACACCTTTGTAGGTCCAATTGCATACAACCATGCAAATTTGAAGCACAATTACTGACCTTGAAAAGAGCTGACCTAAATGTAAGAATGGAGGTTTTCGTCCCCAAATCCTTGTCACACTTGAAGATTTTCGTCCTCAAGTTGTGGTGAACAAGTTTGACATATTTGATCAACAATTTCAACATTCCAAAATGCATAACATTTTCAAATGAGCCTTTCCTTTCCTTTTATATCTCTCCTCCAAAGGTGGCGCCCAAAATATGGAAGGAGAGTTTACCTTTTTCTTTAAAAAATATATTATAAAAAGCTTCCTTATAAAAGCACTTTAGGCCATAAGTGACCAAGACACTCAAAAAGGTCCCAAAATTAGATAATAAAGTGTTTTATCATAACATGCTCTTGAAGCTCACAAATATTCCCCTTTTTGCCTCTAATTTCCTTAGCCCTTGGGAACGAAAAGGCTAAGGATCTCCTCCCAAGACTAGTTCGAAAAGGGGGACATTGCATTGACAAGTCATCTCAAGATTCGCAAAGTTTTGTAAAGCAAGAAACGTTGCACAAGTATTCCAATTACGCAAGTCTTCCCCTTTCATTTGCACAAAACTTCACAACTCCTTGTGCATAACTCATAGAGATTTCCAAACAAAACTTGCATAAGACTTCACCACCTGCGTAAAGTACAAGTCCTTGTTCTTTTGGACTCTTCAGGGTGTGCGCACCATGGGGCAGCACAAAAGCAACAATATGCACACACAAAGGGTTATGCAAAACAGCATCCAGGGATGTGTGTAAACAATGGATTGCATAGAACTTATTACAAACCTAAGTATTTTTTGTTGATGCATGATTGGGTGTGAATCTGGATACTCTTGTATCAAAACTAAAATATGATATGAATAATGTGTGCATATAATCCAAAAATCAAGTGCATCTTAATCCATACAGAATTGTATAAGTCTAAATATACACTAACAAAAGTGCTGGTAAATGGCTCCTTAGGAGGTTACTTATCTACTAAAAGGGGCCTCAGGCAAGGAGATGCCCTCTCTCCACACACTTTTATTATTATGGTGGAAGCTCTTCGCAAGAAACTGGCGAAAACCAAGGCGGTCGAGTTGATAAAAGGCCTTCAGGTTCCCCCCTTGATAGAACCCCTTACCCACCAACAGTTTGTGGATAACACTTTGGTTTTGGGAGAAGCTTTTGTGGGAGAAGCTAACGCTGTCAAGGCAATGCTTCAAGACATCTCCGACCAAAATGTGAACTTTTTGAAAAGCTCCATTTTCTTTATAAATTCTCCGATTAGGCTACAAAGCAAGATATCAAGAATTCTAGAATGTCAAATTCAGGAACTGCCCGTGTCCTTCCTAGGCATGCCACTTTGTGGCAGCAAGCTGGAAGACGATCGCTGGAATCCGTTGTTGGATAGAATCCAAAGGTAATTGGCAAGCTGGAAAGGGTGCCTTTTGTCTCAAGCTGGCAAAGTCCAATTAGTCAAGAGCTCCCTCTAGAGCATGTTCGTTTATTGGATGTCCATTTCCAGTGTGCTCCTGAGGTAGTGGAAAGAATTGAGCAGATGTAATGTCCCCATTTTCTGTCGCTTCAATATTGTAGTTGGCTTCGGCTTTCGCAGTGACTATTAGCCCTGTCTGAGAGGATGTTTGATGTTGGTGATAAGCTCAGATGGTCTAGAGGACTCTTATGCCACTTTTCGAAGTGACTTTCGGCTTTTGGTGTGTTCTCCAAGATTCTTGGAGAGAGCGTTTATTTATAGCAAGTCACTCGATCGAGTTCGATTTTCTTTATTCATCATCAATATCACTCTAATGCAGTCAGATTTCGATTCCAATGCTTTCCGACAGTTCTGCAAAAATGAGTGTATTAATGGTTATATTTTAATTAAATTACTAAGGTTGCTAAAAATTAATTAAAATATTTAAGAAGGCCCTTAGTATTATAGCTCATCGAAACCGGGTTGAGATGCTTTAATTCATGGATGCATTAAACAGGGACCTTGCGTGTCAAAATATCATTATTTTAATGAAAATGTCATTTTCAAAGTTAAAAGGGTGTTTAAATTAAAAAGTGCATTTTTTAAAAAATGAAGCTTCTTGAGAGTTTGGGATAAAAGTATAAAAGAAGGTTGAGCAAGTCTTTTGGCATTCATTCACATCATATTTTCTCGAGTTTTATACTCTTTGGCTGCAATTTTGCTAGCCTTCATTTCAAGGACGAAAACCCTTAACTTTTATTGGTTTGGACAAAAACCCATTCCACCATGAGAGATGAATTCACTTAGAGTTCATCATTGAGTATAATTGGAGGTTTTTAATGGAGGATTGCCTTCAAACAGCTAGGTTTTCATCGTGATTTCATTTCCAGCTAGGGTTTGAAGGTTTTTATGCAGATTGAAGGGAAAATAATACAGATCGGAGGTCAAATTGATCATATTTTCATGTGTTGATGTTATACAAAGGTTTCTAGGTGGATCGCCCTTCATTTGGAGGCAATTTTGTGGCTTGGCTTCATAATTTGATATTCTGATTTTTGTTACAGCGTGCTGGAATTGTGTTTCAGAGGTTGATATCATCATAATTTGACATCATTTGAGGTTTATAAGCTTGCTGGGTCAAATCGCCCTTCATATCTACCTAGGCGATTTCATAATTTGGCTTGTTTTGTCACTTGTTGGCATGATTTGTGAAATCTGGGTTGTGATCAGCATTTTCAGGGTTCATCAGAGATTTACCAGCAACTATTTGGAGGCTTTGATCATCATAATTTGGAGGCATAAGGGTTTACAACCATTCTATGGTCAAATCGCTTCATTCCTAGCATAGAGCGATTAATTTTGGAGGAGGTTTTGGCATTGGTTTGGCTGGAAGTTGTGATTAGACTTTGCATCAGTTATATCATCAGTGGTTATCAGTCATATCAGACCTTTATTGATCATCTACAGGTGCTGTTTTAGTCATCTATCATCAAGTTTGACAGTGTACCTTTATTGATCATCTACAGGGGTTGTTTTAGTCATCTATCATCAAGTTTGCAAATGGTTAGTTGGTAAAGGCAGAAAGGTTAAGTTCTGGGAGGATTTGTGGTTGTTTAATTACCCCCTAAGTTTTGTGGACCTAGTGGAGGGACATCAGTGACCATTTTAAACCACTATTGGCGAAAAAGTATCCGACTGTTGGACCCTTTCAGTCGAGGGCCTTAACTAGAAAGAGCTGACTTGGGGAGATGAAGTCGAGACCAACCAGAATCTAACCATTTTATACCAGAAGCTAAAGGAAGTGCACATTTGCCTACATCCAAACGAGGACACGATGATTTGGCACAAAGAGGAAAGTGGGGATTATTTAGTCAAATCCGGTTACATGCTTGACATGGGTTTCAAGAGGGATGGTGGTTAGTGGATTAAGCTCTGGGATAAATGCTTGATCCCCAAAGTCAACATTTTCTATTGGTTGGTCAGCCAAAACACAATTTTGACCATCGATAACCTCATGAGGAGAGGGATGCAGATTCCTAACAGATGTTCCCTGTGTAAAAGAGAAGAGGAGTCAGTTAAGCACCTTTTCATGGATTGTAGTTTTGTGTCCAAAATATTTTGTTTCTTTCTCAACAAATTCAACATGACCTAGGCTAGCCCTAACTCAGTTTGGGACTTAGTTCTACAACGGAATCCACCTTGGAACCAGCCTATTTTGGACTCACTTTGGAAACTTACACTTCCTCATTTTTTTGGGGTATCTGGAAAGAGAAACAACCACATTTTCAGGGATAAATGTAGCAAACTGAATGTTGTGGTCCTCAGAATTCAAGGGGCCATTAAGGAAAATTGGTTGGCCTTTTCCTCCAAAAAAAGGTCGGGGAAGGGGAGGTCAGCCAACATATTATTTCCCTTTGGAGCATCGATATTCCTAAGGCTCAGACCGGTGTCAATATCAAGAAAGTTGGCAGATGATCCAAACCCCTAGAGGGATGGTTTAATCTCAATTTGATGGAGCAGCCAAGGGGAATTTGGGCCCTGCCGAGGTGGGAGGGGTTATTAGAGATTGTAAAGGTTTGTTGGTGGCAGCTTTTGCTGAGGGAATGGGTACCCAAATCAATAATGTGGATGAGGCCAGAGCATCCCTATGGGGAATTCGGTTGGCAATTGAGCTTAAGATTCAAAATCTGATTATAGAAGGGGATTCCTTGAACATTATAAGGTGCCTCTTAGGGCAATCCTACCCTTCTTGGACCATCTCAAAAGAAATCAACAATGCTGGGGCATTCCTCAACCATTTCCAATTAGTTAAGATCAGACATGAGTATAGGGAAGGAAATGGGTGTGCTGACATAATGGCTAATTTAAGCATAGGGAACAATTGTTTTAAAAAATAGTTCTCGTCGAAGGTTCTCTCACCTCAATTTATTATAAAGTTGGGTGGTGAAGCAAATGGTCTCCATAACCAAATCGGAAGCTTGTGACATGACTATAGCTTTGATTGAGAAAAAATTAGCCCCTCACCCGGAGATATTAATCACTAATGAGTGTTTCATTAATGATCCAAATCGAGCTATCATTCATCTCTGTGGGAGGATGGACAGCTCGCTTGGGAGACTCAAGGCCATCATTAAGGCACTCTTAGAATTTCACATCGGTTTTAATCCCAAGGTTGGAGTTTCTCAACGTAGAAGAGTGCCAAATTATGATACCTCCATTCAAACTTACAAAGCTGAGAGTGGGGGGAGAGCCAGACAGAATTGAGCCCATTTCATGTGTAGGTGTTAGAAGCAGTCCCATTTGGCAAATACTACACAGGGGAGGTCTCACGGTGTACATGGAAAGAATTGTGGGCCATGACCCCAAACTGTCGATCAACTTTCCTAGAGCCTGGAGAATCAAGGTAGTTAGGATGAGGGGGTTGTGCTCAATGTCTCTGAGGAGAGCATCGCAGTGGCTACTGATATGTCCTCCGACAGTATAAAGGCAGTCAAGGACAAGCATCGCAAGGCTGAGTTGATCAAGACTTTTTACCAAGATGAGGCACTTGCAAAGAAAGTAAAAAAAGGCTTCTTGAGGGAAAGTCTCCATTTTCCGTGGGCGGAGGTGTGTCTCCAAGTCATGAGGTATCTACCGCTTGAGGGGAAGAAAACGTTGGTGCACTCACATCACTTCCTCCTACTCAACCATTTCAAGAACAATTCACCCTCAGTCTATTGTTCTTCATGTTGAGGTCCCTCGAAAGCACAGTGCAGACCTACCATAATGACATCTCAGATGTCATCATATCCATTAGGCGCTTATCCTTTTGCTAGTGAGGGAGGCCAAGCCGTTGATGGATTTTGGGGCGGCTGGTGAGGAGGTTGGCCCCAATGTTACTAAGAAGGCCGGGTCCAAGGATGCAGTTGAGGAGCCAATGGAGTCCGATGATTCATAGAAGACACTCGGACAATTCCTACATACCAAGAAGGTGAAGGGCTCACCTCGTATCAGAATAAGAATGATCATGTTGGATGAGGAGGACCTCGAGCAAACCAATTTGGAGGTGGAAACCCTTCTAGAGCTCAAAAACGATCACCCAGAGTCACCAATTCCCATTTTAGAGGACAAAGAGGCTCCCGGTGGTTCAATTGCAGGAGAGGCTAGGAACCTAGTGTCCCACTTGAAAAATGGTAGGAAGGAGGTTGTGCAAGGCAAGAGACTGGTTGGGGAAGAAGGCCCCAATATGAACTTTAGGGGCAAGCTAAAGGACTTGAAAGAGAGACTGAAGGGTCTAGCGAAGGGCATCAGAGACGTTAGGAAGGAATCAAAATTGTTAGAGAAGTCATCCTAGCCAGAGTTTGTGTTGGTAGCAGAGGGCGAGGTCTGGAAGAAACTAGTGAGCATGCTCAATCCCAAGCAACAGGCTGCACTCAAATAGGAATACGAACTACAAAAGCATCAAGAGGAAAGTTGGAGGAAGCGCAAGGAGGCTATGCAGAACAAGAAGAGGGCTAAAGTGTCTAAGGTTGACAAAGCTCCCGAGAATCCACCAAAAGCCAGAACAATGGAGGGGCCTAGTAAAAGGACTAGAGGAAACATGAAAAAGAATGCAAATAGCAAAAACGCAGTTGTGAATAGCAGCAAAAACAATGACAAGACCAAAGATACTACCCAGGAGGAGCTGGAAGACTGGTAGGCTTGTATGATGTTGTCATGTAATGTATGTCTTTTGTTCTATTGAGCTAGGTTTCTTGTTGATTCTGGGTTGGCCCTAAGCAGGTTTTTGTTGGCTCCCTGGTGGGATGCGCATTCTATTTTGTCCCTGCTAGATGTTTCTTGTTTGTCTTGGTCATTTATGCAAGGGTTATGGGATCCCTCAAAACCATAGTTACCAAATCCGGCAGGATCTGGAGAAAATCCAAGCGGATCCGGATTTTTTCGTCGGCCTAGATAAGTTCGCTTGGGTCGGCCCTGTTATTTTGCAAAAAATATATATATATTTTTTTTTTATTTTTTTAGGCTTTCTGCACAAAAAAAGGCCCAGAAACCATATTTATGATATAATATTAACAGTTTATATTATTTTATTAATGTTTTTTATTGTATTTGTCAGTTTTGCATATTTATAAAACTATGCTCTCTCACACACACACATACGTGTGTGTGTGTTCTGGATAGTATTTTTCCAAACTTTTTCAAGAATTCTGGATTTTGGATTTTTTTCCCCTCCTGAACAGATCCGGATTTCCGAACTTGGTAACTATGCTTAAAACCCATTTGTTTACCTTATCTAAAAAACTAACAATTCAAGCAGCAGCCTAAATTGACATACCACTGTAGTTTGTCTTAGGAAATTCCTATCCTTTTCCAAACAAGTATATGACATTTCTCTAAAATCTTCCTGTTTTACCATGGTTTAATAAGGGTATATCAAATTTACAGTGATTTTCCAACGTTTCCCATGTGATTCTAGATTTTCTAAAATATTTTGTAATCCAGATGTTTGCAGAGACTGCAGAAACCAGAAGACAGAGGAATGAAATTTGCAAAAAGTTTGGTCTAATTATGTCATACTCCATCGATGCTCAGGCAGGAAACCTGCAAAAGCTTTGGTCTAATCATGTCAGATTCAATGCTCCTATTTAAGTACCTTCTTTGAGATATAGATTTTATTGGAATACTTACGAATCTGTACAATCTTCTTGCATGCTCCACGAAGTCCATGGCAAGTTACAATGCACTTTCTTTCTTCTAATCATTGAAAAACCAAAACCAAGATGAACTACAAATTCCAGCCTAAGATTTTCACTTGTATACATTGATTACATACAGATTACCTACCATATCTGAACTGTTCCCATGTTATAAAATATTCAAAAATCTTTCACAAAATAAGTTTGTCGTATGCTGTCTTATAAGACCTAAAATAGCTGTTGCAGTAGGAATTAAGCTAGTCTCTAGGACTCAAGAAAGTGCAGCAGCATGCATATTGGAGCTTACCAACAATTGTTAGACATAATAAGTTATAGCATTAAAATTTAATTTTTTCCAATCAGATCTAAATACTCCATAAGATTGCAATAGACACAACCAAGTATGAACTATGATGCATTAAATAGCAAACCTGGAAATCCATTTCCTCATGTAGGTAAGCTAAACCACGTGCTGCCTCCAGAGCTATTTGTAATCTCACCATCCAAGGAAGAACAGGGAGAGCCCGACTCAATAGGTGATCCTCAAGGCTTTTGTTTGGCATAAACTCATAGACCAAGAGACGCTGAATACCTCTTTCATCATCTTCAGCACAATAACCAACCAATTTCACCAGATTTGGATGCTCAACCAGCCCTAGAAAATTCACTTCTGTAACCCATTCTTTATGCCCCTAAATAGCCGATAACAAAATGGTTACAGCACAACTGTCAATCATTATAACTTATAGAAATGCAACTAATCCTGAATTCTTAAACACAGCGGATGAGGAAAAAAAACAATATAAACAAAGAACTTTCAGACCACTTGCTGATATATCAATTGCTTAACTTAATGCATGTGATTGCATCTTCTAGAATTTGAAAATCCATCCATTGCTTGCTGATTTTGCACCTGGGAAATTTGTTCTGGAATTTTATATATGTGTAATGTTGGCGCTCACAACAACATGGAAAGATAAGCAAGATGGAAAATGGAGAGGATAAAGCCAGGTTCAGTTTGCCTAAAATATGAAATTACCACAGCATTACAAATGTTCAATATCATTGTGAACCCCACAGTTACTTTAAAATTTAAAAGAAAAACTCATTGATAATACTGAATTATGGAACTAGGAATTGTGTTGCTTAAGTTGACTTTCTGTAAAATCTAACATGTTCACATTTCAACAAACATAACCCCCGTTTGCATGCTCCAGTTGATTCATCTTTAGGTAACCTTTTCTTCTCTCATTACTTTGTATAAAGGAACAAAACAGATGGGTGTTCTCTTTTGTGCGAAATAAATTATGACTGCACTAAGGGTTTATGCCCTGAACACAGTTAAAATATTTAGATATTTATACAATAGATTATCTTTTAAAAAAACCAATAGAATCTTTCACAAAACTTTAACAAGTGTAATTATAAATTAAAAAACCCGTCTAGAAGAATTTCCCAATTTTGAAAAAAAAATCACCTCTTTTTATTTCCTCTTAAGTTACAATTTTGCATTTTCTGTATCTCTGATTGTTCATGAAATGACGTCTATCCCTTGTCTTTTCATATCATCCTTGATTAGATTTACAACTTTACATAATTTTCAAAGTAACTTAGTAATGTGATTTTAATAATATGCATCTTATGACTGAAAAAGATCACATCATCTTCCCTGGTTAATTCTTCATGCTCGTTTTCTCTTTCTATTGTTCCAATGTATTGAAGAAAATATAGAATTTTTCTCTTATCATCTCAATCAAAGGCATCATAATCTGGTTTTAGAGCTTTCATTTGATAAGGATGTTGTCAAGAGGGGTTGTATTTCCCGTTATTTTTAAATATTTGCTATGTTCCTAATCTCAAAAAAATTATAATAAATGGAAAAACTGTAGCAAAAATTCAAAAATATGAAACAGAAATCTCAAATCAGTTTATTTTAAAACTGAAATCTAAAAGATCCAAGAAATCTACAACATTTTGATGCCATAGTGAAGTATTTAATAAAACACTGAAACAAAAAATATGCAAAAACAAAGGCAACACTTTCCTAATAAGAAGGTATGGGCTCCAACTCAGACCTAGAGGACTTCCAAGGGCAGTAAGCACACTGTACTTGGCTAAAGTTTAGTCTTCGCAGATTACTATAAAGCTTAAAACCCTTTTATAGCTTGTGTCTTTTGCAAATAGGATAGTAGATGCTCATAACTCTGATTCAAGTAGCAGCTCTACTTCTATTACCAGTGTCAACACCACACCCAATTCTTTGGTCTGCGCCAACACCAGAACCAAACTCTTGCTTGACGTTTAAGCCCCCTGCAATTGCCACATCCTGGATCATGTCATTGGTCATGTTGTGGATGGGGTCTTGTGACTCTGTGTCATCTGCCATGTGAAATTGATTGAAATGGCAAAGAAGATAGTTTGAGGGGTCACATATCTGGACTGCAGGCTTGCAATAACCTGATCTTGTTTGACAGGACATACACTGCCAAGATGAACCATTTTGATACCACTGATCCAGATCCCAAGAGATATTCGATGAAAAGCACTCTAAATTGTTAGAACCTAGAAGACTAGATGTGTTATATGCAGAAGCAAATTATCAACAATAAAACAGAATAAAAATAGCATTCACTGACGAGACATAAGCAAAATATATAATTCTAACAGAATTTTTATTAATTTGAACGTTATGTACATGATATTCAATCGAAAGAGAAGAATAGTTGCTTCACTTCTTTATCTATATCTATGTAAGTACATGTGAACTGCAGTGCTACAGAAGACATAGACCATTGTGAAAGATTGAACTATTTCTCTTCCACATGTGACCCTTCGTCTTCTATCAGTTACAATCAAGCTACGTCAAAGTGTAACCGTCAGTCCTGGCCTTTGAGTCATATAGAGGGCTCTGCCCCACAAAGAAGCGAACAAGGAGATATAGCACCTGTCCCATTAAACACCAATGACAATTTCAAAGCAACAACTAAATCATGGGTGCAAAAACCTCCAATAAGTAAGAGATTGGTCAGGTGTTGGTGCAGACCTAAGTCACAAGGTTCGAGCTCGAGCTCGAGTTCAAGTTCAACAAGGATAAAATTCGGTTCAAGTTCGCCAATGGATAAAATTGGAAAAAAAATCACTCGAACCATAGAAAAATATAAAAATAAAAAATATTTAAATAAATTAAAAATAAAATAAAATAGATATAAATATTAAAAAATAAAATAATTCTATTATATATATAAATGAAAATAAAAAGAATCATAAACAAATTCAAAAAATAAAAAATAAAATAAAAATAAATAAAATTAAAGAAAAACAAAGTAAAAATATAAATGAGTTAAAATAAATATAAATTAAAACAAACGAAAACAAATTAAAAACAAAATTAAATTAGAAGTTAATAAAAAAGAAAACGAATTAAAAATATATATAAAATGAAAAATAAAAACGAATTTAAAAAAAATCTAAAACAAAACCTAAAGACTAAAGTTAAAGCTTTTTTTTTTTTTTTAAACCTACATACTGCTGCTCGACAGCTTATGCAGCCCTGCTGGTTTGCTGCTGCTCGATGGATCGTGCAGCCCTGCTGGGTCACTGCGCAGTCCCCCGAAGCCCTCACACATAGCAGCCACGACCTGGCCCCTAAAGCCCTCATGCGCAGCAGCCATGGCGCAGCTGTGTGCACTGTGAACAGCTCCCGACAGCAAGCTCCTCCATGGCAGGCTCCAGGGTCCACAGCGCATTGCAAGGAAAGTTTATACTCAAATCTTGGCTCCTCAAACTCAAAACACTTCGAACTGCATTTTATTCCCGTGCTCAGGTTTGTTTCCCACCGAGTCTTTTTCCCACGCAAGCTTATTTTAGGTCTCGGCATTAAATTCACCCAAACAGGATGAATTTGACCGAATTTGTGTTCTCAGCATTAAATTTGGCAAACCTTGCGACTTAAGGTGCAAACCATAGAATTGCGTTTGGCATGTTGGAAATGTGTTGTATACTTTTCAAATTTCCACTCGTCTAGACTGTACATGCCGAATGGAGGGGGGCCCTTCCTAACAAAACGAGGTGATAACCCCAAGCCGAAGGCAATGGAGAGTTGATACCGTCTAGAGATTTGGGAACAACACCCCCAACAGGGTTTCGAGAGTGTTGGGGAACCGTATGGGTGCTTTTGGGTGGTTTCAGCCCATGTTTTAGCCCATGGTTTTGGTATCCATTGTATTGTAATACCGCTTTGACGGTTTCCTATGGATGTGCCTACAAATACTCGCACATGCATTAGGGTAAAGCAAAACTTTGAGTACGTTATTGTATTGAAAACGGTTGAGTTAATGCAATAAAGAAGGTTTTGGTGCTGAGTTTTTTCCCGAAAGAATTTTCCTAGGTGAAATATTGTGTGTTGTGTGTGTGTACCATTTTTATTTCTGTTATAGCTTTAGATTTTGTATGCATTGCTTCGCCAGCATTAGTTTATCAATGCATCTTCTCTTCATGGTGCTGACAATGATCATAGAAGTAGGGCTTCCACTCAGATCAAACTCTCTCATTACAACAAGATTGTTTGTAACTCCCAAATTATTCTTTGTAACTCCCTGACATATAAGATGCTTTGTAACTCCCTTAATATACTCTTTGTAAGTCCCTGACAATATTCCTTGTAGCTCTTTCAGTTTGACCTCAATGACAAGATTATCTGTTATTCCTGTGATATTTTCATGAACGATATGACCCACATATTTAAATACAATTCCTAATCCAAATAAAAAATCTTTATTTTTCACCATGAATACAATCTTGGATCATAACAGATTTAAAAAGACTTCATTCATTATCTACGATTGGATTTATATTGTCATTAATATGCATTTTCATTTCTCCTTATTCTTTTTCTTTATGCTCTTCCATTATTATCTTCTCAATTATTTTTATTCGCTCACAATATCGCCCTTTCTCTCATCCTTTAAATTTATGTATTGTTTGTCAATCAGCTTTTACTTTACCTATTATGCTATTGGGCTCGAGCAATTACATAGTTTGTTTAAGGGATTATTTTTATTGATCAATAACTTCAATATTTGTAGCATTTTGCTAGTTAAGTTGTTCAGGTCTTGCCACCAACTCTCCGAGAACCCTCTATCCATTTTTCATCAAGGTCAACTTCTCCACTTTCCTGCTATTCCGTCATAGTTTTCTTGGAACCATATTTTCTACGTGTCAAACAAGAAAAAAAAGTAATGAGTTTATATATCCATCTGTGCCCTCTATTAAAACCTCTGTTCTTTTGTATGTCATGTAGGAAGTTTGAGTCCTATAATCCATTGTCTCCATCAGTTTTTTTCTCATTTTAGTTGCAACAGAATGTCACGTTTGCTGCTTCTATATTTAAGCTGCATTAGTAGGCCAAACACATTTACCAGTAATCCCATATTATTTTTTCTGCTTCAATCATAATCTTTATTCAACACCTCTCTGCATTAGTACGCCAAAAACATTTACCAGTATGTTTCATTTATGGCAAGTGGGAGGTGGAAAGGGGATCTGTTTTTAAATACTAATGCATACACGAAATAGATTAATATTCACTATTATTCTTCTAGAACACAGAATAGTAGTGCAAGAAATAGCAAGATTCAAATGAGTTTCCACCAGCATTACTTAAACAAGTAGCCTATGAACAGTGATGATATTGATGTTGGACCAATAAAATGTTGTCAGGCTATTTTTTATACCCTTGCCATGTTAAATTGAACTAAACTTGCCAAAGCTCTTTTGAATTTTTTCGAATTAAACTGAGTTAAGCTTGCTGCTGTTGTAATCAATGGCATTTGATATTGTGTCTTGGAATGCAACATTCTTGGATTGTGGCTTCGTGGAAAGTCTTTGCAGAGGTGATAGATTGCAGATTAGGTTACTTTGTGGCCATTTAAAAGCAGTGCTATGCAGAGCACTTGAAACCTAACATATCATTCATAAAGGACACGTTTTCTTGCTTTTTTGACGTGTGACAGACTCTGGTTTTCAAAAGACTTAGCAGCATTTAGTAGATATAGGAAGAATAATCTGCTGGCTACACATGTACTTGGTTAAATTTACTGATCATAGCAAAGGTTCAATATCAGAGATATACAAGTTTCTCTCTTATTATTCCCCCAATTAATTCTGCCAAGTTGTTTCAAATTTGTAATTACACCAATAGGCATTCTAAAATGGCTGCCGGGGGTGGTGGTTGGGGGCTGTAATATCAGTGCATAAACAATTGATAATGATATTAAATTTGATGCCCATTTGACCATCACAAGGTAGTTTCAACCTTAAATTTGTTGTCCGTTTGACTAGCACTTAGAAGTTTTATCTTGTTACTTTGAGAAGTCAATCGAAAAATCGTAATATCTTCACCGTACGGTCAAGTTTGGTCCCTTTTTTTCCATTGAAATATTTTTTCGAGCCCAAAACATTGGTGCAGCTAGATTGGTGTCATTTTTCACCAGTCAGTGGGAAATTTTCAGAGAAGGCAATGTAGTTATTAATCAATGTGGTATACGTAAAATCCAAGATAAGAGCCTTGTGATTGATATATATCGGCATTTTTCAGAAAGATGTATTTGAGATATATGTACTAGCTAATTATTGTCTCCATGTAAATCTCTATACCATAAACTGCAATCACTGCACTCAGGGAATAGACATGTAACGCAAAAAAAAATCACGGTCATGCAATTAGTATGTGCCCAATCACATTGAATCCTATAAGGAATGGTCCACTGCATATCCTTTATGCCGATAGGTGCTCTACAATGGCAGCCGGGGGTGTTGGTGGAGGACTGTAATTTCCATGCATAAACAATTAATTACGACATTAAATTTGACATACATCATGCATAAACAATTAAGATATTAAATTTGACAACCGTCTGACCGTCACAAGGTAATTTCAACCTTAAATTTGACATTCATTTGACCGTCACTTATAAGTTTTTCTTGTTGTTATGAGAAGTCAGTCAAAAATATCGTAATATCTTGAACATACGATGGAATTTGGCACCCCTTTTTTTTTAAAAAATCAAAAAGATTTTTTCGAGCCCAAACACATTGATGCAGCTAGATTGTTGTCATTTTTCACCAATCAGTGCGAAAATTTCTGATAAGGTAATGGAATTATTAATCAATGTGGTATACATAAGATCCAAAATAAGATCCTTGAGATTGATATTTATCGGCATTTTTCTGACATGTATTTAAGATATCTGTACTAGTTAATTACTGTCTCCATGTAAATCTCTACACCATAAACTGCAATCACTGCACTCGGAATAGACATTACCGCAAAAAAAAATCACGGTCATGCAGTTAGTATGTGCGCAATCACATCGAATCCTATAAGGAATGGTCTAGTACAGATTCTGCCAAAATGTTAATTAAGAGAATAAAATTTGTTTCGAGTGTTACATGTAGGCCAGCAGCTCGAGGTTGTAATAAATCAAAAGTTGGTCATGCCATGTTATGTGTTCAGATAAGATCGCCATTATATAGTTATATTGGGCATTATTTTTGTGTGTCGTAGTTGAAGCATTGTGTGTCCCTTTGCCACTTTTTATTACAGAGAATGGTCATTCATCATGTAGCCATTTTTTGGGGGAATCGGGTGAGTGTCTAGTACCGTAACAATCTATGTGACCCATCTTTCAAGAGCAGCGGTTCACAAGAACCCATCTCTCATGAGCTTGAATGGTCTACTTGGCACTTCAGGTGATGGTCACTAAGCAGTGGAATTGAAATTATCAAAATGAACCAACGCATCACAGACAGGACTTCCACCCAGTAATTGGAACTTCTTCCCAAAAATCACCCGTCCCAGTACTATTCAATCTACTGTAGCAATCTTTATTGTGAATATGTTATGATTGAGATATCTCTGAATATAAATGGACTCCAACATATGGTAGCAGAGCATGAATGTTCTTTTATCAGAACAGACAACAAAATAACAGGTGAGGACAAGATGGGTCTTACTTGTAATCCTTTTCTATTGAGTTGCTTGACAGCGACCTCGACTTTAGAATGGAGAGTCTCGAGGCTTTTGACCCATCCTTTGTACACACACCCAAATCCCCCCTCTCCAAGCATGAGGTGGCGACTGAAGTTCCGGGTTGCAGACTTGAGCTCTGCATAAGTGAATACCCGAAGATTGGGGGGGGGTCTTTGTGACAAACTAGACGTTATAGCGGGGTGTCCAGGATAATCGATGCTCACATCATGATCGGACATAGAAATAGTCTGAGATTGAATGTCAGAGCCAGACCTCCTGCCTTCTGCATTTGACCCACCACTAATTGAGCGCGTCCATATAGATTTCCTGGTGGTGGTGGTGTTGTTATTCCTGGGATCTTCCTCCTTCCTGTCTCCATAAGAAAAATGGAAACACTTCATATTTGACAGCCCTGTATGTATCCAACTGAGGGATCTGTGATGGTTCCACTGGGCCTTAAGCTATGAATCCTAGTAAGGCGTGTCAAATTGATCTTCAAGTCCTTACAATTGGGCACCGAAGCTTCCACTTGGATGGCTCGCATCATCACCTAATCATCTTTAAGCAGGCAAGGCAAGGCAAGGCAAGGCAAGGCATGGCATGGCATGCAAGAGAAGTGGATGGGAATGGCTTCAACTACCTAATACTTTGTCCATAATAGGATATAATACCAAAAAAAATCTTGTGACCCGCCTTTACCATGTCCTTACTGGTCATTTCTTGCCATCTTCCTCGTCTAGGTATTAATCCGCCCAACTAACTACAACACAGCACAAGATACTCGCGCATAATTCATGGATCGGCTACTTTTTTTCCACAATATTCTATTATTTATTTATTTTTATTTTATTCTTTATTTTTTATTTTTTTAAATAATTATGTGGGAATCAATTACTAACTTTCATTATCTTTTTTCGGTTATATGTCGACTCTCACTGTAACTTGGTTTTTTATTCAGAGTAGTATCTATTATAACCCACCTTCTCCTCGGTAAAGTCCAAGTAAAATGAGAGAGACCCTCAAAAATATAGGGTTAGAATCGTCGACCACTAACCGGGAAACACTGCCGACTATTGATCATATTTTTCAATATTGTATGTGTTTTACAACAAACTATTGTATGGTCTTGTAAATATATTATAGAGTTATATTAACTTGTATGCATATCTTAAATAATTTTTTGTAAAAAATGTTGAGAGATATCATTCTCAAGACGTCTCTTCCACTTGTGTTACAAATCTACACTTCTATTACTTTTTCCACAATAATTTTTAATGTTATATGTTTTACAACAAAGTAGTGTACCCTCTTGTAAAGGAATAATATAACTATATCAACTAACATGCATATCTTAGATAAATCTATGTAAAAAATGTTGTGATATATCATTCTTGAGGCACCTCTTCTACTCATGTCACAAATCTATGCTTCTCTTACTTTTTTTAAGAATATTTTACAATGTTATATGTGTTTTACAACAAATCATTCTACCATTCTGTAAAGGAATCATAGAGCTATATTAACTAACATACATATCTTAGATTGTTGGAACTCGCTCGGGTTTAATCTCAAATTTAATACAATTTTTTTTTTTTTAAATTAAACCAAATCAGTGACTCCCAATTAACTATTGAAGGTATTCAGCAACTTAATTAATTATAGTTTGCACCATGATATACATATAATTCTATTAATTTAATAGTGATGCCATATAATAAACAGTTCCAATTACATGATACACAGTTATTTCCCTGATCTAAACATAGATGTTAATAAATAAAATAGCCCTTTTTGGTCTCATACAATACAATGATATATAAATATTGAATAATACATGATAAATCCATAGAATGACTCGTTATATCCAATTAATGACCCTATTTATCCCCTAATATTCTCCCTCTTAATGGATATGAATGTGCATTTTATAACTTGTTTCTAATCTAAAGTAGAAGATTAATATTTTTATCTTGATTAGTATGTGCGAGTCAATGTTGCTTGTTTTCACCACTTCGTTCTAACCCTTTGCATGAAAATCCACTAGTTTTGTTTATACAGATTTATAAACGTATTATGATTAAATACTATGGTTTTGACAAACAAGTAAACCCTTGAAGATGAATTCAACCCACTAAAGATCAGTCCAGCATAGCTTTGGAATTCACTAGGCTAGCTCCAGAGTCCATTAGGCTGGCTCTGGGGTTCACCAATCTAGCTCCGGAATTCACTAGTCTAGCTCTAGAGTCCATCAGGCTAGCTTTGGATTACACTTGTCTAGCTCCGTAGTTACAAAAATCAGACACAAAGATCATTCGAAGAATATTTTGGAGGCCATACACCAATAAACACATCATGCATACTTGATCAAGGATCTTCCAAGCTATTTTTGGGTAATTCTAAACTCATGAAGAAACTTACCAAAGATAGTATTCTTGTTTATATACATAATATTTATAGTAAGGTTTTGTAAGAACGTCACTATGGATATTATGGAAGATTGGTAACTAGATTGTACAATATTACAATTAAAAGTTATTGTAACTAGTTGAAGACTCTACATGAGCACCTACGTCATTTGTAACTAAATTATTTAGATGATTCACAACAATAATATATCATAGAATTAAGAACATAATAAGTAGATCCATAACAATAATTGATGAAAGTGCAAAATACTTGAATATTATGACTGAGCTATTTCGAGGGCACAACCTCCACAACAATGTAATAAGAACTGAATTCATAATATGATCCTCTAAGAATAACTACTACCTCATATATATAATCTAATTAGCCATGATTATTCCATACGCTGACCTAATAAGAACATAGACAATTGTGACAAGAATATAAAAGAGGTATGTGCGCCATAAGTCGGCCACACATATCCCTAGACATGCCATAGAATAAAGGTGCAACATGCCCCTCCCATTCAAAACAACGGTGTACTCAATGTTGACTCAACCGTGGGTGTTGTTGTAGGAAAGCTTCATCCTCCCACATTGCATCTTCACAATGCATATTCTTCCATTTGATTAAATACTCATGAATTGTTATAGTCCATAGTTGCTTAGTGCATGTTTGAAGGATCACTTCAGGATCTAGAATAACCCAACCTTTCTCATCCAATTCAAGCAACTCAATCTGAGGAGAAACTTTTTGGCCAACTACTTCTTCACGCAAGATATATGGAATACTAGATGTATGCGAGGGGACTGGGTGAATTCCAGTTTGTAGGCCACAATATCAATTTTCTACAAGATCTGATAAGGGCCATAATACTCAGGGGACAACTTGTTATCTTTTTTTTGTTGCTTCAAATACAACTGCTTACATGATTGTAATTGCACAAATACCCAATTACATATGTCGAAATACCACTCACTACGGTGTTGATTCACTTTTTGTTTCATGTGATCTTGAGCCATGGCTAATTTTTTTCACAAACTAGCGAGCACCTCCTGTTGATGGTGAATGTGTTCCTTAATAGCTTGAAACTTTGGATGGACCTTCAAGGTTAAAGTGAAGGATGGGTGGTGATATCCATATAAGGCCACAAAGGGAGATGTTTTAGATAAACTGTGAATAAAAGTATTATACCACCATTTGATAATTGGCAGCCAATGAACTCATTTTTCCTATTTATCATAAACAAAATAACGGAGATATATTTTTAGACATTTGTTGACTACCTTTATTTGTCCATCAAATTAAAGGTGATAAGATGAACTATGAGCCAATTGGATATCCAAACATACAAATAATTTGGTCAAAAAATTACTAATAAATACGAGATCTCGATCACTTATAATGATACTTGGAGTACTATACAATTTTTGGATGGTATTGAAAAAAGTAGAAGCTACTATACTTGCAACAAAAGGTTGTGATAGGGAACAATAATGAGCATACTTGGTGAGTGGGTCCACAACTACCATGATAACATTTTTACCCTCAGACTATAGTAACCCAGTAATAAAATCCATGGAAACCTCCTCCTAACACTGGTTGGGGATGGATAAAGGCTACAAAAGACCTGGTGTCTTAATAGTTTCCCCTTTGTTCTGTTGACATATCATGCATTATACCATGTATTTTTGGACATCCCCCTTTAGTCATTCCCAAAATAAATCTTTCTTGATTATATGATATGTTTTCAAAAATCCAAAGTGACCTCCGAGTGGAAAGGCATGAAGTTCCTAAAAAAATTTATGTTTGTGGAGAAAATGTTTATAGAGGCATAATGTGTTCCCCTTCCATGTAATTTTTTTAGATTCATCAGGAACCCTACTGAAGATTCTGAATCAAATCCTTAGTAGCACTATCATTATCCCATTTTGATGTTGCTTCCTCTAGCCAATCTGCTTGTTAGATGTTCATGGTGCATAACAATGCCTCAACTAATCATCCCACTGAGAGAGGGCATCTTCTAGCACATTTTCTTTTCTTTTTTTATACTCTATTTCAAAATTAGCCTAACATTTTAGTTACCCATTTCTATTGTTCTTCAGATGACAATCATTATTCCAAAAAATATTTGAGGCTATCATGATCAATGTTTACCTGAAAGTGATAACCCATCAGATAAGATCTCCATTGCTTCACTACATGTAGAATAGCCATCATCTCTTTCTCATATATTTGTTCGATCCTGTTTTTTCTCTTCATTTGGTGACTTTCAAATGCCAGTGGTATGCCTTCTTGCATGAGTGCAACCCCCATGCCATATCCCAATGTGTCACACTCCATCATAAAAGTTTTTAAAAAATAGGAGTAGCCAAGACTAGAGTTGTGCATATAGCCATTTTCAACCATTCAAAAGCCTTGGTAATTAAATCAGTCCATTGGAAGGAGTATTTTTTTAACAAATAGGTGAGTGGAGATGCAATGCTACCATATTTTTTAATGAACCTACAATAGTAATCAATTAGCCCTAGAAATCCTTGGAGGTTGTCGAGGGTCTGAAGAACCTAACACTCCATCATCGCTTGGATTTGTTTAGGATAAACTTTCACTCCATGTGAAACAATATGACCCAAGTACTCCACATCTTAGACACCTGAAGAAAATTTGGAAGGTTTGACATAAAGTTGATGTTTTTCTAGAACTGAAAGTTCTTGTTTCGTATGATTCAAATGGTCTTCCCATTTTTGTTATGGATGAGAATATCATCAAAAAATACCAATACAAACTTTCTCAAAAATGGTCTATAAATAATATTTATCAAACTCTAAAATGTAGATGGTGCATTTGTGAGGCCAAAAGGCATGACCATAAATTCATAATGACCTTCATGAGTTCTGAGAGTGGTTTGAGGAATGTCTTCATCATGGATTCAAATCTGATGATACCCAGATCAAAGGTCTAACTTGGTAAAATAAATAGCACCATGCAATTCATCTAGAAAATCATTAATCACTATAATAGGAAAGTTATCTTCGATGGTGTGCTTTTTGAATTCTTTTTAGTTTGGGCACATCCTCCAAGTGTCATCCTTCTTTTGCACCATGACCACAAGGGAGGAATATTCTCTTTAATTATGTCAAATGATTCCTACCTCCAATATCTCATGTACCATCTTTTCAATTTCATTCTTATAGGCATAGGGATACATGTAGGGTCTAATATTGGGTGGTGTACTTCTTAAAATGAGCTTGATGGCATGATCATGTACGTGGCTTAGAGAAAGTCCTTGTTGATGCAGTGGATTGCACCCTCTAAAGGGAGGCTCAACTCTCTTCCTCCACGCGGCACAATGGAGACATTCCTCTTGTTGTGGGTTGCAAACTTGAGTGATGAATCTCTAGATTAGGGGCTAGCTCCCCTTGATGCACCTTGAGGCCCTGGAATTCCTACTAACAATGAGGGGGGATGAAAAGAGAGAAAATTTATTAAAATCAGAACCTAAACTAATGTGGTGATGCACCAAAATGGTTGGGTTACTCAGCTTTGACATACACTTTACACCAGAGAGAAGCAAGCATACACTTCATTCAAATAAGAACCTTTCATGCATCAGTGTTTTAACAGGGGATCCTATGGAGATATAGGGAGGAAGAACTACCAGAGGTGTTCTAAGACACACTATGGACAGCCTGTTTACATGCGCCTATACTCTGAGCTGGACACTTCTTGTTGACCTGCAAGAGAAGAACTTATAATACACTAGATATGTTGCCATAAACTTATGAAAGCATGAAAAGGAAATGACTTAACATAAGATAAAACCATAGACATATGCAAAAGTTCAAGCTCAAATGGAGGTAAAAATGCTTTTTTTGATTCAATGTAAATTCCTTTGGGGCTTTGCCATATAATGCTGAGAGCTCCTTTTCAAATGAGAAGTTACAAATATATAGAGAACTTAGAAACAAGATGCTAACAAATCAAGGGATGAAAACCCATGCTGTATTAAACACTTCTGTAGAGACCACAAGCCCATATTGTTATCGTATTCTTCCAATTGCATATGGGAGAGCCATGATGTAGATGTCCAAGTCACTGCTCTTACTATCCTAGGCCTATAAAAGCATGGGATACTCCTAGCAACTGACAAAGCCATCCCCAAGTTGTGTTGACTGGACCATGCTCTCTTCAATGTTGGGCGCAACTAGTTGTGCATTAATGGTGAAGCATGAAAACATGGGTTGCTCTCCTCTATAGTTTAAAAACCAATCCTTTTATTTGTTTTTGGTAGACACTATTTCACCTAAGTGCATTTACTCTTCTTGTTGATGACATGTGTGCCACTTGCCTTGGTCTAGTTCATCCTTAGATTTGCGCTTTGACTTGTCACACCACTTGTAATGTTTTGAAATTTTATTTTAATGTGTTGTGTGGCCACGTTCTAGGTTACCCACCTTGCTTTCTTTTACTTTGCTATTTCCCTTTGCCTTGGCCGTTTTCCTTTTGTCTTTATCCATTCGGGCTCTCAGGCACTTGTTATTTCTCGGGCCTTCGGGCTTGGCTTTTCTTTTCTCTTGGGTTCCTTTTCTTGCTTGCTCGTTCATTTGTTCTTTAGGATTTAGGATTTTTATTTTTGAATTCAACAAATTCCTTTAGACATTTTGTCCAAAGGAATTCGCCATTGATCTCTCTTTTGTTTTGGCCCCTTTTTCTTGAGTTTTCCTTTGGATAAAATGTCCAAAGGAATTCTTTCTTTTAGCATTAGATTTTCTCAAAGGGCAAGTGCCCTTCAGGGTTTTATCTTCATCCCTTGATTTCTTAAAGTGCCCTCCACATGGGCCATTTGAGCTTGAAAGTACCTTTAAAAAAATGGAAATGGTCGACTTTCTTGACCAAGTGCCCTCCGCAAAGACACTTACCCTTCAAAACTTTCAAATGACCCTACAAATTTCTTCAGACAAAATGTCTGAAGGAATTCCTTCAGACATTTTGGCCAAAGGAATTTGCCCTTGGCTTGCCTTCTTTGGTTTTCCTTCAGACAAAATGTCTGAAGGAAATCTCCTTTTGCTTGTCACTTTTCCCGAAGGGCAAGTTCCCTTCAGGTTTTTGTCTTTGCCCCTTTGCTTCAATCGGTTGCCCTCTATAAGGGAATTCAGAGCCAAAAGTGCCCTTTGGAACTTTTTTATTGGTCCTCACATCGATGAAAAGCCTTCTGCAAGGTCCATTGTGCCTTCAAACATACCCTTCATAAGTTTTGTGAAGGTCCATTTCATCTTTTAAGTGCCTCCCACAAGGGTGCATACCCTTCAGGTAAATTACAAATGACCCTATAGAATGCCCAGGTGCCCTCCACAGAAAAATATGTTAGGTTATGGAGCTAAAAGCTTCACTGATGTAGACATGGAGGAGGTTACTGAGAGGTTGCTGAGTTGCAGAGCAACCGATGTCGGTCAGGGATCGGCCGGCGTTGGTCACCTCCAGGTAGATAGGGACCAACGTCGGTCGCCTGTGCGGTTCCAAAACTGCGAGTTCACGGATAGTTAGTTGACGAACCGGTTGTTTGCATGTCAAAGGCCAATTATAGACTTGAAGTTGTGGATCTAATTATTGTAATTAGATGTCTAATTATTGTTTGCATGAGATCTATATAATAGACTCATGGGCTATATTGTAATTTGTGCTAGAGAGTAAGAGAGCAAAAATTAGCTCCTTAAGAGTGAAGAGAGCAAGATGTGTTCTTTTTAGTGCCACAGTGCCAAGTATGGGTGTTGGTTTGGAGAATCAGAAGGGTTCTTCATGTATGTAAGATCTTGGTTAGCAGGTGTGCAAGGCCACGTTAGGAGATCTACATGTGGTAAGTAAGATCGATTGATCTGCAGGTGTATGTGGGTGCGGGATCCAGGTTTGCAGGTGTGCAGAACCAGATTGATTTGCAAGTGTGCAAGATCAGGGAGGACAACAATACAACAGGTAGCAAGATCAGGAGAGATCTACTTGGAGTACGGTGTGTACTCGGCTATAGAGCAAAGAGGAAGGCAAGGTAGATCCTTCCAAAGTAAGATCATTTGAGTTGCAGGTTGTTGCAAGTTCATGGGAGATCTACTTGGAGTGCGTTGTGTACTCAGTTGAGTATGTGTGTATACTCGGTGTACTGGCAGTAGTGGATACTGACTGATTGGAGGTGAACACCAACTCTATGTTTGAGTTGTGTGTTGGGACCGTAAGAGAGAGAGTGAGCTCTTGAAGAGATTTACTTTTTATGCTCTAGATGTGTGTGAGCTCTAGAGATGTAAGGAAGAAGACTGTGGCATCTTCTTTGTTGTATTTCCTTTTGGAAGAGTATTAATACAATTGGGTATTGTCTCTCATATTCTGTGTTATTTCTGAATTCTAGTTACTTGTTACTTCTAGTTTAATTCCGCATGTTAGTTGCTTGTATATGGTAATCAGTTGTGCTTCCTAGATCCTGACAAAGTGGTATCAGAGCTAAGGTTGCAGGGAGCAGGTTTGTGTTTGATTATAGGTCACTCTCAGGGGTTTCTGATTGAGTGGGAGTAGAGCAATGGCAGAAGAAAGCAAGCTAAGAATGGAGGAATTGAAAAGCACGAATGGTCAATTATGGTGTTATGGAAAGAAAGAGTAGGTAAAGAAATATTGTTGGTTGGTTGCAGATTAGCATGAAGGAACTGAAGAAGCAGATGTTGCAGGTGTTGTTGCACAGGATGCTCTGGGATGTTTCTTGGATAAAGTAGAATCTTGGTTTATAGATTTTGTTGCCTCTTTCCATGCAGCCCCAAATAGAGGGGTTGGTGAGCCTTGTCAAAGTTTTGGCAAAGGGGAAGTGCGGCTGAAATTGAAGATGGCCAACACATAGGTGTTGAAGGAGGTCATGCAGGTCCTAGTCTTGGAGATGTGGATAATTTCTTCAAGAAAGTTGGGTGATGAGAGATGCATAGGAACTCTCACAATGGATTCTTGGAATGTTACCAAGGATGCACTTGAATTAGCATGTGGTTCTTTATCTACTTGCTTGTATTACTGATTCCACTTCTGTTGCACAGATGTGGCTTTGTAGGCTTGGTCACATAAGTGAGAAGGGAATGGATGTTCTTAAGTCAAATGGAAAGAGTTCAGCTCTAGAGAGCATAGACCGAGATTTTTGTAAGCAGTGAGATGCTATAAGAAATGATTGGATTTATTGCAGGAAAATGAAGACTGATGTATTTGATAAAATTAAGAACTAGAAAGCCTTGGTGTTCTTGGAGGAGATGACAGATAGAGATCAGCGGATGAGGCTGGACATCTCTGAGCAGGGCAGTTTGGATAGGGTTTTGATCCATGGAGAGCTCGTGGGTAAAAAGTCATCACTCACAGGTGAACACAGTTATCGGCGTCGGTCAGGAGGAACCGGCGTCGAACAGATAGATGCCGATGTCAGTCATGTGTAGACTAGAGTTGGTGGTGTCAGGTAGGGTGGCTATCAGTGTCGATCATAGAATCGACGTCGGTGACCAGGTAAGACCGATGTCGGTCATGAAACTGGCGTTGGTAGAAAAGACAGTCACATGAAACTGACGTCGGTCAGATGCAGATTGTGTGGTGATCGAGGTCAGTCACTGTAACGGATTTTGGGCAGACAGTAAGCTGTCAAGGAGTCTCAAATGCCCATATGGAGGATTGAAAGGGTAAGTAAGCCTCAAATTCATTGTTCCTCTTCTTTATACTCGTTGCTCACTATAGAGAAAGAAGGATCCAGGAAATAGTGGGAGCATGGCATGAACCAGATGCAGAACCAAACAGGAGATTTGGTAGGGTTACCAGCCGGTATGAAAGCATTGAAAGATGAACGGATACCTTAGTTAAAGAATAAAGAGAATGGACATGTGAGATGGAAGGCTAGGTCATATGGTCTTGAGCAAGTTGAAGGACAGTGGTACAGGTTTTGATAGGTGGATGACAAAGCAGGGCTTTAGTCAATGTTAGTGTAACCATTGTGTTTGTCTTACCAGGTGGATGATGATTGCAACATTATCCTGTTACTGTATGTGGATGGTATGCTAGCTGAAGGTTCAGACATACATGGTTTTTGCTGAGCTAAAGGTAAGGTTAGTTCAGTGGTTTGCCATGAAGAATTTGGGAGCAACAAAATTCTTTGGCATGAGTAATCCTAGAGACAGGGAGATCACATGTTGATGTTGTCACAGGTTGATTGTGTGAAGGTAGTGCAGGATGCAGAACAGGGCAGCACACCTATGGATGGACAGTTCACAGAACAGGGTCCCCAATTGATAGGACCTAGGTTCCCCAAAGCTCTGACACAACTTGTTAGAATTAAGAGCACACATGATTACCATTGTATAAGCAACTTAAGATGCGGAAATAACCAGAAGTACAAGTAACTATCAATGAGAAATAACACAGAATATGAGAGGCAACACACAATTGTATTCAACTCAGTTAGAAGGAAATTACAACAAAGAGATCACACTCTTTCTTCCACTTTGTGGGCATACCAGTAATCTTCCCTGAAGAGTAATCTTCTCTCAATACAGGTCACAATAAACAACTCAAGCATAGCGTTGTTGTTCACCTCAACCAGTCAATACAACACTGCCAGTACAACCGAGTATGAACCGGTACTCCAAGTAGATCTCACCATGATCTTGCTCCTTGATGTGTTGCTGTCACCTTGGATCTTGCTCCCCCGTAGATCTCCTTTTAACCCTCGCACACACACACCCCTACAGACCAACCTAATCTTACTTATCACATGTAGATCTCCTCCATGATCTTGTAACACCCTGTAGATCAACCCTAATCTTACACACCTAGAATAACTCGTATGATTCCACCATGGGAAGAACTCTCTTAGTTCTACACCTTACAATATAGCCCCATGAGTCTATTATATAGATCCCATACATACACTAATTTAGACAAGCGGCTCAAGACTCAAAGTAGTCTTTAACATGCAAACAACCCATTCAACTAACTGACTGTTCATCAACAACTAGTTTTGGAACCGCACAGGCGACCGACGTCGATCCCTGTCTGACTGGAGGTGATCGACGTTGGTCGACTCCTACCGATGTCGGTTGCTTTTTGTCAACCCCTGCTCGATGTTGGTGTTGGCCTGCCGACGTCGATGACTGTGACACTCAGCAACCCTCCATGTTTGCATCTTGGTGAAGCTTTTAGCTCCACAACCTAACAATCTCCCACTTGGAGATAAACAGCTGCACCTGTACCTATATCAGTACATTGTGTAATCTGTATCCTGGCTTGTATCCCTCTTCAAGCTCTATCTTGAAGACCAACCACCACACACCCTGTGGTGCTACACCTGTGTTTGAATTTCTCCATTCTCAGCTTACCTTCTTCTGCCGTTGCTATACTCCCACTCAATCAGAAACCCCTGAGAGTAACTTGTAATCAACAACACTTAACATATCTGAAACCACCTGTTAGTAAACCTCGCTCTGAGAACCTCCAACCTCGCTCTGATACCATTTGATAGGACCTAGGTTCCCCAAAGTTCTGACACAACTTGTCAAAATTAAGAGCACACATGATTACCATTGTATAAGCAACTTAAGATGCAGAAATAACCAGAAGTACAAGTAACTATCAATGAGAAATAACACAGAATATGAGAGGCAACACACAATTTTATTCAACTCACTTAGAAGAAAATTACAAAAAAGAGATCACACTCTTTCTTCCACTTTGTGGGCATATCAGTAATCTTCCTTCAAGAGTAATCTTCTCTCAATACAGGTCACAACAAACAACTCAAGCATAGCTCTGTTGTTCACCTCAATCAGTCAGTACAACACTGCCAGTACAATCGAGTATGAACCGGTACTCCAAGTAGATCTCACCATGATCTTGCTCCTTGATGTGTTGATATCACCTTAGATCTTGCTCCCCTGCAGATCTCATTTTGACCCTCGCACACACACACCCCTGCAGACCAACCTGATCTTACTTATCACATGTAGATCTCCTCCATGATCTTGCAACACCCTGCAAATCAACCTTGATCTTACACACCTGGAAGAACCCCTATGATTCCACCATGGGAAGAACTCTCTTAGTTCTACACCTTAAAATACATCCCCATGAGTCTATTATATAGATCCCATGCATACACTAATTTAGAAAAGCGGCTCAAGACTCGAAGTAGTCTTTAACATGCAAACAACCCGTTCAACTAACTGACTGTTCATCAACAACCAGTTCTGGAACTGCACAGGCGATCGACGTCGGTCCCTGTCTGAATGGAGGTGACCGACGTCGACCGACTCCTACCGATGTCGATTACTTTTTGTTGACCCCTGCCTGATGTCGGTGTTGGCCTGTCGACGTCAGTGACTATGACACTCAACAACCCTCCATGTTTGCATCCGGGTGAAGCTTTTAGCTCCACAACCTAACACCAATCACATGATGAGGTTGAGTACATGTGTACTCCTTGAGTTTTCCCAAGTAGTGGGTGTTGTCAGAAAGTTTATAGTCAATCCGAGAAGGAAGCACTGGAAAGCAGTTCAGTGGGTTCTCAGGTATCTGAGAGAGACCAGCAGCAGGGATTCATGTTATGCAGGGTCAAGTACTTTGGATGTGGCAGGTTACTTGGATGACAGGTGTTGCACGATAGGATGTGTGGTGGTTGGTCTTCAAGATTGAGCTTGGAGAGGGATACAAGCCAGGAAACAAATTAGATGGTGTATAAGTACATGTACAGTGCAACTGTTTATCTCCAAGTGGGAGATTGTTAGGTTGTGGAGCTAAAAGCTTCACTAATGCAGACATGGAAGAGGTTACTGAGAGGTTACTGAGTTGCAGAGCAACTGACGTCAGTCTGATCAGCTGACGTCAGTCATATACAGTGAGAAGAGCAATCGACGTCAGTCAGGGATCGGTCGGCGTCGGTCACCTCCAGGTAGACAGGGACCGATGTCGGTCGCCTGTGCGGTTCCAGAACTGTCAGTTCATGAATAGTTAGTTAACGAACCGGTTGTTTGCATGTCAAAGGCCAATTATAGACTTAAAGTTGTGGATCTAATTATTGTAATTAGATGTCTAATTATTATTCACATGAGATCTATATAATAGACTCATGGGTTATATTGTAATTTGTGCTAGAGAGTAAGAGAGAAAAAATTAGCTCCTTCAGAGTGAAGAGAGCAAGGTGTGTTCCTCCTAATGCCACAGTGCCAAGTATGGGTGCTGGTTTGGAGAATCAGAAGGGTTCTTCATGTATGTAGGATCTTGGTCAGCAGGTGTGCAAGGCCACGTTAGGAGATCTACATGTGGTAAGTAAGATCGGTTGATCTGGAGGTGTATGTGGGTGCGGGATTTAGTTTTGCAGGTGTGCAGAACCAGATTGATTTGCAGGTGTGCAAGATCAGGGAGGATAACAACACAATAGGTAGCAAGATCAGGAGAGATCTACTTGGAGTACGGTGTGTACTCGGTTATAGAGCAAAGAGAAAGGCAAGGTAGATCCTTCCAAAGTAAGATCAAGAAATTACGGATGGAAGGTTTCCTAGTCATTAAAACACTGAATGAACTTATCTAAATTATAAATTACTTGGACACGAGTGGTAGGCATCAAGTGGAAGGGAATGCTTAATAGATATATTTTAGAATATGTGGTATCTACATATTCTTGTTTGGAAGAAACATAGTTCAACTTCCTAAAGGAACCATACAAAAGGTATCTCAAATAATTACCTTTAGATATTAAAAAGATTATGGTTGATTATGGACTTGATAACTTCTCCATGGATGGTTAAACTCTCTCATGTATGGGCAACATGATTGGTGGGAATTGGAGGGGTATGCATCAGTATAGGATTGGTAATTCAACATGGAAGTAGGACAACGAGAACTATGAAAGCATATGAACCCAAGCATAAGGCTATGGGAGGTAACGATCCCAAAGGCAAATGGGAGGATACTGAAAGTATTGTGAGAATTTGAAAGAGGGCAAAAAGGTATGGTGAGTACTCCCTAACCATGGATTCATCCCCTTTGCTGGCATAGGTATGCATAGAATAAAGAGAACAAATATTGATACCAGAACCAAAACCAAATAGACCCAATTCCCTCACCATAGTGCACGCTCATGCATTTGAGTTTGATGGAATTCTTGTTATAAATTAGGATATCGATAGTGTGGAATCTGAAATTGAATCTAAAACCAAAACTGTAGAGGAATCTTTAGATGTGCAAGATCAAACTAATAATTTACCCTTAATTTCTACCTTTCCATTGAAATACCTATGGCTCACGTTGGAATTCCCAATGGACCAAATACAACTAGTGGGCATACTACATGACCAAGAATATTTAATCAACCTCCCTCAATGCCCATTATCTATGGTGCACCTATTATTGTAGGAGGCAGTATTAATGGTGGTTCTACTAGAGCTAGAGGATTAGGTAGTGGTGTAGGAGGCCTTGACATACATCCACCATAGCGTTTAAGAGGAGGAATTAGAGGATTGCCATAGTAAGGTCCATTACAACTACCCAATGCACCTATAGTCTATTAAAGATGACACTTCACTTACCTAAATATCAAGGTGTCAAAAATGCAATAGAACATGTTCACAAGTGTGAAATCATTTGTTGAGTGTGGGGTATCACTTCTTTAGAGTGAAAGGTAACTCATTTTTCCAATAATTTATTATATCACGTGCATAAATGGTATCATAAATTTGATCCCCAACAAGCGATTATGAATTATGAGTTATTGAAGGTTATTTTTCTCCAAGAACTTGATATCCCTGAATTTGAGCAACAAAGTATTATTGCCTTAAAACATATCAAGCGAGAACTCACTGAGAGTGTGTGCACGTATGATGCATATTTCAAAGTGATTATTTTGAAACTATCATTTGATATTAACCTAATGCAGCATGCTCAATGGTTTTTTGAAGGTTTATTACTTCCATTCTGATGCACCTTATCTCACAAGACTTTCATTGAATTGTGTAGGACTTTGGAAGCCACCGTCCTTGATGAAGCCATGAGAAGTATAGATACATGAATCAACCCCTTTATAGAGGCTTAGATTGCTATTCTGGCTTCTTAACTAGAGAAGATTATGACCAATAATGCTCATGATACCTACAGTGGCTTGTGGTGTGTTGACTATGAAGTGAAAGGCCATAACAAGAATAATTATACGTAGAGGAATGCCCATGTTGTGTTGAAATAGTTCTATGTGAAATAAATATCATGATGTAATGAGTTGTCCCTTAATTCAGCATGCCACCCAAGCAAAAGTGTTACTATACTATAAAATATATGATGTATATATGTATGATACCTATGACTATTGGGTCATTAATGAGATTCATGAAGTATGCACATGAGGTAAACACCAAAATTACATAGTTAATAACCAAGAGGCTGGTGGAGGTCGATATTTCAAAGGAAGATGACATGAAAATGGATGTGGAGGTGGTCATTTTCCACCTAGGACACGTTACAAGTGTGGTTCTCTAGACTACTTCTAGTGTGACTGTACAGTTTATCCAAATCATGCCTTTTGTAAAAATAAGCATCACTTAGAAAAAAGCCATGATTTGTATGCAACCATTACTAAAGAATGAAATGAGAAGGGTGTTGGGATGATACATGCTGTAAAACTCATAATACTTTATGGAGACTGCACCCTACCTCTCCACCATCTAGACCCAAGGTCAATATCACTACATGGAGTGCTGCTCATTCCCAACCAATTTCAAATCCACTTGTTAAAAAGGTTCAGCGTGAAGAATCTCATATGCAACACTATCTCAATGCTTAATGATTGAAATAAGTGTTACATGAGATAATTACCTTGGTTTTGGAACTACAAGGTGAAATTAATTTCTTAAAGGATAAGGATGCTAAAATGAGAGCCGAGATGTAAAGAGATACAATACCAACAGAATCATGGCATGATGAGTTTTAAGAATTATGTAAACTCTTCCTTAATGAAGACACCATTCCTCTCCTCAAGAATTTATTATGAAAACAAATGGGAAGGCCTTCGAAATACCATCATTTAAACCATGCATGATGATAAGAGACCCATATTCAACCAAACCCAAAATGTGACAAAGATGTCATTGTCAATGTGTTTATTGATGGTTAGATGATCTGTGACATCCTAGTAGACACTAGTGGGGAAGTTAATGTTCTAACCAAAGACACCTATAAAAATATGGGGAGGCCCACTTTACAACCCTCCTCACATGTCTTGTTCTTGGCCAACAAGACTTGAATGCTACCCATAGGCATTCTTAAGGATGCCACCATCAACATCTTAGGAATCATATTCAAGGGTGATTTCAAAGTGATCGAGCTTGTAGAAGTTGATGATTTTATAGCTCTTTTAGGTCAAACTTGGTGCTATGTGAACAATGTTAACTTGTGTTTCAAGAAGCAGTATATAAGATTTGAGAATTACACTCATCACATGTTCATTCCTTTAAATACTAACTAAGGACCCCCCTTTGTAGAACCTATTGATTTTGATGAAGATGTCAACATAATTTATAACATCACTACCCAAGGAAATGAAAATGCGGATCCTACTCTTGATGGCATCTTGTGCTTGGAAGACGTAGTCTATTTTTAACACTACTAGTATCTCATGTGACCAATGGGATCAAGGTGTATATGATATAACAAGGTGTGTTTTTGGTGTCTTAGATAATCACCTAAGGTCCCCTCCAAACTTGCTTAGTACCACAAAATTATTTACCTCATTGGTGGTTACCTGATGACTAGACCCACCTTATAGTTGGATCAGGTGCCTAGGTTTCATGGACAAATGGAGGTCCATAAATACTTATAGTAGTTAGATGATTACTATGTTAATGAGGATGAAAGGTTCCATGTAGTCACCTTTCTATTTCAAGGGATAACTTCTTGATGATGGTCTACTCATTGGTACCAGTTGAATACATGGGAACAAGTATGCACTGATGAAACATTTTTACTAGAATTCCTATGGTTACATGTATTCTATGATACCCTACATGGCTAGGCTAGGGTGTGGTACATTCACCAAGAAATGCATAGAGACATAAATTCTAGTAATGCATCAAACATGGTATGCTTGCCACGTTTGCATTTTATTCACCACAAATGAATTTGAATTTATCTTTGTAAGTAATATGTCAGGTAATTATGGGAGATCAAGATCTAGTTGAAGATCAGAAATGGCACATGCATGACACAACTAAGGACAATTTGTCCATCTTCCAAGAACTTGATACTCCTACCATAGCTTGGTTAGAACCAAACTTCCAATCTGAATATGACCATCAGGAACAGAGCTGAAAGGACAAGCAAAAGGTTATGTTCTAAGTTAATGAGTGTACTAGTTTTAATCAACCAAAGCCCTTATTTGACCACTTAAATCTACCTATAAAGTGTGGGGTATGTGATGTCATATATGTGATATAGTCTAAGTAGAAATTATATTTTTTTCCACTCCAAATGGTTCAACAAAATATTATAACATATGATGCACCTAAACTAGCCACGGTGGGGAATTACTAGTTCAATGTTGAGATAACCAAGATCATTGAACTTTTGCATAAGTATCAGGATGTTTTACCATGAAACTGTACATAAATGAAAGGAGTTCATCTATTATAAGGAAAAATACACATCAAGTTGGTTGAAGTTACTCGATTACTGAGTAAACGACCATATCAAATGAGCCTAAATATGCACTCTCAAGTTAAAGAGGAAATTGATATCATGTTGTGCGTTAATGTTATTACTCCCATTAATGAATTTGAATGGATTATTCACATGGTGATCAACATCAAAAATGATGGTCAAATTTAAATTATGTGGACTTTAGGCAACTTGATGTGGTATGTCTAACAAATCCTTTCCCAATGGCTTTCACTAAGGAAATTTTAGAAGGTGTTGTTGGGTGAGAGATCTACAAATTCACCGATGGATTTTTTGGCTATCACCAAGTCTAAATTATTGAATAAGACAAGGCAAAAATAACCTTTGTAATTGAATGAGGTTCTTTTGCATATAATGTTATGCCTTTTGGTCTCAATAATGCATTGACTGTGTTCTTACACATTATGGTGTAGGCTTTCAAGGATTTCATCCAGAAGTTCCTTTAGGTGTACTTGGATGACTAAATCATATATGGTTTAGTGTGTGACCACTATGACAATCCATGCCTCATGCTCAAATATTACTAACAACTTTAGATTTCCTTGAATCTGAAGAAGTGCATCTTTGCCACCCCATTTGGGATCTTTTTGGGACATATTATTTTTTAGGATGGCCTATTGGGGGATCTAACTAAAATTATAGTCATTATCCAACTCCCAATGCCAACCACTCAACATGAGGTCCATGCCTTCTTAGGTCACACATGGTACTATCAGAAGTTCATTTAGGGTTATGCTAACATAGCCACCTTGATGGAATAACTACTCAAGCATAATGCTCTATTACTATGGATAGCTCAACACTAGTAAGAGTTTGAGGCACTAAAAGAGAAACTAGTGACTACACCCATTCTCTAGTTCCTAAAATAGAACCAACCATTTCATGTGCATGTCGATGCTTTATGCATGGTAGTCTGTGTTATCCTAGCACAACCTGATGAAGGCAACCTTGATCATCCTATTTATTTTGCTAGTTAGAAGCTCACACTAGCAGAATGAAACTAATCCATGATAGATTATGAAGCCTTATTTATGGTTTATGTACTTCAAAAGTTTCACCAATACTTGTTAGAAACCCCATTTATCTTTTATAAAGATCATTAAGTGCTCAAGTATATGGTAAATAAACTAGTATTGCATGGGTGCATCTACTAATGGATTATCCTCTTTCAAGAGTTATAGTATTATATGGTCATCAAACCAGGTTAAGTTAATTTTGGTCTAGACCACCTCTCATGTGTTTAATCTAGTCAACCAACACATGCCATAAAAGGATGATTTACCTGATTTACAATTATTTGAAGTTATTTGTGTACCCAAAGAATTGGAAGAAATTACATCTTTTCTTATAATTGGTTATGTGCTAGACAACCTTACCAGCCAAGATAAAAAGCAACTAGTTATGTATGTTTCCCCTTTTTAGCTTATTAGTGAAGACCTTTATAAACTTGGCCAATATGAAGTACTACAAAGGTGCATAATGCAACACAAGCATGTGAAAATCCTTTAACAGGTCCATGAGGGCATCTTAGGAGGACATTTTATTGGTGATGCAATAACATGAAAAGTTCTACTAGTTGGATTATGGTGGCCCACCTTATTTAAAGATGCCAAAGTTTATGCATGCCAATGTGATATCTGTCAATGCATAGGTAAACCAAACCAAAGGGATGTTATGCCTCTTCATCCAATACTTGCTCATGAACCATTTGAGAAATGGGTTATTGATTTCATTGGGTCCATTCAACTAGTTGCACAATGAACTAACACATGGTACATCATTACTACCACATACTATCTCATACATTGGGTTAAAACAATTCCCACACATGATTATACTACTCCAACTTCCACTAGATTTCCTTAAGAAAATATCATCATAAGGTAAGGTTTCCCTCTAAGTTTAAAAAGTGATTACAGTACTCACTTTATCAATGAAACAATTCACATCCTTTTAGTTGAATTCATGATTGCACACCATAAAACCATGCCATACCACCCTCAAGCTAATATCACAACTGAAGCATTCAAGAAGATCCTAGGTAACATGCCAACCAAGATTTGAAACATTATTCGCATTGATTGAGTGATCAAGTTTCTACAGTCTTATGGGTATATCGGACCACATACAAAAGGTTAAAAAAGAGTACTCCTTTTAATCTTGTCTTTGGTGCTAAAGTAGTTTTACTAGTCAAGTTCCTTACACCCTATTTGTGTATTGCATGTGTTGGCCAATTAGATGACAAAAAATCTCTAAAAATGTGCCTGGATGCTTTAATACAACTGCATGAAACATGTCTTCTCACAAATTAGAGTCAAGGAATTGAGAAGCAAAAATAGAAATCCTGACATGAATGACATATCAAAACCAAAAAATTTCATCGTGGTATGCATGTCCTGGTCTATGATTCAAATTTTGCACACCACTAAGGTAAACTATGGATCCAATGGGATGTTCCATTTATTATTCATTCCATTTGTCTGACATCCACTTGCAAACTAAAGAATTTAGATGGCCAATTTCTACTAGGCCACTTCAATGGTAATTGGTTTTGACCCTACCATTTTATGTAATTCTTCAATTCGGTGAATAAGGCATCTTCCACTAGGTTAGTTTAAGACTTTGTTTCATTTTTAAAATAAGTGTGGCATTTTTTGCATGCCTTTTGTAATTAGTTTGACACTTTTTGATACTATGGTATTTAACACTCTATTTCTCTATCTTTCTTGACATGAATTTTATTAATTTATGGTGTGGAGGACCACACACAAATTTTAATATGGGTTAGGTTTTAGAGATGGATATACTACTTAAGCTAAAAGTACGTAAAAAAATCACACAAGAGGAAGTGTGTAAAGAAAACATGCAAGAAGAGTCATGTGAAGGAAATACGTAAATGAAATGATTGAAAACAATGTAGGTTTATAGGGCCAGATCAGAGAGCTAAAAAGACAATGGGGTGCATGAGATACCATATAAGGAGAAGGTGTGTAAAATATGATACATGAGGGATGCACATAAGAGGTAATGTGAGGCACACAAGAGGTAGCACATGACCCAGGTAAGTGGAATAAAGATAGAAAATGAAATGTCATTACAAGATGGTCAAAATGGAAAAGGTAGTTCCCACCATGAAAACAAAAAAATTGAATTATTATAGCTAACATGCTCTATGGGGAAGGCATAATAACTCTTGGAGGAATGATGGGACATGCATTTATTAACAATGAAGTGGTATGAATGACAAGTATTCTAAATGGACATCAAGGCATATCGATTAGATCATTAATTGCTAAAGTGATAGATGATGATGTGGAGAAAAATCAATGCATTGTGAAGGAGTTAATGCAAAAAAATCGAGATATCCTATAAAAATCCACAATGCTTCTCATTTACATTGTTTTATGATTGAAAACTTGAAGAATTGTAGAGCTTAAATAAACAAAAACCAATGATGAAGAAGGTGATTATGCATCATTTTTTAACTTTTTAGGACATAGTAGATGTAAATCCTAGGATGTTAAAATGCTGAGTATAGTAACAACTTGAAATAAATACAAGAAATAGTTAATTTGACAAGTTCTTCCCAAAATAGTAAAGATGATGATAAAGTGCACTTATCTAGAGAAAAATAGGTGTTTCTATGAATCAATAGGTTAGAACAGGTTTGGAGATCAATAATACATATTTCATCCCATGATTGGGATAAAAAAATACGCTTCAACAATAACACCATTATAAGGATATTAGTGCCAATGGCAATAGAGTCTAATTATGGTGCTAATGTCCTTCTTCAGAAGACCTACCTAAGAATTTTAGAGATGTTATGGGAGACTTTGAGGGACTTGTAGGTGATTCTATGGATTATGGAAGTACATATGTGTCATTATTTTTCATGAATCTCTTTCAAAACCCTAATGAACACCTGCACACATGAAACAGTAACCAAATCAAATGCAAGAGAAAGGGGAAAAATGGGTTGTGGGATATTATGATCATGCAAGACACAAACCCTATTAACTAGGCTACTGCATACAGTAGCCCCAATGCTAGGGGTCTTAGATCTCATGTAGTTTTCACCTAGGGAACATGCATAATCAATATGCATGGTATGTTAGAATGACTTTTGCTTAGGCCCTTCTTCGATCAAATATACAAGTCTAGATATGATAGTTGAGTAATATGCAATGTGCTAAGTTGTAATATTAATTGGTTTTATGTAATTATGTGTCAAGATAGTAAGTGTTAGATGTAAAATGCCTTGTGAGGCTCTTTATATAGAAAGAACTTTGATTTGAATGCAAGATGCTTATTCACTAGCTGGTAAGACACAAAAGAGGGATAAAAACATAATAAAAGGCTCAAGGGAGGGTCATAACCCAAAACATAAAAGAAAATGACCATTGGACACTAGATCCAAAAGGTGGACACTAGCACCAATGGTGATACTATCTAAATAAGGGTGCTAGTGTCATGAGGTCCCAAAACAAAGCAAAAACTAGGAAAAATATGGTAGGGGCCCCTGTGATAGGGAAGGGATGACTTAGGACCACTAGGAGTGAAACAAATAGGGAAAACAAGACATAATAAAGACTAAAAGACCCAAAATGACCACACAAATAAGAGTTATACCCATCACTAAGACCTTCATGTGAAAGAGTAACAAAAGACAATACTTATGGTTGCTTGAAAAAATTAGGGTATATACATTTCCCCCCATTTAATTATAGTAATGTAATGAAATGAAAGTAGTAGAGTAAAAAAAAAGAGGAATGTGTACCAATATTTATGTGTGTAGATGTGTTCTAAACCTGGCTCACTTTTTATCCAAAGAAATGGATAGGAGTTGTAATGAAGTATGTGAAGAGTAAATCCATAATGTGGGTGCCCCCTATACTGAGTTTGAATAATGAACTAAATTATGAGGAAGAAAACCCTATTTTCCCCCCACCCTAATATCTGGATGGAATATGAGAACTTATATTGAAAATGTGGAGAAATAAGGCTTGCTTTACCCCACTTTGATATCTATATTGATTTTGAAAATGTGAATTGAAAATGTGGAGAAACAAGCCCTGCTTACCCCCACTCTGATATATGGACTGAATCTAAGAAGGCAAACTGAAAATGTGGATAAATAAGCCTTGCTTGCCCCTAGTCTGATATTTAGATTGACCCTAAGTATGTAATTTGAAACTGGAGGTCGAAACTATCGCTTTACCTATAAAATTTGGGTCTGGTGAAAGTCTATGGATCAACCAATGCAGACAATCATATGACCCAAATTGTGATATCCTAGTGACATCCTAGTGATTATTTGAGTGTAACCTGGTAATCTAAACATAGAGAATGGTATAACTTGCCATTCCATCTATACAATCTGGTAGAACTTGTGGGATTGAGGACATCATTCTCCCAAAGCTAACATCTGAACAATGTAACTATATATTTGAACCCCTATCTGACAAGATCATGGAACCCTATAAATCTAAATCAAACTATGTAATATATATATTTGTATATATGAGTAAACTTGTGTGTCTAAATATCTATATATCTATGTAAACTTGTGTGTATAAATATCTATATATCTTATTAAACCTGTGTATCTAAATATTTATATATCTAAGTAAACCTGTGTGTCTAAATATTTGTATATTTGGGTAAACCCATGTGTTTGAATATCTATATATCTGAGTAAACCCGTGTATCTAAAAATCTATATATCTAAGTAAATGTATGTGTCTGAATATCTGTATATCTAAGTAAACATGTGTATCTAAATATATTTATATCTGAGTAAACCTATGTGAATGAATATCTAAGTAAACCTATGTGATTGAATATTTGAGCAAACCTATGTATCTAGATATATATATATATATATATATATATATATATATATATATAAATAGTTTATATATTCCCCCTTTTGGTGAGAGAGCTAAAACTATGGTAAGGGTGTCTAACCAAAAGTGATACTGACTGGTATATTAGTGATAGTTAGTTTGGGAATTTGATTAATATATCTATTGTAGTGGAGTTACTTATTTTTAAATCAGTAGTGGGATAGACCTTTGGTCTATATTGAGGTTGTTAAGGAAATATAGGTTTTTTCATTTTGCATAGTTGAATTTAATCAAGATATTAATGAAACTAATATAGGGTGAGGTACATCAGGGTCAAGTTCCATGAATAAAAAATGGACCACAAATCAGATTATGGTTCTTTAGATATCATATTTGGAAGAAGTTGGTATTAGTTGGCAAAATGGCGGCACAAGGTCAACCTTAATAAGGTGGTATGTTTAAAATGTGGCTTTAAAATGTTGGTTGAATTGTTTGAAAACTCATATGAACCATTTGACTTAATAGTGATTATTTATTTTGAGCTAGAGAGTATGCTGAGGAGACAAGGAGTGAGTGTGACCTAGTATGAGGAAGTAGATACACTTGTCCATTCTAGGGAAAAGGTTACCTTGGTAAGGGATCTATCATTTTCCCCTACTTTTGAAATATTTAGTACATTTTTTATTGTTTTCAATGAAAATTTGGTAGTTTAAGGCCATTTTGAGAAATGTGGCACTACTGTCTTGAGAATTATGGTAGTGTCTATGACATGGCATTAGTATCTAGGGTAAGGCACTACTGTCCAATGATATTTTACCATATGTAGTGCTAGTGTCTATTAGGCCAAGTTTTTGGTGCTTGTTATTGCTTATTGGTGTTTTATGACTGTTGTATATTTATCTAATATTATATGATGTTAATGCTAGATTTGGCTATATTTTATAGGTGGATGTGTGTATGAGAGAGTTCTAGAGTGGCTGAATGATAGATTCATTACAGAGATTACCCTTGACATATGAGGAGATGACTATGGTAGATATATCTAGTTTGGGTCATGTGGCTTCATTGGCTCTGATGCCCTGGGATAAACATATGACGACAACATTATGCGAGATGTGGAACGTAAATGCCAGTACATTTTGGCCACCTACTAGGGAGATGACTATCACATTGGAGGATGTCTATAGGATTTTGATATTACTAATTACTAGTTAGAGAACAGTGTTATAGGAGGCCACAGGTGACTGAACTATAGAGCAGGCTGTGAGGTATTTTTTAGTGATTCATCGGGTAGGGAGTAATAGTGATGTATTGTCGTCATTAATTGTTACAACAAATATTCCATGGTTGTAAAAGTTTTTATATTGGCTTCATTTATTTCTATTAAGGGAGTGGGGTATCTATCTTGTATAGGATGCATGGGATAATACATGTTATAGAGGAGCATGACATCGTGTGCTCATGGGGTCACACTATACTAGCCCACTTGTATTAGGATTTATAGTGATTCATTCAGGAGATGTGTGTAGGTGGTATTGGATCTTCTACATTATTGCATTATTAGGTTTATGAGCATATAATGGTGAGTAGACTAGTGTTGCCTCGATGGGATGATTGGGCTCACCCTAGATGTTTGTAGAAAGGTGGATTGGTAGAACCTATGTGCCCAAGAAGAACACATTATAGTGTTAATAGGTATTGGATAGGTTGACAACTAGAGATATTAATTAGAGGCCCTACAGGGCCTATGAGGGATGGCATGAGGATGGTGCTCAATTGAAATAGGTATGAGTGAGCTATTGGTTACATGACTGTTGGGTCAATGTATTCAAGAGGTTTTAGTATGAGTGAGTGACATGGAAGTTTCGTGTTACTCAAGATGTGCCACCGATACCATTGGTGTGGTTGATGAGTTCTTAGGCTCTAATGAGACTAGGTAGCAGGCCCAAACCATCAACTACAAAGTTAACTCTGATTTCATTAACAAAGCAAGATCTGGTGCTTGATATACCAAATGTGGATGATGTAGGAGAGATTGATACCTATATAGCATGGTTGAGGTAGCATATATCGGCACCACTATTTTGAGGAGGTGGGATCATCATGGAAGATGTATTGGATGTCGAGCCCCTTAGGGCCATTGAGGGTCAGTTGCCATTGTATGTTTATATATTATGATTACTTCATTACTTATTTAATTGGGCAGGTATTTGATTTATTATGTTGGTATGTGTAGGTTCAGGTGATGACGAGTATTGGGAGACTACCATTAAGTCTGCACTCTAAGTTTTGACATGACATATCCTTGATGATGTCATGGATAATAGATTAGTGGAGAGGGCCAAAGATGTTGTTGGTGTCCACACTCACTTATTTGATTGAGTAGTCATCAATATTGTAACATATAAGTGAGTAGTTGTTGATAGGGATGAGGCACGTGCATATCTACAAATACAATCTATGCCCACACCCAATGTTCTAGGTGGGGTAGGTAGCCAGATAGTAAATGACTATATATATCTAAAATGAGAAAATGCAAAGGTGTTGGTTGAGTTGGGGGTGTTATAGGAGAGAGATAGTAGATATAGGTCTTGATTAATGTCTTAGAGGGATAGTGGAGCCTCCAGGTCTAGTATGGGCATTTCAGAGAGTGAAAGTGAGGGGGTTGATCCTAGTGACCAAGCCTAGATTATTGAGTGACTTGTAGTATTTTACTAAAACTATGTTCTAAGTTATAAATATATATGGATGTTTGTTATTATATGGGCATCATGTATATTGGTATCTTGATTTGTGGCATTATGCATTTTCACATGTGTTTATTATATTAATTGTGTTAAATGGTGATATGGAAATATGTTATGTATCTAAATATGGTAATGAATTATTTATTTGTTTATGAATGTTTAAGTAGACATGTAAATTGGATTAAAAATGTTAGTTGTCAGTGTTGGCCAAAAATTGGCCCACATACCAAGATGCGCCCATGTGGATCAAGTTGTTAATGGATGAGCAAATGAACATATGTTTTGGATGCAATGAGTGGACCAGAGAGATCTCACAGTTCTCACAAAGTTTTTAAAACATTGTAAGATTGCTTAAAGTGTATTTTGTAAAATTCTAAGGGATAGGTCTGTAGAGCAAAGATAAAGGTTCTTGAGCAATTTTCATGGAAAAACCAAGTAGTTCAAGCATTTCAATCATGAGTTTAGAAGCTACAGTCTTAGTCATAAAAGCTACAGACTCCATCAAAAGAGCTACGAACTCCATCAAAAAAGCATACGGACCTTGGAAAAGCTAAGTACAAAATATTTTATTCAACAAAGTCTTTACTAGTTCTTTCTTTTAGATTTTGCATGGACTAAGTGTTCTTTTCTTTTAGGACTCTTTTTGGCCAAGTGTTGAATTCTTTCAGATAATTTATCTGAGACAAAGTTTTTTGAAAGGATTATTATTTCAGACAAAATATCCGAAGAGAAATGAAAAGACCTTTTCCTTTGATAAAATTGTTGGGATAATTTTATCGAAGGGTAACTCTTCAATAAAAGGGTCCTTTGCAAAATTCTTGAAGGTATTCTTTTTGCAAAAAAAGGACTTTTCAAGAAATCTGAAGGGTACCTTACTAAAAGTTGAAGGGTCACTTTCTTTTCAAAGTGGACCTTTGCAACTTTTTTGAAGGTATTTTTCAAAGGGAAATGGACCATTGCAATTTTTTCGAAGGCTCATTTCAAGGCTTCAAAGGACCATTTCAAAGTTTTCAAAGGTATTTTATAAAGGCAAAGTTCATTTTAAAGTGCCGAAGGACCATTTCAATTTTTTCAAAGGGTCACTTTCCCTTCAAAAAAAGTTTTTTTGCAAAAATGTTTGAAGGAATTATTCAAAGCAAAAAGTTTGAAAAAGCAGTCATTTGAATTTGAAATCTTGAGACATTCCCATAGATATAAAATATGGGTCTTATCAAATATCCATTTGCATTTCAAAAGAGGTCAAAGGGAGTCAGTGAATCTCAAGGGTGAAAGTGTACATGACAAGTGTCAAAGATGCATTCAACTAGTAGGAGATGGTAGGTGCGAGTTAATGGAGAAGCCTTCATCCTTCAGTATGGCTCTCACCTTTGACAAGTGGCCACTTGATTAGAGGCAACATGGCTAGGCCTGAATTCATAGATATGGTGATTTCATCCTTATCCAAGCAGAGTGAAGGAACATGCCAAGTTTTAAATGCAAGAGATCGAATCATGTACACTTGGTAGGAACATGCAGCTACCCACAACATAGCTCTATTAGCTCCATCAAGGGATACTTGAATGCATGAGGGGATCAAGGATATTTGTGGTGATCTTGGGTAGTTTATTTCATGGTCAAGGTAGTTGCATGCTTTAAATGTGAGAGAGCTCGAGTACAATAATAGGGGTCCCAATCATCGATGACATCTTCTCTCAGTTTTCCTTGCTCCCACAAGCCTTTTTATTTCTCATTTCCTTTTCTATATATATCATATGATTTATATTTTGGAGGGTTTCCTATATTTTAGACTTTTTTCATCTTTTCTATTTGGTATGTATAAGCAACCATCTTTGACCAGTATGCTTATTCTCTACCTCAACATCACACTTGTTAGGCTAATAATGTTTATGTGTTCCCGCCAAGTGCCATAAAATAACCTATTATCCCTATCATGGACTTTACCCCCCTTTCAACCCTATGTATAACCAAGATCAACCTCCTAAGCATTCAAATCAGTCCTCTATTTCCCCTTGTCAAGACTATGTTTATCCTGTTACATCCTTGTTATGATTCAAGCAAGCATTATCAAATTATAATGAGTTGATAAGGGAGATTGGTAGGGATTTAGAACTTTATTTAGTCATCATTATTCATGTCCTACAAGAGGTAAAGAATGCTCTTCAGCTAGTTAAGGACAGATGGTCAGTTTGTGAGAATGAACAATCATCAGTTTGTGAAAGGGAGAACAAGGTGTGGTTGAGAATCATTGTCCAAAATTTGGAAAGTGTGTTGATGTCTTATGAAGATAAACATACTTAGTGTGATTAGTCTTATGTTTCCTCTCCTTTCCAAGAGCCAATCAGTTTGCTCTCTCCTACCCTAATGCCCATTCCCACTCAAGAGCATGAATCCCTTCCATCATGGATCTTCTCTAATATTTTTGACCTTGGATATGTCATGTCCTCTCATATGAAACTAACCTCTCCTATACTCATTCAAAAAGAAGAAAAGGTGGCTATTCCTTACACATTTTCATCAAGGAAATTAGTTTAGAAAGGGATAGAGAAGAAGGAAGAGGTGTTAGGTGTGGTGATCCAAGAACCAGTTCAAGAGAAGGAGTTAGTGGTTGAAGAGTATAAAAAAGAAGTGTTAGCTCAGCTTAATGAGCTTTCCCTACAAGATTTACAAGACTCTTTCTCCCTCCCTCAAGGACCACTAAAGAGACCACTCAAAGTACCTAGTTGGAAAGACACTCTCTTAAGCTGCAAGCAAAATGATCTTCTTTACCCTCCCACCATCTCCCTCTTGGAGAAAGAGCCTATTTTGAAAGGAATAGAGGAGAAGCTTAGAGTCAAATTTGAGATTGAAGAGGACAACACAACTATATATGATGAGGAGATCATGATAGGTAGTCCACTTCAGAAAAGGGAGGAGAAATTAAGTTTGGACTAGCTATTGTGGCATGGCTTTGACATTGATGAATTAGAGCCTGAAGGCAGTATTGATGCCTTAATACTTAAAGAGGTATGTATTTAGGATGAAACTAAGAGCAAAGAGTATTTTTTTGGGTCTTAAGAGCTTCTATTTGGTGTGGCTATAGATGAAGATGACCAAGGTGCAGAGATTGATGCAGTCAATTAGTTAGCTAACCATGTTGAAGAGGTCACGAATGAGCAAGAGGATCAAGATGAAGTATGGTAGTAGCTGTACCATGATTTCATGGATTAGGTAGAAGTTATAAAATAGCCTATGCATCTTATAGAGTATGAGGATGAACTCACCAATCAGGTTGAATAAGTTGACCAATCTCAAGATGAATTGTCTATTGAAGGTAGTATTTATGTCTTCAAGAATAAAGAAGAATGGTTAGATTCAAAGCCACAAGAACATGACATATTGGGCCTTAGGTGGATTAATTCACTATCATATGGCCCTTTTAAAATCAAGTAGAGAAAAGATGGTGTTGAAGTTGGCATTGTCTCAGATGACCAAGAGGAAGCTATATTTTGGGATGACTTAGAGCTTTTCTACTTAAGTCTAGACAGTAAACCAAACACCAGTTCAAAGGAGCCATCACATGTTATGCTTGATTCAGAGCAAAAAATTGAGCCATAAAATGAGAAGATTGAGAAATCCCCTATAGTCCAACATGAACCAAATTTAGAGAACATGAACTAGTATGTCTACATCAAAGACATGTTTGTTCCATTCCATCCATTAGAGAGCACATCAAAAGGATTGACCATAAAGCTGCGTGGTTCACCAATTTTGGTACCTTTAAAGCAAAGTATTTTTCATTTTGGATTGTTAAAAGGGAATAATACTCATAGTTTCCCTTTTGATCTAGGAGGGAGATACTTTTCAATTATAACCTTATATATATTAGGATAGATTTCATGCTTTGCTCCAAGTGACTTATGCACATTTCCTTTCTGTTCTATTTTTCCTTTCCCAAGTGCTTTGGGCACTTTGTTTCATTTTATCCCTATTGCTTCAAAGGAAGTTTCATAAAGGGTCAGCCTTGTATTTAGTTTTAGACCAGCTCAATTGTAGAGGTTAATGAGTCCATACCCAATGGACTAGACAAGGCAAATTGGTCTGGGTTCTCAAGTATAATAGGCATGCTTCCCTGTGAATCACCAAAAATGTTAGCCAAAATTTGGCCCACATACCAAGATACACCTAGGTGGATCAAGTTACTAATGGATGAGCAAATGAACAAATGTTCTAGATGAAATGAGTGGACCAAAGAGATCTCATAGTTCTCATAAAGATTTTGAAACACTTTAAGATTGCTTAAAGCATATTTTATCAAATTCTAAGGAACAGGTCTGTAGAGCAAAGAAAAAGTTTCTTGAGTAGTTTTCATGGTGAAACCAAGCAGTTCATGCATTTCAAGCATGAGTTTAGAAGCTACAGACTTGATCAGAAAAGCTATAGACTCCATCAGAAAAGCTACAGACTCCATCAAAAGAGCTATGGACTCTATTAGAAAAGCATACAGACCTTGGAAAATTTAAGTGTAAAATATTTTATTCAACAAAGTCTTTATTGGTTATTTCTTTTGGATTTTTCATGGACTAAGTGTTCTTTTCTTTCAGGACTCTTTTTGGCCAAGTGTTGAATTATTTCAGATAATTTATCTGAGACAAAGTTTTTTGAAAGGATAATTCTTTCAGATAAAATGTTCGAAGAGAAATGAAAAGACCTTTTCCTTCAAGAAAATTGTCTAGGACAATTTTTTCAAAGGGTAACTCTTTAATAAAAGGGTCCTTTGCAAAATTCCTGGAGGTATTCTTTTCATAAAAAAAGGACTTTTCAAGAAATCTGAAGCGTACCTTACCAAAAGCTGAAGGGTCACTTTATTTTCAAAGTGGACCATTACAAATTTTTTGAAGGTATTTTTCAAAGGGAAATGAACCATTGCAATTTTGTCGAAAGCTCATTTCAAGGCTTCAAAGGACTATTTCAATGTTTTCAAAGGTATTTTCTAAAGGCAAAGGTCATTTTAAAGTGCCGAAGGACCATTTCAATTTTTTTGAAGGGTCACTTTCCCTTCGAAAAAGTTCATTTTTAAAAATATCTGAAGGAATTGTTCAAAGCAAATAGTTCAAAAAAATAGTGGTTTGAATTTAAAATCTTGAGACGTTCCCACAGACATTGAAGATGGGTCTCATCAAATAGCCATTTGCATTTCAAAAGAGGTCAAAGGGAGTCAATGAATCTCAAGGGTGAAAGTGTACATGATAAGTGTTAAGGACACATTCAACTAATAGGAGTTGGTAGATGTGAATTAATGAAGAAACCTTCATCCTTCGATATGGCTCTCACCTTCGACAAGTAGCCACTCGATCTGAGGTAGCATGGCTAGGCCTAAATTCACAGATATGGTGATTTAATCCTTATCCAAACAAAGTGAGGGAACATGTTATGTTTTTAATGCAAGAGATAAAATCATGTACACTTGGGAGGAACATGCAGCTACCCATGACATGGATCTCTCAGCTCCATCAAGGGATATTTGAATGCATAGGGGGTTTGAGGAGATTTGTGATGATCTTGGGTAGTTCATTTTATGGTCAAGGTAATTGCATGCTTTGAATGTAAGAGAGCTTGAGTATAATAGTAGGGTTCTCGATCATCGATGACCTCTTCTCTTAGTTCTCCTTGCTCCCATGAGCCTTTTTCTTTCTCTTTTCCTTTTCTATATATATCAGATGCTTTCTATTTTGGAGGAGTTCCTAGCTTTTAGACTTATTTCATCTTTCTGGGAGATGAAAATTCATTGAGATACTACAAAGTATGCTCTACTTGATTAAGCTTGACCTTGTCAAGTCTATTGTAAGAACTACCTCTTGATGTAATAAAATGATTTCTTAGCCTATTATTTGTCATTGATCAGTGTCTTAGTTTGTGCTTAGTGGATTCATGAAGGAGTTTCTTCCTAGTCTATCAGCTTTCTATTTGTCTCTTTAATGTATTTTCAAGCTCTTGCAGGTCTTTATTAGTGTTCTGCTTGAATCCCTTCTAGTGTGTTAACTTGATATCAAGATTGTGTAAGCCATATTTATCTTATGACTAATCTAGTGTGTGTTCAAGCATAGATGATTTTCCATTTTACTTTGGTGCATCACTTGGTTAGCTTTCTTAGGAGCCCTTATCTGCTTTCTAACCCTTTTCCCTATGCATAATTAGTTTAGCAATAGTTTAGGTGAACATCAAAGAAGGAACTGGCCTACTCTAGAGGTTCAACCTCATGACATGATACCCATAGCCTGAGGTTGTCCCAACACTTGTAGCTAGGAGTGAGAGAGCCTAAAAAATGCTCCCACAAAGGGTGAAATTTTAGTGCTTTAATAGTTAATATGGGTGTTATAGGATTATCATAGGATATCTGAGTGTGGATCATATAACTACAGTATGCACTATCTAAACTTAGATGGCATGGTGAACAAGTCACCATACTCTTCTTGTTATGTCGATGTAGAAGTAAATTCTAGAGTTGATATTGCTTATGGTACACTACTAGTAGCTAGGTGCATAGACTCTATAGAAAATATCTTAATCAACTATCATACTAAAAGTATGTTATGATGTCTGTGATCTCTAACAAATATCTTAATCGATTGTTGAACTATGTTCTAATTTCTATGATCTCTGGAAAATATCTTAATTGACTCTTGAATTATGTTTTGATTTATATGATCTTTGGTAAATATCTTAATTTGTTGTTGAACTATGTTCTAATTTATATGATCTCTAGTAAATATTTTAATAAGTTATTAAACTATGTTTTGATTTCTTATAGCTCTAGAAAATATCTTAATCAATTGTTGAACTATAACTAGGAATTGAATTACTTTCCATTTGTGTACCATGCTGCTATAATTAGGGGGATCTTTGTGAACTAGCAACCATCTTTGCTAACTCTATGGTGTATGAGATCTCTCATAAGTAGGGGTCCTATAAATCACATGGATCATATGATGAGTAACCAATGGCTCCTTAAAAATAATGTCCTAGGATAATTTAGTCATAAAGGAGTATGACCTAGGAGATTATGTAGACTGAGATCTCTATGTGTTAGGTTGTGGAGCTAAAAGCTTCAACCTTTGCAAACTGAGGAACAAATGGTTGCTGAGTTCTACAGGAACCGGCGTCAGCAGCAGGACCGACGTCGGCAGAGTCCAGTGCAGAAGGCCACCGGCGACGGCAGGAAGTCGGCCGACGTCGGCAGAACCAAACTAGCAGGGACTGGCGTCGGTCGCCTGTGTGTTCCCGAAGTGTTCGTTTCATGGACAGTTAGTTAAGTGAACAATGAGTTTGCATGTTAAGACCAGCCAGAGTCTTGGGCTGCAAGGATAATTGTCTAAATTAAGAGTCTAAGTTATTGTTTGAGTTAGGGATCTATTTATAGACCCATTGGCATGTATTGTTTAAGGCATGAGATAGAAAGGAAGAGTTCCTTCTAGTTGTAAGATCTGTGAGTTGCAGGTTGTTGCAAGCTCATTGGGGATCTACATGTAAGTTTGGTCTTTGAATTGCAGGTTGCAAGTTCATGAGAGATCAGCTTGAAGTGCTATAGAGTGCTTGGTGTATCGGCAGGGTTATTACTGACTGGTTGGTGAGGTGAACACCAATTCTGTGTGTGAGTTGGTTGTTGGGACCATTTTTTGTGTAGGAGAGTGTGTGTGAGAAGAATTACTGTACACTTGAGGTGTGGCGAATCTCTGTAAGGTGAAAGAGTGTGGCGGCTCTTTGATGTATTCTTTTCTGTATAGTGTTAATACAAGATAGTGTATTGTCTCTCATATTCTGTGCTATTGGTGAATTCTAGTTACTTGTGTTTCTGGTTATTTCCGCATATTCAATTGCTTATATTTGGTAATCATACTGTGCTCTTTCTGAGGAGCAAGATCCTAATGGGTGGAATTAGAACAGGTGTGTTTGTTCTTGGATTTATCTCCACCCCCCTCTTGCCCAACAAGTGGTATCAGAGCTTTTGGTTGGGATACTAACAGATTGGTGTAGATCTGGGTAGTGTGTTTTGATTACAGGTTACTCACAGGGCTTCTGTTTGAGTGGGAGTTGAGCAATGGCAGAAAATAGTCAACTACGAATGGAAAAGTTTAATGGCAAGAACTACCAATTATGGAGGATGCAGATTGAGGACTATCTGTATCAGAAAGATTTGTACTTACCATTGGGTGGGGTTGCTAGCAAACCCTTGGATATGAAAGATGAAGAATGGGAGGTTCTTGATCGGAAGGCTCTGGGATCTGTTAGATTGAGTCTTGATTCATCTGTGATTTCTAGCTTATCACAGTGTAAGACAACAGTGGAGTTGATGAAATCTTTGGCAAATTTGTATGAAAAACCCTCGGCTTCTAATAAGGTATTTCTTATGAAGCGTTTATTTAATTTGCAAATGTTGGAAGGTGGATCTGTTCATAGCCATCTTAGTGATTTCCATGGTTTGGTAAACCAGTTAAGTTCAGTTAATATTGTATTTGATGATGAACTTAGAGCTCTCTTAATCTTGTGTTCATTGCCTGAAAGTTGGGAAGGTTTGGTAATGGCAGTTTCTAATACTGTGTCTCCTTCAAAAGTCTTAAAAGTGGATGATGTTGTGAGTGTGATCTTGAATGAAGAGATACGCAGGAAAAGCACAGGTGAATCATCTGGAGATGCTTTGAGTGTTGAAGGAAGAGGAAGGCCAAGAGAGAAGACAGAGCGTGGGAGATCAAGGTCGAAGATAAGCAAAGATCCAAGTCCAGGTATGGCAGAATAACCTGCTGGAAATGTGGAAAGCAAGGGCACTTAAAGAGAGACTGCAGATCGGGTGAAGATCAGCATGAAGGACATGGAGAAGAAGCAGATGTTGTGGGTTACGTTGCACAAGATGCTCTGGTATGTTCTTTGGATAAAGTAGAATCTTGGGTATTAGATTCTGGTGCCTCTTTTCATGCATCCCCACATATAGAATTTTTTCATGAGTATGTCCAGGGAGACTTTGGAGAAATTTGTGTAGGGGATGATAAGCCTTGTCAGATTGTTGGCAAAGGCAAAGTGAAGCTGAAATTGCAGACAGGTGACACATGGGTGTTAAAGGAGGTCATGCATGTCCCAGTTCTGAAGCGGAATTTGATTTCTGTTAGAAGTTTGGGTGAAGAGGGTTGCACAGTAACTCTCACAGTGGACTCTTGGAAGGTTACCAAGGGTACACTTGTTGTAGCTAGAGGTAAGAAAGTAGGTACGCTTTATCTATCTACTTGTTTTACTGATTCTCTTTCTGGGTTATCTACTTCAGCTGTAGATTCAGAGATGTGGCTTGATAGGCTTGGTCACATAGATAAGAAGGAGATGCTGGTTCTTGAGTCAAAGAATATGCTTTCGGATTTGGAAGGCATGGATCGTGGTTTCTGTATGCAGAAGAAGAAGGTAAGGTTTCTTGAGGAATCCGATGTTAGTGACAAGAACGGGAAAGCCTTGGTTTTCAAGGAAAAAGTGACGGACAGAGTTCAGCACAAGGTGCAGAGGAATTCTGAGCAGAGCAAGAGTGATTTGGACAAGGGTTTGATCCAAAAAGAGCTCGCAGGAAAAAGTCAGGTCTCACAAGAAAAACACAGAGACCGACGTCGGCAGGAAAACTGGCGTCGGTGTCCAAACAGGGATCGACGTCGGCTATGTGCAGCCCGACGTCGGTGACTCAAGGCAGAAAAGAGATCGGCGTCGGCCAGGGGAAACCGACGTCGACAGGGAGGCAGTCGCAGGGAACCGACATCGGTCGACTGTAGACTGAGATGTGACCGGCATCGGTTACTGAGACAAATTTTGGGTGGACAGCGAGTTGTCATGGAGTCTCAAGCGCCCATATGGAGGACTGAAGGTGTAAGTAAGTTCTTAAATTTGTCATTTCCCTTCTTTACACTACTTGTTGCTCACTTATGGCATAGGACCAGGAAGTTATTGAAGAAGTAGAACAGGTAGATCCAGGAAACAGTGGGAGCTTGGCATGAATGAGGATGTGATTCCTTGGAGGAGAACCAAATAGGTGTTTTGGGTAGTGTTGCCAGCTGGAAGTAAGCACTGAGAGACGAATGGATGTTGAGGATGAAGAAAAGCGAAAATGGATACGTGAGATGGAAGATCAGGGTATATGATCTTGTATTAGCTGCAGGGCAATGGAGGTTTGATCATTGTGTTTCTCTTTACCAGGTTGGATAATATTAGCTACATTATCTTATTTTCTGTATGATGTGCTTGTTGCAGGGTTACATATACAGGTATTGCTGAACTAAAGGTAAAGCTAGTTCAGGGGTTTGTCATGGAGAATCTGGGAGCAGCAAGATTCTTTGGCATGAGTGTGTTCTAGAGACATGGAGGTCTTGTTGACTTTGTTTCAGGATGATTGTGTGAAGCCGGTTAGCACGCTGATGGTTAGACAGTTCATAGAACAGGTGTCTTGATTCACATAATGAGGTTGAGTGCATGGTATGTACTAAACCTGAGTTTTCCCAAGCAGTGGGAGTTGTCACAAGTTTGGAGTCAATCTGGGAGAGTAATACTGAAGGGCAGTTCAGTGGGACCAGCAGCAAGTGCACATGCTATGCAGGGTCAAGTTCTTTTTTCTACATGGTTGTAGATGCGGATGTTGCAGGTAATTTGGATGACAGATTTTGCACCACGGATTTTGTGGTGGTTGGTCTTCAAGAGTGATCTTGAGGAGGGATACAAAGCCAAGGAAACAAACTAGACGGTGTACAGGTACAGGTACATGTTGCAGCTGTTTATCTCCAAGTGGGAGATTGTTAGGTTGTGGAGCTAAAAGCTTCAACCTTTGCAAACTGAGGAACAGATGGTTGCTGAGTTCTACAGGAACCGGCATCGGCAGCAGGACCGACGTCGGCAGAGTCCAGTGCAGAAGGCCACCGGTGACGACAAGAAGTCGGCCGACGTCGGCAGAACCAAACTAGCAGGGACCGGCATCGGTCGCCTGTGTGTTCCTGAAGTGTTCGTTTCACGGACAGTTAGTTAAGTGAACGATGAGTTTGCATTTTAAGACCAGCCAGAGTCTTGGGCTGCGAGGATAATTGTCTAAATTAAGAGTCTAAGTTATTGTTTGAGTTAGGGATCTATTTATAGACCCATTGGCATGTATTGTTTAAGGCATGAGATAGAAAGGAAGAGTTCCTTCTAGTTGTAAGATCTGTGAGTTGCAGGTTGTTGCAAGCTCATTGGGGATCTACATGTAAGTTTGGTCTTTGAATTGCAGGTTGCAGGTTCATGAGAGATTAGCTTGAAGTGCTATAGAGTGCTTGGTGTACCGGCAGGGTTATTACTGACTGGTTGGTGAGGTGAACACCAATTCTGTGTGTGAGTTGGTTGTTGGGACCTTTTTTGTGTAGGAGAGTGTGTGTGAGAAGAATTACTGTACACTTGAGGTGTGGCGAATCTCTGTAAGGTGAAAGAGTGTGGCGGCTCTTTGATGTATTCTTTTCTGTATAGTGTTAATACAAGATAGTGTATTGTCTCTCATATTCTGTGCTATTGGTGAATTCTAGTTACTTGTGTTTCTGGTTATTTCCGCATATTCAATTGCTTATATTTGGTAATCATACTGTGCTCTTTCTGAGGAGCAAGATCCTAACGGGTGGAATTAGAACAGGTGTGTTTGTTCTTGGATTTATCTCCACCCCCCTCTTGCCCAACACTATGCCCCCTATGTAAATGTTATAATCCCTCTATCGACATACTGGTCAATATGATGTCAGAGTACATAATATTTATTATCCAAAAGTCCATTTATCTTATAAAAATTATAATATGGTTTATTTTATATCTTGTGTAGATGGTGTGCTGGATGGTGATGAGTAGTAGGAAATGTGATCATCTCCTTATCTAATAATGTAAGATATCATGAGGCCTATCTCTGTCTGAAAATTGTAAATCCCCTATGTTGGTGTCTTATGCTCTACTCATTATAGGAGGTGCTTTATGAAGTGACTCTTTTCCCATGTTGAGTATCTTGATTAGTTATTTTTGTTTCACTTATCTCTTAATCATAAATGAAGTAGGTTATTGTATCATATTAGATATTATGGCTTTAGGAAACCTACATCCAAATCTGCCTCTTAATATGTTTAAAATAGTCCCAACTCTTTCTCTAATTCCATAGCTATGTTACATAGATGCCAAAATGATTTGGATGTCTAATATAATAATTTATCCTTAAGAGGAAAAATGAGGCCTCTAGCAAAGATGTATTATACCTCTAAATTTTTTGGCTGGTAAATCAATTGATGCATACCTAATTTGAATCTTAGAATGTACCCAGTTATTATTTTTATTTCACCTTGGTGTATTGAAGGCAACATATCATATGTGAGTCGAGTTCCCTTATTATGTGTGTAGTGCCTTAGAAAGGCTGCTTATAACTCATGATATGTATGTAGTGAACCACTAGGGAGTGCATGATGAAACTAATTTAATGTCTCACCCTCTAGAGACTTTGGAAATAATTGTAGTAGAGTCAAATTATTCATGACATGTGCCATGGCATTCCATAAGCCTGAAGGTGCAAGTATGGGTCTCTATGCCCATAAAATTTTGGTAAAACTAATATCTGAAGGTTGGATGACAACTTTGTAGTGAAGATTCTATGCGGAATAAGATTGTCATGGATGGAATTGAAATCAACCTAAGAGTGGTATGTTTTACTTTTCAATGTGAGATGGTGTACTTGTTGTTGTAAAGCACCCACATCATGCATTATGGAGATTACCTCTTGTGAAGGTATATTATCATCATCAAGGGGTTCATTTAACTCTTAAATCTTGTTATTAAACATTATCATTGGTACACTACATTGGGGACATTTTTTAGGAGGATTGGTTTGATTTCTGTAACCTTTGGAGGGGTGATAGCTTGGAACTGGTGAGATGGAAATGGGCTATCACCCTCATGGAGGTTAGGATGAGAAATGGGTTCAACTGTAGTAAGGGGGGTTGAGGAAGATTCATTAGTATCTATTTTTTTGTTAATTTTTAGAGAAGTATCACATGCTAATGGACTAAAAGATACATTATTATCATGTGAATGTAAGTTATGTAAACTATGAACAAAAGAATAAGTGTGTGTGTTTCTGAGTCTTTGAACTAGCATTAGTTTGAACATGAGAGATGGGTGAAGTAGGGATAGAACTAGAAGGGTTAGAATCAATGTATTCTTCACTAAAATCATAATAATCACTATTATTCAAAGTTTCATCGAAATTAGAGTTTAATTCAGTAGTAGAAGTAAGAGTAGAATAATTATCATTCACATGCTCACTAAGGGAGAGAGTAGGAGAATATTTTAAATTTTTACTACTATGCAATATGTCACCATGTGTGGGTGTAATGAAATGCATGTCTTCGCTAGCTATATGTGGAGTGTATGTATGATTATTACTTTCAATATTGGAGTCAAGGGTAGAATAAGTAGCAAGCATGTTTTCAATTGGCATATTATGACATGTAGAAGAAGAGTTAGAGATATTTGCATTATCAACATTTTGTAAAGAATATTTGTGTTGAACTTGGAATGTAAAAGAAGGTGATAAAATAATTTCATCTACTTTAATTTGTATATTTGTAAAAGGTTTACTATCATTTGTACACGGTTTTCCAAATTTAATTGACAAGGGCAAAGAAGATACATTGCTCTTTTCTATGTTTCTTGAATCATGCAAAAGTATATTTAGTTTATTGCACTTATATTGTTTTAATTTGAATAAGGAGGTAGCAAAAGTGGTTGAAAAACTAGGATCACATTGGAACAAAGCATTACCAACTAGAGGATCTATTGGCATGATATTGTTAGTTTTATTTTGAGGTGTGGGAGAAGAGGGAGAGGAAAGAGAAGAAGATGCATCTAGTATATCTTCATCAACACTTGCATTTTCATGCTCATAGCAATCCTCATGTCCATCATTAGAAAAATAATCATCATCATCATTATAAATGAAATCATTATCGTGTGATAATGTGTAATTTAAAAAAAATTTCCATTCATTATTACAATTATGAGAAAAAATCATAAATTGGGTGAGGGGTACAAGGCTTCTTGGATGCCATTTTAAATTTGTCACATAAGATAATGTAAATAATGAATAACAAGCACACAATAGGTAGAATGTAATCTAACATAGGTATATGTATAACTATGGGAAATATTCATCCCAATATATCAAAAAATTTAAGATTGTACTTGAAACACTAAAGGCTAGTTTTTGGATGTATAGGGATCTAGTATGTGGATTTAAGGTTTGATGAGTGTTGTTTAGCAAAAATTTAAATTATATTAAAATAATGAAACCCTAATATAAGACTGATTTGTATGAGTTATGTTGTGCCAATAATTAGTTAAAAATAGAAGTTTTTAACCCTAATATAGTTGCATAAAAAATGAATAAAGTAAATCTTAGGTTAAACTAGGGTTGTAAGTAATATATTTGAATTAAGTCGGGTGCACTAAATGTTTTAACTTTTTAGGACTTAGTAGATGTAAATATTAGGTTGTTAAAGGGATGAGTATAGTAATAACTTGAAATAAATACAAAAAATATTTAATTTGACAAGTTCTTCCTTAAATAGTAAAGACAATGAGAAAGTGCACTTATCTAGAGAATAACCAAGAGCATAACCAATTTTTTTGTGAATTAGGTGGATAGAATAGGCTTATAGATAAGCTAGACATCTTTCATCCTTTGATTGTAATTGAAAGTAAGATTTGAAAAATAGTGCCCTTATGAGGACAGTAATGCTAATGGTGCTAGTTTCCAATTATGGCATTAATGTCCTTTAGAAGAGCTATCTAAAACTTTCAGAGATGTTGCAGGAGATTTTGATGGACTATAGGTGATTTTATGACTTTTATAAGTTTATTTATGTCATTATTTTCCATTAATATCTTTCAAAACCCTAAAAGACACTTGTACACTTGAAACAAAATCTAGATCAAATGCAAAAGAAAGGGGAAAATTGGGTTGTAGGATATTATAATTATACAAGATAGAACCCATGATGTCCTGGCCACTGCCTACATTAAACCCAATACTAGGGGTCTCAGATCACATGTAGTTATACCTTAGGGAACATGTATAATCAATGCACATGGTATGATAGAATGACTTTCACTTAGGCCCTTCTTTGATCAAGCATGCAAGTATATATGTGATAATTGAGTAATATGTAGTGTGCTGAGTTGTATTATTGACTGATTTTATGTAAATTATGTGAAAAGATAGTAATTTTTATATGTAAAATGCCTTGTGAGTCTATTTATATATAATTAACTTTGATTTGAATGTAATACCCTTGTTCATTGGCCAATAAAACACAAAAGAGGGATAAAAACATAAGATAAGGCTCAAAGGAGGGTTACGACCCAAAACACAAAATAAAACTACTTTTGGACACTAGCGCCAAAAGGTAGACATTAACACCAATGGTGCTACTATCTAGATAAGGGTGCTAGTGTTTTGAGGTCTCAAAATAGAGCAAAGACTGGGTGGAAAAAACCAAGGGCCCCTATGACTAGGAGTGGATGACTTAGGAGCATTATGGGTGCAATAAATAGGGAAAATAAGACATAAGAAAGACCCAAAATGACCATGTGTATAGGAGATACATTCATCACTAAGACCTTAATTTGAAAGAGAAAAAAAATACACAATACTTGTGGTTGTTTACCAAATTAGGGTGTATACATATTGCTCCTATTTATAAAAATGATATAGAGATTGAAGCAACATGCATTCAAGGAAAGAAAAATATAAATATGTCCACATAAGAAGATAAGATAAGTTACATGTTGTAGGTGATAAGTCCACCATTAATTGAGGTTGAAACAAGGAGACAAAGAATTTTGGGTCTAGGGAAGAGAAGTTAAGACATATTCATTTAGTAGAGTTGGTCAACCACATGTTAACCTTTAGGGACCCCGATTAGTGAATTGGCCAAAGCAGAAAGGTAGGAAAAGAGATCCAATTCTAGGTATTCCTAAACATAAAGAGTTCAAGGGTGAAAAGAAAGGAGGTCTCATGTTTATTTAGTGAGAGAAACATGTATGATGAGGACTTAACAGGGTTGAGGGAAGGGACCCCTATCAAATAAACACTAAAAATGGCATGCATGGGGAAAAAAGTCATTACAACACCATTTCCCCCTCATGTTTTGATTGAAGAGATACAATAACATAGGTGGTGTTGTACGTATATCATTTGGAGTCTAAGGTTTCCACCTATTAGGTCCTTGACTACAATCACCATCATACTAATAATGAATTTGACTTACAATGTGATTATCGAATAAAGTGTCAAAACACTTGAAATGAGATCACTCATGATCTCTTAGTCTAGAATCTATTGGAGGATGTGGGGGTGCACCAACCCTTCAAGATACCACATTTTTGGAAACCATAGGAGGCAATTTGGTTCTTAATCTCATGCATTCATGAAGACTACCTCTACTTTTCTAGGTGCAAAATAAGGATCACCCCTGAACGGATCAATAGAGTAACTAGGTTACTTTATTCTAGAGTTCATCTCGATGTAGATGTTAAATATTAAGTATTAATTTATAGAATGGAAATGGTGCTAAAGTATAATAAAGAAGGCCACACTATGTACTTTAATAGCCTAGAAGATCCCACATTTAGAGTAGCTATGTGCTTGGCCATGACCAAACTAGGGGCATATACAAGTGGAAAGAGGTGGATATTGCACACATCTATGCATCCAACCAAATGGATAAGGGGAGAAAATACAGTTATTCCCTATAATTTATAAAGAAGATTAAACATGATGCAAAAAAGGCACATCATGTGCCCAACCACAAGTTTCCTTGGGGCATAATTTTGTTACTTCTATTTTTAATGAGATTGGCATCCCTGAGTACTCAGATAAATAAATAAAGTGGGTTTACCCACCAGAACATAAGTACCCCACTAAATGGTTCAATAAATTCACTTTCCCCACCACCATCACACCCTCTTATAAATCTAAGATGAAGGGTTGGTTTGATTATATGAAAGAGGCATTTAGGAATGAGTGGCACACATCCAAAGAGTTGCCTACATAGATGGGATAATATGCTCAGTTTGATGTAAGTCAACATTATTCTCTCACACAGATCTGGATGGAAACCACAAATAACTTATCAGGGTGTCTTAAATTTCCCTATGATTTCACTACCAAATACTTCATGGACTTGATAAATCTCATTATGAATGTGCACTTTGTGAATAGTGATGTAGACAAGATTGATGTTGAGATACATACTCTTCACAATATTTATGCTTACTCACAGAGGCATACATGTGTGGAGAAACATGAATCTGATAATATTAACCTTAATCCCTATAAGATAGTCATACAAGGGTAGATCTAGGTGATCTTCTATATGCTCAAGCCATAGAGGAAAATATCAGGAGGATAGAAGTTAGAAAAGGAACCACTTCCCCAAACTCAAAACATCCAAGGTAAGGGCACAGGCAAAAGAAAAAAAGGCCCATACCTAAAGTTTCTATTTTTAGCAAGATGTAGGACCAACCTAGGGTCATTCCAAAATGCCAATGGTAGGCATCACCACCACCAAAGACCCAAGGGTTGCTTGAAGAGAAAGATGACATCACTATATCTCAACCAATGACTCAAGTAGAGCCCAAATGACAAAGGTGAACCCCCTCACTAATAAATCCTTGAAGTTTCCTAAAAATTATAAATATGACATTGCATACCCCAACACTCAAGTATAACCTAGGTAAGAAGTGCCTCAAGTGGTGATTAGTGCACCTTGTCAAGGAACCCACTATTAAGCTAAGTGAGTAACAACCTCATGAACTAAAAAAAGAATAGACTATTTCACCCAATTAGGAACATCCTATCATCAAGCAGTAAGTGGACATTAAGAGTCCAACACTGAAATAAGCAAATAGGGTAGAAGGCCCCAATAAAGAGGACCTTAGCACCAATGCTAATGAGCAATGAAAAAAGAGTCTTAAAATAATTGATTTAGAGCACAACCCCCAAAATGTTAAGGAATGATGCATGAGATAGAGTAACAACAATAGATAAATCAAGAACCTCCCATTCGCACTGTATTCTAATATGACATACCAGATGTGATTATATTTGTGTAAAGTTTTCCTCGAACACTAGTCCACAAAACAAAACTGATGTGAGGTGTCCTTTGCAATGGAAGTGTATCATGATGAAGAAATATTTGAGCTTATAAGGGATAACACTAACATAAACCCATAAACAGAAAGTGTTATAGACATACCCTGGATAAGTCCCATGTTTTGCTCTCCAATACAAGTGGGCATGACCTTATCAGGTTTGCCCTAGAATTTTCTAGGAAAAACATTATTAATAGACATGATGTGGGATATATTCACAATAAACATAAAGAGGTCATGAAACTATACAAATAAAATCATAAAACATGACGAGAGCTTGAAGAGGAAATTTAAAAACTCAAGCCCAATGAATGTTGTATAGGTGGCTTGACTTAGGACTTTGGGCCTTTGTAAAATAATTTTGAGAAGTGAACCAATGGTTGTAGATGGAGTTCCCATTACTGGTGAGATAATAAATAAATTAAAGATGCTTGTGGACCTTCTTCTCAATAAATATAAAAACCAAGTAGATCTTAAACAAGATAAAATTTGGGTAACAAAGTAGTTTTTTAAGGCTATGGAGATTTGTCACACATTCTTGAATAAAATGAGCACTATCATTCCCATTAGAGATAGGTTTTTATGAACTTGGCATGGTTTATAATTTTTTTGGAAGCATGACTACTTCTCAAAGAACAATAGTACCAATAATTGGCTGAGAACATTTTAAGTATCAAGGACAGGACCTTCCACGCAAAGTTTTCCAGGATGTTGAAGAATTAGAAACATAAATAAGTTCCCATTGAAAATAGGTGAATGTGAGTTTATAAACACTTAAAGGAAAAGTTTTAGTAGAGTTTGGGGCTATCGAGGATGTTCATAAGACTACAAGTGCTTTGCTTAAGACTTTGACAACTCAAGCTGATACCTTTTTGGAGTAGCCTGAGGAGTTGAAGAGATTGAAAGGAAAAATGAAAGTTATTAATTGAAATCTTTAAAAAATACTCAACTAGTGGGAGGATCTCAAGTTCTAAGTACATTAGGGGGATCCCACATTTTTGTTGACTGAGGAAATGATAGCATAGTCTGGGACAAACTATAAAATTAGTACGGGGTGATGTTAGACCCCAAATTTTATAATAAAATACTCAAAGTATTTTGGTACCATGGCATGGGAAAGTATGAAATAAAAGAGAATGAAAAGAAAGAGATAAATATTAAATAATAATGTTAAATACCTTGACATAGAAGGGCAAGTCACAAAATACAAGGATGTAGAGAATGAGCAGAAGACGTAGGACTCAAAGAAGTGTAAGACTAAGATAAGAGCATAGGGAGTAGATGTGGTTACAAATTAGTTAGTGGAAGCAACAATATTAATTAGAGCATATATATAGCACTGGTACATGAAATAAGATGAACATGAACATGAATATCTAACATAGAGAGGGTATATAGGGGTGATTAGGACTGAATCCATAAGAATTAATTATAATAACTCTTCATGACTCATTATTGTTAATGGTTATTAATTAGCCATCAATTTTGTATTATTGATGTAGTAGAAAGTTAGGGGTTTACTTGTATATACATACCCCTTAGCTTGATCTAAGAAGTGTCATTATTAAGGTTGGAGTTCATAGATTCATTATTAGATTTGTTGTTGATAATGTTAATTGTAATTATGAAGTGGTTATGAATACAAAACTAAAGAGCTAGTATAATGAATGAAGCATATTGTAATCATATTAAATGAAATAAATAGAATCCTTAAAATGTATTAAACTCTATAGTGCTAACTTTACTTTTATGATAATAGTTATATGCATTATATGAATTCATCAAATGACTGACTCTAGACTAATGTTTGTAGTAATAATGACTAAATTTAGTAACTCAAGTGCCTAAGTAAGACAAAGTTATCTAACCACCATTACATGGTAAAATTGACAAATACCAATCTAGGCTACATGCCTTTATTGAGCGCATGAGGTTACTCCTCATGTGATATGTCGACATTCAAGCTCATTAGAATCTTATTTCTATTAAGCGCATAACTAATACTTAGTTATGTGAAGTTAAGGAAAAAACCCAACCACTTTTCTTTCCCTTTATTGCATCCATGAGTAGTAAGCCCAACCATGCACAAACCCTAGGAGCAAAGCACATTGTAGTAGCCTAAAATAAAAAAACCTTGAAGGTTTTCAAGTTAATCAGTTTTGAAATGGTGGCAAATCAATATGAAAGGTGTATAATTCTATAGCCAAATCAAGTAATAGAATATGGTGAATCATATATATGCAAATGTATATAGTATTTGTATATGTGGTAGGAAAATAATAGTCTAAAAATAGGGAATTGTGATCAAAAGCACACTGATGCTAGGAGATTCATTTGCATGATTTAGACAACCATCGAGATGATGCAAATAATCACCGATAACATGTAGATAACTATTTACATGCTGCAAATGCATGTCTACATCATGCCGATGGTAGATTACATGTTATCAACAATCATGTGTATCTTATTGATAACCATATAGATCGTACTGATGGCTGTATGCATCTTACTGATAGTTTACATCCTATTGACTGCCATCTATAGGATGCATATGACTATCAATAGGATATAAATAGTCATTGTAATATGTAGATGGCCATAAATAACATGCAATCAATCATTGACATGAGGTAGATGTCTATCTGTAGCATGGAGACAACCATATAAATACTAATTTCATGCATCTACATCATACTGATGCCCATTCACCTTTCCTATTGTTATGCCTCCCTTTGTAATTGCCTATAAAAGGGAACCTCACACCTCATTTGGCACCTTTTCATAGTTTTTTTGATCTCCTATCATTATTATGCTCTATATTCTTGGGTCCTTTTACCCTATTTTCTAATAATCAAGGTTTAAAATCTCATTAAGTTTGCACTGATGGCTTCTTAGAGCTTATCTAGTGTATTTCTAAGCACATAGTACAACTCTAAGGTATCTTACAAAAATATAATGTGCACTCTATTACTCAGATTTCTCCAAGAAGAAGATACATACAATGATTAGATCAAATAATACAAATTTAAATGGATTATCTACATGCCTCAATATAGACAAGATATTCACTTCAAAACTTTTTGTTGGCAAGCTTCGATAGTACTACATCTATATTTTAAATTAGCTTGAGCACATGTTCTTTTTCATTAGGAATGACTCCATAAGACATCCACACAATCATAGGACTACTATATAAGCATGTGAACCAAATCATAATGAAGGCCTTGTTCACCGATGATGACAAAAAATATTTGGAGTCTGTCTATATGCTGCAAGCAGATGGTATGAAGTTTTTAATTTTATAATTCATCAAAATTTTAGACTAGTTTTAGTTCTATTAGTAGTTATTAATTAACATGTTAATTTTTTTTGTTTACAAATCCTCAATGCCATAGTATAAGGGGGCTTAAACTTGAATCAATAAATAATTATTTTCTACTTGGCATGATTGAAATTTTCCAAGCCAAATTAGTATTGTAGGGAAGACCATCAGACATTCTATTCTGGGATCTTATGTATATCCTACATACTCTTAGATATCAACAATTTGATTGGTGTTCATTTATTTCAAATAGAATTAAGGATGTTTTGAATTATGCTATTCATAATGAAAATTCTACATTTTCATATATAAATTATATTATTGAATTATATAATGAGGTATTTTTCAAATTGTATGAGACAACTATTCCAAACTCTCTTCAACACTAAATGGTTCTTAATGGGCTCTCCCTTGAGGCCTAGGAGGTTAGTTTGCATTGCACTATTATTATTTTCAAATTATTATATAAACAATGAATCATGATATCTTTAATATAAAAAATATTCTAGTTATTTATCATATAAAAAATTAGTTCAAATAATTGTGAGAAGAAATGCAACAATTAAGGGTTGACAACCTGCTGAGGTTATGGTAGAAACAAACATTAATGGTGATATAATCATCTCCATAGGTGTAACCATTAAAAAGGAGAAAATACATGCAAAGTTCGATCATGCCTCCACATATTAATCAACCTTCCTCTCATGTTGCCGGTATAACTTCATACACATTATCATCATTGATTTAATTAACAAAAATATCATTATAATATTTTAATCCTTTTATATATATTGCGACACAATCTATAGTATAAATACCATGGGGTAGAACTTTTCTAATTTTGTTGTAATAGGAAGAGAAAGGTGCACAAATTAAAATTGAGCTTTTACTTTTGGTATATGATAAATTAATATTATATTTATTTTATATGTCATTTTTATGATTTTGAGTCCTTTTTTTAGGTCATTTTCCCTCTCAAAGGAGAAAGTTTGCATAACTACTACCACCACCCCATCTTGTAAATATGGGAAAAAGGAAAATTTTATTTTTTCTAGAATAGAGTGACAACACATTTTATTTAAGGACATATTATTTTCAAAACTTTTCACTTAGTGGTCTCCCTAGTGCAATAGGAACCACATTTCTTAAAAATATTGATCTTGATGAAGAGTTTTTGGGAATTGATAGTGGTTACCCCATGCCATTTTTTAATCCTCATGATATGATACATGGTTCTCATCTAGTAGAGAATTTACAATGACCCTCTACACCCATAACTCCACCTAACACAAACACTCCTACTGAGGATATTCCACAAACTAATGATCAACATACTTTTTTTCCAATTTGTGATTTATTAGCTGATAATACTATGGCCTTTGTTAAAGATCATGTTATCACTGACCTTGAAGATCCAAGAACATGGGAGTGTTAAGAAAAAAATTTGATTTAGGAAATCAATTCCCAATTTCATAACCACAACCAATGCAATCAATTACATTCAATGGTTGAACATCAGCTTATAAAAATTGATGTTTTATTTAGCTAGGTAGTTTTAAGAGGTATTATAGTGAGTAATAACTTTAATGATAATGTTATAGATATAATACTAAATAGGTTTGATAGTTTAAATGTAGAAGCCCATTCATATTACAATAAATGGGCAAAAATCAAAAGCCTTATAGAAATTATAGTAATAGATAAATAAAAAGTTGTGGGAAACTTCTCTTTATTATTTCTCATAATTAAAATTTAGTTTAAAAATTTTAACTAGTTAATATTGTTTGTTCATTTGTAGTCAAAATATACAAATTTTAAGAATCAAATTATTGTCCTTGACATGAATTAAAGAGTTCTTTCAAAAGTATATCAGCAATTGTTTCTTTCAAGGAAAAACTTCTTTTACTGAATAAGCAAAATAATACATTGAATAAAATAATTAGAGATCATGGCTTTGACCTTGAAGTTTTATTTAAACAAAAAGTTGAAGTGGACCCATCCTTACTTTTAGTAAGAAATGCTGCTATAAATGAATGGGCATGTCTTGCCAATATCAATAGTGCATCAAAAGATCTTACAGATTTAGGGATCCTCATAGACAACACTACTACTAGCCAAGTAGAAGGTCAACCCAGTCAGGAAACATAGATAGACACCCAAGTGTCTAGCAAACAATGATATTTCCACTTGGCATTCTATATATGTTTTGTAAATATTGTAAATTGAGAATTTGGCTTAACAGTTGGTCCTAAACAATAGCCATTATAATTTATGTTATCTATAATATTTAAAATATATTTTGTAATTGTGGCTTCCTCACTCTTAGTGTTTATTTATATGGGTGTACATGGTATTTTTTGATTGAATCAATAAAATGTCTTAAGACTTTAGAATAATGGTAGGTGATTATGTTATGATGTCTAATAAAACATTACAATGTTTAATTTTTTTTGTAATGTAATGATCTTACAATTGTAGGCTTTTATTTCCAAACCATCATATATATTTTCATACTTTTTCAATTGAGAATATGAGTTTATAGAAAATAAACTTATATTACCATTTCTTTTAATTTAAAAATGTAAATTGGTTTAAATGGTATACAAATCTCAAATATCAGAATGCTAAAGGTATACTATTTTTAGAACTCAAAATGTAAATAATTATATATTATTAGTGAAGAAATCAATCAAGTGATTCATAAAAAACATAATTGAGCATACAAAGTACTATTCAATACAAGACTACTTGTGAAGTAGATTTATGAATTAAAAAGAAAAAATATTGTTTAGTAAACTATAAAAATTTATCACATATGACTGAATTTTATTTAAGTATATTAAAAATACATACAAATTAAAACTCAGGTAGCTAAAACAATCCTTTTGCCACCTGAGCTTCATCATTAAAATTTAGTAGATAAGCTTTTTGAAATGTTTCTCAATTTTATTTGTGTCTCATATGTGACATTATCATATAGAACCTATGTTTTAGGTAATTCTACAATTTTTACTCCAATCGCATCAGTTCATCTTTGGAAAGTGTGTAGTGGTATGTCCTTTCCATTAATGATAATACAACTATGATCATTAATATTAAATTTTAAATTGTTTTCCCTATGTCTTTAATATTTGGAAAAATTTCCTAACTATCAAATATTGGACCCTTAAAATTTTCATTCAAGTAGTATAATATAACAAGAGATTGACAAACCCATTTCCTCAACCATATGAAGTCAACAATATATATGTATCTCTCTTGTGCATGTTTCATCAAATAATGCATTTATTTCAACATGAGAAAAACACCATACAATATTAACAGAGTTTCAACATCTATCAAATAGTACAATAAATATTTTGCCTTGTCAACATCTATCCTATATTTAAACATAAAACCTACCAATGATTGATATTATTCAAATATTCTACATGTAAGCTCATACATTGAAATCCATCTTCTATCAACATATTTTAATAGTTTTTGACTATCAGTCACTCCAATATTAAATTTTTGAAACTCTAAAAACCTTTTTAGACTGCTTGATATATGCATATAAGTCATAAATAAGTTCCTCCACTTTTATGACATTTTGAAATGTGTTAACAATTTTGTAAGCAAGATTTATTCTATGTGCCATGCATTGGATTAGAGTCATTTATAGGGAAACTATTATTTTTAGGTGAATGTATTCATATAGAATGTCCAAATTTGTAGCTTGAGTGTGGATTGTGACACCCAATCCATAGGACCTTCTTGCATGCTTTCATGACCCTTCCAGACACCTTTTTGCTCATTATCGATCATCTGTAGACTTCTGAATCCTAATTATAGCTTAGCCAGACTCTATTTCCTATGAAAATATTATTCATATATGTCCTAAGCCTATAGAATAGTAGCACTAAACTTGGACTATAACACTGATCCCTAGGGTGTCCCATTTTTGACACTCCTATCCAATCACATTTTGAGCCTAAATGAGCATTTTCATTTGATTCCTATCCTTCATCATGTCAGCCTAGCACAAATACATCTAACCCATGATAAATAATTCCCTATAAAATTCCATCCAAAGGTCATTTACAAAGGGAGGTGACAAATCTTACAAAGTAAGTAAGAATACAAATAAACCACTAAGGTAAATTTCTCTATTCTCTGCATATAGTCACCCAACATAACTGCAAACATATTCAAACACTCCCACCAACCCCTAGCCACCTCAAGCACTCTCAATATGAAATTTTTGAATCTTCATTACACTATTGCACAAAACACATCAAGTGGGAGAACTACATATGGCTTGATCCCTCTTTAGAGTATTGGTATGTAGGTAGCGTACCCATATAAGGGGTGTGAATACATGTTTAGTACATCTTACACACACTAACCCCCCCTTTTTCTCAAGTTTTATCAAGCATAATGAAGGTGTAGGGTTTCAAGATTGAATCAAATCTACAAAGAGCTCTATTGACATTCAACACTTAAGATTTCACAAACAGACTCATACAGGGACAATGAACAAAACCCAAAAAACTCAGATCTTTATAACTAGTTGGGACAACAATGACAAGAGTGGACTATAACACCAGACCTTGAAGTGTCATGTTTTTGGTGCTCTTATCCTTTCATAAAATGAAATCCATATTTTGATTTGTGACACTATCCCAATATTGAATAGCCAATTTCAACCTCTATCTCAGTCGTCTTAGTCCAATTTCAAGATAAGTTGTATTTCTTCTTGTTTATTTCTATTTTTAGAAAGGTTTAAAAGACACAATAAATTATAAAAATTAGTACTGTAATTATTGAAATATTATTTACTGATTTATTATTCTAGACCCTTAACTAAATTATGAATAAAACTCCATTATTCTCAAAATAATTAAATCATTTGGTGAACCTAACTTACTTCATTTGCACATAAAAACCCTACGAAAAATTCCTTGCTGATTTTTCCAATATTTTTTTCATTTTTCATACATATTTAAATAAAAAATTCATATTAATTTTAAAAATTTACCTTAGTAATTTTAAAAATTATTTTATTCAAACCCTAGTTGCCTATACTAGATCCTAGTTTTTTCCAATATTTTTCTAATATTTTTTTGCATATTTAAATAAAAAATTCACATTTATTTTTAATTTTTTTTTACCATAGTAATTTTGAAAATCATTTTGTTTCAAACCCTAGTTAAATTTACTAGGTCCCTTTGTATTTGAGATATCACCTAATAGATTTTTTTTACATAAACAAATTACAAATGGATCTTACTCCTTTCAAAACATTTCTTACAAATAATAAGGAATTCATACTTGGTCCTATCATGTATATGAATGATGAAGTTTACCATATGTTAATCCAAAGTTTCATTCTTTCCCTTTCATTCTTACTTTTCATAATACGGGATGATATTAAGAAAGTTATTGTTAAGCATTTTAAGATCCCTTTCCTTCAAAGCAATGTTTACTTTTATTTAATACAAGGTTTCATTACATAATTTATATCTCTCGTATGGAATTTTTTTCAAGTTTATCTTAATAAACATATTAGAAATATCATATCACATGTCAAAAAAATTTATGCATTAGTGCACAATTCCATGCTCTCTATCCCTTACGTGTTATCTCTCATATGATTTTTTTTTTCAAGTTTATCTTGCTAAACATATTAGAAATATCATATCACATGTCAATTTTTTATGTGAATTAATGCATAATTATATGCTCTCTATTCCTTGATTTCTATCTCTCATTTGAAATTCTCTTGATAAACATATTGTTATACAAATTATAACTCTAATTTCATGCATTTTATTCCATATACATGATTTCTACCTAGACGCATATAACTCATTGGCTACTTTTGAGTATTTCCTTATCACTACTAGACATAAGTAGACACTAATGGTTATATCTATTCATCCTCAATTCAAACATGACATATATATCTCTTATCCCACACCTTCTTCCATCTCTATGCCTATAGTAGATCATGTGGTACATGCTATCACCCAAGTTTATAAAGATAGGCAGGTTGATTACACCCATGGCTATAGCTTTGTCACTCAGGTTAGTACGCTTTCTGATGTAGTTTCAATTCTTGAGCTCCTTCAATGATTGGATGTTTATAAAGATGTGTTGTATGCATCTCTTTGTAATACTAGAATTCCTATTTCTGCCAAACCAGCTTATGTTGCCTCTATCCTCAACACAATGCAATAGACTGAAGAGCATATTTATTTTGAGAAAGAGGATTTACCCCCGAACCACAACATCTACCTCTATATATTCAATTAATAATTAATGATGTGGGGGTAAAAAGTGTGTTAGTTGATAACAGTTCAAGACTCAACATTTGCAACATTTCTTTTCTTAAATGTCTTAATATACAACCTCAAGATCTAGACCATTTCAACATGAACATAAGAGGTTTTGACAACATTCCATAGAAATTCATGGGTTAAATAACACTCAATATTACCTTAGGACCTAAGACACTACCAACTACTTGCCATGTCATGCCAAATGACCTCAATTATAATTTATTACTTGGTTGACCTTGGATTCATGATATGCATGCAATCCCTTCTACACTCTATGCTTGCCTAAAATTTAGTCACAAAGGCTACATCTACACATGCCCAATATACAATGAACCTTTTAAATACTACCAGGTTACTGAATCTCCATAGAATTACATTCTGCACTTTAATATTAGAAATACACCTACACAACCCACTACTCATAGTGTACCCTCAGACTAGACAACACATCAAAAGATTTTAAGTTCTGTAATAACACCAATACCAAATCACCAGTTTACCTCCCCTTTTGCACTTAAATGTCTTAATAAGATGTGATATCATGGAAAAGGTCTTGGAAAGAACAAACAAGGAATCATCAATCCTGTTGAGGCATGCACACAACATGGAAAATAAGGGCTAGGATATCAATTTACCCTTCTTCATGATATACCTTCTTCTGCCACTTAAAATCCTATAAAGTTTTGTCCACCCATTGCACCTGTAGACCATATAGTTAATCATAATTATACATTATCATTAGTCTATCTTGATCTTATCAATGATACAATTTCACTAGATATGTTCACATTAGATGAATTATCGAATGATGAATCACTCCTATAATTTCTCAGAGCATATGAGGACCTCCCATCTTGCTATCATTAAAACATATTTCCTCATCACATAAATGCCCATGCTTACTATGAAAAAAATTTAGATTCTCCCCAGGACATACTAGTTGATTCAAATGATACTATTCTCACAACCCCATACACACTAGATCGTTCCACTTTGCTTAATGAGGAAATAATTGATTTTGATTTTAGAACTACTCAAGATCCCCACATTGTCTTATTAGTGATTTCCCTATGAAAGGAAAAGGATACAAATATTTATCAAACTTTAATATATTTTTTATAACTCTTTGCTTGGTCAAACTCGGATATGCTAGGAATTGATACATCTATAGTAGTCCATCGGATTCCCTTATACCCAAATGCTGAACCAATTAAGAAAAAAATTCGCAAAATACATCTAAAGGTGGCTCTCTTAGTCAAAGATGAGATCTAACACCTCTTATATGTTGGATTCATTTGACCAGTAGGACACCCAAAATGGATTTCTAATATAGTCCCTATGGTAAAACCCAATAGACAAATTCAGTGTTATTTTGATTCTCAAGATTTAAATAAAGCATGCCTAATAGATGACTTCCCCTTGCCTAATATTGACCTGATCATAGATTCCACAACCAAATATGAAATGTTATCATTTATGGATGGCTTTACAAGATACAACCAAATCAAAATAGTTAAATAAGATAACGAGAAAACCTATTTTTCAACACCTTGGGGTACATTTTGTTACATTGTCATGCCTTTTAGATTAAAAAATGATGAAGCCACATATCAATGTCCTATGATGCATATCTTTCATGAATTGATTCACCATATTATCAAGGATTATGTCGATGATATATTAGCTAAATCCAAACAATAACAACATCATGCTATTACTTTATTAAAGATATTTCAAATACTTAGGCAATACAATGTTTGGTTAAACCCAAAGAAATATGTGTTTGGAGTTACATTAGGCAAAATATTAGGTTTCATTATTTATTAGTGTGGCATAGAGGTTGACCATAATAAAGTCAAAGCAATTATCGACATGCCACCCTCGACAAACTTAAAACAAATTTGATCCTTACAAAGTAAGATCCAAGGAATCCATCTTTTTATAATTTAACTTGCTAATAAAACTCAGTCATTCACTCCATTATTGAAGCAACTCATCTAGTTGTACTTACAAAATGCAATAATTTTTTTAAAAAACTAAATATTGAACATTCATTCAACCATATATGCTAGAATACTTTAGTCAGTCATATAATCAATGACTACAAGTAGTAACAACTTCAACATTCCAATACTACAAGCAATATAATAAAATGTAAGATACAAAAATTTTACTATCTCACTAGGGACATAAACACAATCCAGATTCCCACTAAGTACTGGTACTAATTCAACCAGTCACAGAGATTGATATGCAATCAAGTCTACCCTAACCTATCTTAGGGATCTAGATTCGATGCCCCACCACAATCTTGGCCAGCCTACATATGCGTTCCTTAGAATTAGGGTCTAATGTAGTTATCCTTTCCAATGTGATGGTCTCCTCCATGAGACATCACCATCAAAGGGATTGACACTCTAATCCAAATAGGGAATACATTAATCATGACACAAATGAGCTTCTAAAGCTTTGGTCTAATCCCGTAGCTAAGTGACACACTTTAGCATAACATCTTGCTAATCTAGGATTGTGTGCTTACCCAAGCACTCTCACATTTAAACCTAGATATAATTAATGATGAAGGAATCCTCATTCCTAGTTATATAGAAAATCACATGCTAGATACAACTAAGAATACAAAACAAAGTGAGACATACAATACATAATAGTCAAACCTATCATTTATTTATACTTTCAAGATTATATGCACACATACATGTTATCCTACTAACTATTATGAATATATATTGCTCAAGAAATAACTAGCTAAATCGTTAGAACAATTAATTTAGATGAGAGTTCGAACATAAATCTATAGTATGCACCACTCAATTATATACATCTAAGTTGAAGTATCCTATGATATCCCATACTATCATAGTTCATGATCACTCTACCCAAACATTAATAGCCATAACTTATATATTTATTTAGGTATGGGTCGAGATATAATGTATATAATATGTACCATCTAGATACTTTCTATACTATAAAAATCTATGACATCCCATACTGTCATAGGTCTTTGTGCTTGAGCATCCGACTCAACACCAACAACTATCTTACACCCAACCATAATAATAAAACAAGTCAAGATTATACTATTCGAGTATACCTCCATTAATAATATGAAGAGAACATAATCTCTAGGTACACCTCACAATGCACTATGTTATTCTAAAAATGTCTAGCCACTTGCATAGTTAATTTACTCATGATATATACTATACATAGTGTTCATCCTTACAAGATGTTACAAACTTGATTCTATCGACAAGTTTGCATAACAATATTGTTATGAAAAAAGGCTATTTTCTTTCACTAACATTTATAGCAGATGTCATACTAAGGAATGCCTATAAAGGTTATATTACTATGCCTGAACTCATTCCCTGGGCTGCCATACATATCTATGATGTCACCTACATGCACAAAATTAGGGCTACATGTAGTTCTACCAAAAATACTAAAGGTATACATGTTTACTAGAAAATTGTATACATAAGTAAGGATAACCATGTTCCTTAACTATAGTGAGATGACTCAACAGGCATCCAAAAAATATAACTTGCCTCAAAACTCACATAAGCTAGGACATCAAGGATGTACATCATCACATAACATATGCACATATATATAGTGTACATAAATAAATAAATGTACTTGGGATTATCTCATGGTCTCTAACATATAAGCAGGTTTATCTTAGTCATAATTTCAAATATGCTACTAATGTACCAATTATAACATTAGATTTTATCAACTTAAGATAAGAAGCTAGATCACTTCCCAAAGTAGATGAGGGTGGGCACATATTCCTTATAGGAGTGGTAAGGTTTAAGACTCAAAAGAATTCATCAATAATAAAACATTATTATGATCTAGAGTCAAAAGGATTTTCTGTATGTTTTATAACTCCAATTTAGTTGATTTCCAGGGTAACATATTTCTTTCGCATAAATAACACAATTTTTCACCTTTTTAGTTAACAATAACTAAGGCATTATTTGTAAATTAATTAGGATCAGTCTTAATATTCTAATCCTTTTTCAAGGATTCTCATCCACATACCAATACATTATAAGTTTCCATACTATACATAGACTTATGCTATTTACACAACAAACATTAAGATGCAACTACTATCTATTAATTTTTTTGGATATACCACATCATTAGATTCCATCTACTTATTAAGTTACATCTCATTTCCTTTGACATATATGGATTCATAGTAACATCCGTAACCAAATAGTGGTGCAAATATAATATTGATATGCTTTATCAATTATCAAACATGTGGACCAATGTATCAGACACATCAGTATTTGGTATAATCTACATTTAGACTTCACATAAGTCACACAAATAATTATATCTCATTATAAAATCATGTCAATTAATATAGAACTAGGTTAAATATTTAATCCTCACTGGCTATTAAAAATGGTTAGCAATTTACTAGAGCTAAATAACCTTTCTTCTAATATAGACATGGTTTAATATTAGGAAAACTATATCGATAGGCACATCAATTATATACTATGCCTAAAGGAATATAGTAGTCACACAAGAGCACCTCAACTCATTTTCCTACACAAAAGGATAATAAAAACTTGATGATCCATCTATCGTATACTCACTTAAATTGCAAAAAATAATTTAATAATCAATATAATATAGTATTTAATATTATATAAAACATATTATATATTATTCTCAACCTATTTAATATCTAACTATATTTATTATTTATTTATACATATAAATTTTAAATCAGATTGATTATATATATTTTTACATACAAATTTAAACCAACTAAATATGGGTATCCCATTACCCTTCCCATCAATCCACAATAATGTAAAATCAAATATTCATTGGATACTCACCACCAACAACCTAGCTTAGGCTTGAGTTGGGTAAATGGGACATAAAAGGCAACTCTGATAGGCATTCTGAAGGTCCACTTTGGGGACCATCAGTAAAATCCAAAACTAAATTTCATAATCAATGATCAGACCTAATGGTTTTAGAGAACAACTCTAGAAAGAATAAAAAAAATCCAAAACACATGTCCTCAAGTTTGTTACTAGGTGGGAAAAGAAAATAGCTTTCACGGTAAAAATGTTAAATGTAGGAAATGACATGAAACAACACCCCTACCCAAAAAAACATGACTACAGTACATATTCATTATATGTATGTCATGTCCAGACATGGAGATAACACGTATTTGTAGTTTTTTGGAAGCACAGGGGGGGTTTTTGGATTCTATTGAAATCCTTGATTGAAATGGAAATTAGTTTGCTAGAATTTGAGACAACTGAGATAAAGAATGTTGGCAACATTGCTCATGAGCCAAGTTAAAGCAAAGAAATGGAAATAAATTTATAAGGGATATATAGAATAAATTATAATGATATACTATCCACTTAATTTTATAAATAAAGGGAATAGACGTGAAGCAACTTGCACTCTTAGGAAGAAATCATGTTCTCTGTATAGGAGCAATATATAAATATTTTTCCAATCATGAAGATAAAAGCATACTTGAAGTCTATTTAAGATGAAAAGGGGAAGTTATGAATTCATTTAAATCATTGACTAATATGGGATGTGTTTCCTCTTGAATTGAAATGATTAGGATATAGAAAATAAGGAATTGGAGAATTGACATAGTAATAGAGAGAGGCTACTAATAATAAGCTTTATATAGGGTTATTTACAGGTTTCAAGCATTGCCCCAATTTTAATATATTTTATATAAATATACTTTAAATCTATAATCCAAAATTATTCTAATAAAATTTATCATAAAATTAAATATAGTACCCACCTAGTACGCTTGTTGTAGATATATTTTCCCTTCTTCCTTCTATGTCTTCTTTCCTTCCTCCAGCTCCGGCTTCCCTTTCTCATCTCTTTTTTCCCATGTATAATTGTGTCTAAATCCTCCTCTTTTTCTTTCTTTAATAATGTTTACTCCTTATTTTTATGCCATTGAAACCAATGTTGTAGGATTTTTACCAAAAATTAATTGGAAGTCCCGCTAGTAATTATCGAATAAATTCCTCATTTATCACTCTTGATTTCCCAATTAATATAAAGGTATCTCAACTTCCTTTTTTAAGTAAAACCATCAAAATATTTCATGCATTGCTAATTAATAATCAACTTCACTTGATAAATACCAGATAAGTCTTTTTAAAGTATGAGTTCATCCTAGTATTTAATTAGGATTTATACTCTTACTTAATTTGCATAAATAATATGTTGAATATCACAAATTAATAATTGTCTAATACAATTAAATAATTTAAGTTAATAACAAATCTTTATTTTGACAAATTAAATATAACATTACTACTATTTTAATTTTCTATTGAAAGATGCATTAATTACACACTTATTTTAATAATTTATTCATAAAATCACATATATACTTTCTTGATTTACTCACAAAAATCATGACAATTAAAATCATATCTATAAACAAATGTACGTACATGTACCATATCCAACATGTCACAATGACATGTATTCCAAAGGGATAATAGTTCATCAGACTAAAACATGGTAGAAGAAAATGGGTTGTAATAATTATTAAATAAAGATACAAAGTTTGTTTGGGACCAGGCCTGTCAAGAAAGCTTTAATACAATAAAGAAATATCTTCTTAATCTGCCTGTTTTAGTATGACCTATACTTGACCAGACTTTTTTACTATATATATCAGCAATAGATCATGCATTAGGAACACTCTTATCACAACACGATGATCAACATATCGAGCGAGTAGTTTATTACATCAGTCACACATTAGTTGATTACGAAAAAAATTATTCCATGATAGACAAACTATGTCTAGCATTAATTTTTGCCACACAATTTTTTTGACATTACATGGTCAATAGTGAGACTCAGGTTATCACAAAAATAGATCCCTTAAAGTTTCTAATGGAAAAACCACATCTCTCTGATCACATCATAAAATGGGTCATGTTATTAACAGAGTTTGACTTAAAGATAGTTCTCCAAAAATAAATAAAGGGCCAAATCATTTTAGATCATTTAGTAGTGGCACCACTCTTGGACACCAATCCTATTAGTGACACATTTAGAGATGATTTTACTACCTATTCCACTCATTTTAACACTTAGACAAAGTTATTCAATGGTTCTTGATGTGCATTTGATGCAGGTATTATCTTTGTCAACCCTTCTGGTCACATAGTTCCTATTGCATATCGATTAAGTTTCTCATGCACCAATAACACCATAGAATATGAAGCACTTATCTTAGGTCTATTTGTCACCCTATCCCTTAAAATTAGATTTATTCAAGTCTTCAGTGATTCCTAACTTATGGTCAATCAATTCAATGATGTCTATCAAACAAAAGAAGAACATCTTATCCCATACACAAACATTGTACAATGTTTATCATCATAATTTGACTACTTCTCTATAGAAAGTACACCAAGAAAAGACAATCGACACATAAATGAAATAAAAAGTGTTGCATCTTTGATTCCTATCAACATAAATGATGATCAAGCTATTTTCACAATTAAATGATTATAATCGCCATCAATATCCAATGTGGATTTGATTACACTATCTATCTTAACCACTACACGTAGTTCCATAACTCTAAAATGGTTCTTTGATATCTATAACTTTCTAAATAAATCTATTACATGAGATACTTTTTCATGAAATGATAAATGCAAATTACACAAACAAGCACTCCATTATGTAATAATTGGCAGAGACCTTTTTAAACGATCCTTCAATGGATAGTTACTTTGATACTTGACTTCAGTAAAATCCAAAATTGATCTTACATAGATACATGATAGTGAGTGTGGTGGTCACTTTAGTGGAAAGACCATGTCACACAAATTGCTTTGACAAGGGTACTATTTTCCCACCATGAAAGATGAATGTTCACAATATGCAAAGCTATGTGATAAATATAAATGACACAGTAACCTAAAACATGCACTATCACAATAATTACAACATATTGTCTCTCCATGGCCATTTATGTTATGAGGATTTGATCTTATTGGAAAAATCAACCTTGAATTTGCCAATGGGAATAAATTTATTATCATAGCTATAGAATATTTTACCAAGTGGGTGGAAGCCATTACACTCCAATATACCATAGGAGAGGACATTTGTAGCTTCCTCATGACTCACATTATTTCATGCTTTGGCCTACCCACAACTATCATTTATGATAATGAAACATCATTCAAGAACAAAAATGTCAAGAATTTTTTCACAAAATATAATATTAAACACATGTTCACCACTCCGTACTACCCACAAGGAAATGATCAAGTAGAGGCTACCAATAAAACCATCAACATCATTTTGAGAAAAATAGTGACCAAATTTGGAGATGATTGGCACAATTAACTAGTTTTTACATTATGGGTTTATCACATAAGTATTCATACACCTACATGAACCAATCCTTACTCACTTGTTTATGGCATAAAAGTAATTTTACCATTGGAATTAGAAATCCCATTTATCTATGTATCCCTTAAAGGTATCTTCATTGATGACTAGTATCACAAAAAGTGTCTACACTAGCTCGAGCAGTTAGTTCATGCACACATTCAAGCAACTCAACATCTTAAAATCTACCAGCAACATATATAATGATCTTACAATAAATGAGCTCAGACCAAATAATTCAAAGTTAATGATCTTGTTCTCAAAATAAATCTTTACAATGTCAATGCCAAAGAAGAAATAAAAGGAAAATTCAAACCGAATTGGCTAGGTCCATACCTCATTATAAAAAATCTGAGCCCTAAAGTGTATTGTCTAGCCTCACTTGAAGGATAAAAACTCAAAAATCCAATGAATATTATGCATCTACATAGATTTTATGTATAATATTTCATTACACACATTATTTTGTACATAGTTTCCTTTCATCTTACTTGTACATAATTTTTCAAAATTACTTGTATATAGCTTCTTTTCATTAAATTGTACATAATCTCCTTATGATTGATTATACATAGCTTATTTAAAAAATACAAAAACATTCAAATAAATTAAGAACACCAAAAACATTTTAATTATATGCATCATCCATGCTTTATATTTCTATTATCATGCTAGACTTACATTTATTATTGTATGCTATTGTTTGTCAATTTATCTACATTGCCATGCTTCACTTGATCTTCTTTGAGTGTGTGTAGTGACACCCAAATCCTTGATTGCTTCACTCTACCCATTGAGGGGGCATCCTAATTCTACATTTGAGACGTACATTGATATATCTACCCATTGGAGGCATATTCTACATGACTACACCATCTAGGTTATGTCATTCCTATACCACACACTCTAGTTATCATGATGATGTACATTACTTACTAGATTACACAAAAAACTCTATCAACATTCACTAGTATATAAAACTTGTGTATTTATTAGCATATGCCTAATCTTGTACTTCATGTCTTACATACTTTCACTTCTTGCTTTGATTAGTTATATGCAATTATATTTTTAGAATTTATATGCCTTTCTTTCTTGTTTTACATAGCTAGATGTGATTGTATTGCTCAGTTATTGTTTTTTGTCTTGTGTGTGCCTTAGGACATTTGCCAATGTCTTTTTCTTGTACTCTTCAATGTGATTAAGGTCTTCATGCTAACCTTTCTTATTTTTAATTATATGTGTCTATGGCATTTGAACATGCCTTGTATGCTTGATTTATAATTTGAGTGACATGTGCCCATGTCCCTTGTTTGCTTGGCCCCTTGGCCACTCTTGTATGCTTCTTGCTTCTTGCCTTATATGATTATTGCTTGTTTGCTTCTCAATTATTTGCAATGCCATGATCCACATCATGCATTATCTTGCTTACTAGATGTTATGATGGACATCATGCTCCATCCCTCCTTGAAAACTAATAACTAACCAGATTTCTAGTTTTAGTTTAGTATACTACATATGCTATTACATTGTTACATCTATCTAGGCATACCACTGTTGGTCTAACAATATCCAATACAAAATATGCTATATCTTGAGACATCTTTTCAATTATCATTACTATATCATGCATTTGAAAACATAACACATTTGTTATTTATTTATAGGGCAGTCATTGTAAGGTCTTAATTCTTACCCTTAAAAGAGGGGGAAATAAATAGGGGTTTTGTCACAGAGATCAGAGCCATTCACTGGTAAAAAATTAGTTTTCAGAACACTCAGAACAACAACTAAAACCCAAAACTAGGTAGAACAAACCAATAAAATAGTGATGATTACAGAATAGTGATCATAATCAATAAAGGAAAATAGCACCAAATCTAGACAATAGTGTTGGATAGTAAGGTGTCCTATTTTTGATGCTCTTGTCTAAACAACAAAAAACCTAGAGTTTCAAAAAATAGACAAAAATGTAAGTTCAGTTATAGTTTTGTCAGCAATAATATAGTTTAGAATCAATAGTTTCAGTATAGTTTTCTTAGAGAATCTAGATATAGGGGGCATCATGCATGGCATAATGGCTCTTGTTTCTAGTTTCAGATTGTGTAGTTGGTATAACTTCCATATCAAAATTCATGTTACAAACACTATTGATTGGTGGTAATGTGTACATTACCTAAAAATTCTCAGTAGTTGCTTGCTTTTTTCCATTTATAGGTGGTTGGCATCATTCTCAAGTGGCTTCTACATAAGCCTAGTTCCCAATTTTGGAGTAGCTTTCATATAGGCCTAATCTCCACCTTTTAAAATGGCCAAGATTGGCCTAGTTTCTAGTACACATTCAACTATCCACACCACATTGTCATATTTTAGAGTATTCATGGGCTTTAGGATCCATCTCATACAATGCATATCCATACCAGTATCAATTCATAGCTTTACTTAGTGGGCAATGATGGAGCAAAAGGACTAGATAGCCTTTGTATTCTTGAGCCACCTACACAAATGGATTAGACACACAGTCCAAACATCAATTAACACATGCAAAATCACATAGCTTCACTTAGTGGGTGACGATGGAGCCAAAGGGCCCAACCTTTGCATTCTTGAGCCGCTCTTAGGTAATTGAGCACTCAACTCCATTCATGATATTACTTTTGGTACAACACATATCCAACATCACTCAACATCACTCAATATCACTCAATAGCACAACAAGTTTATAATTAGTTTATGTACTTGATGAGGTGTATTCATTCCTTTTTCTTCCTTTCTTTTTTACCTAGATTTTATATGTTCTTATTTTAGACATAACATGTCTAGTAAGAACTGATCTACTCTTTATTTTTTTCTTGTAGATTTACACTTCACATTGTGCTCTCTATGCACATTCAAAATCATGTATCTCCATGGGCTTCACCCTTGTAGGTAAGTTTAGGTATGCTTTCTACTTTTCCTTTATCCTAGTATTTCACTTTAATACATCACTAGAATAAAGAGGGGGGGGAAATGTAGTCATATAAAATGTCTAAATTGGTAGTTTGAGTGTGGCTTATGACACTCAATCCATAGGACCTTTTTACATGCTTTAATGATGCTTCCAAAAACTTTTTTGCTCGTTATCAATTATTTGTAGAGTTTTGAACCCTGATTCTAGCTCAGCCAGACTCTATTTCCTAAGCCAATCCTATTCCCCTAGGTCTCAAGCTTACAGGATAGGAGTACCAAAATTAGACTATAACATCAGACCCTAGGGTGTAACATTTTTAGCACTCTTGTCCAATCATATTTTTAGCCCAAATGACCATTTTCATTTGATTCTTATCCTTTATCATGTCGGCCTAGCATGAATACATCTAACCCATGATCAATAGTTCCCTATAAAAGTCCATCCAAAGGTCATTTACAAAGGGAGGTGATAAATCTTATAAATCAAGCAAGAATACAAAAAAATCACTAAGGCAAATTTCCCTACTCTCTGTATATAGTCACCTAACACAACTGTAAACATATTCAAACCCTCACACTAGCCCCTAGCCACCTCAAGCACTCTCAATTTAGATTTTTTGTATTTTTATTACACTGTTTCACAAAGCACATCAAGTGGGATAACTACATATAGCTTGATTCCCCTTCAAAGTATTGGTATGTACAAAGTGTGCCCACATAAGGGGTGTGAATACATGTTCAATGCATCTTAAACATGCTAACCCCCCTCTTTCTCAAGTCTTATCAACCATAATGAAGCTATAGGGTTTCAAAATTGAATTAGCTCTACAAGGAGATCCATCGACATTCAACACTTAAGATTTCATATGGAGACTCATATAGGGACAATGAACAAAAACCAACAAATTCAGATCTTTGTGACTGGTTTGGACAATGGAGGCAAGAGTGGATTATAGCATTGGACCCTGAAGTGTCTTATTTTTGACGCTCCTATCCTTTCACCAAATGAAAGTTAGATTATAATTTATGACACTATCCCAGTCTTGCACAACTAGTTTCAACCTCTGTCTCAACCGTCTTAATCTAGTTTCAAGCTAAGTTGTATTTTTTCTTATTTATTTCTATTTTTAGAAAGGTTTAAAAGACTTAATAAATTATACAAATTAGTACTGTAATTATTACAATATTATTTACTCATTTATTATTCCATACCCTTAACTAAATTATGAATAAAACTCTATTATTCTCAAAATAGTTAAATCAGCAAACACATAGACCAATTTTATTCTCCTACATAATTGATGGACTATCCACACCAACACACATTAATTTGATGCCTATAACATTATAATTCATCCTAGTAATGTATATAAAATTAGAAATAACCATGTAAAGTTTCTCAACATTACAATGTTCTATCATTTTATTTATATATAATAAGTGAGGTTGCTTTGAATGGTTCCCAACTGTATACACATGCATGCAAACCCATGATGTGTTGTCAACTATTATTACCTTGTCAATAGACAGTGAGATAAACCATGCTACTTTTTAATATTCTTTCAAATCTTCCTTTTCAATCATCATGAGGCATTTTTCCATCTCCAAAGCACTGTTATCTAACCAATATGATTATGGAATGTTATGCAATCCAATATGTTAAAATAAAATATTGTAATATGAAAAATCAAAGATTGATCTACCTCTTTTTAGAATGTGATATAAAGTGGAAAGTTGTATATTTTTGGCAAGTAGATTAGACTAATTAAATTTTTCAAATTGATCTGTAATTATTCCTCCTTTCTCATTGAGGTATTTTTGATGTTTTATATGATTTTCATACTATGTTGCATAACATTGATGCATGCATTCTTTTGCATTTTTCTGTCTTGCCATTCTTTTGATTTGTTCATCTTTGTCTTTGATCGACTCATATATTTTGCCACAATGTTTCTCAATTATGTTGAACTTGAGTTTCTTTTTGTGGTCCTTTCCAAGTTTCCAACTACATATTATACATTTTCATTATGTTGGTATTTTAGTACTATTTTCCTAATATACAAGTTTAATGAATGGGTATTTACTATCTAGTCAAACTTAAACAACCTTCCAATTATCCATGTACTTCTCTTTTTTTGCATAGATTTTTTAGTGATTTTTTCAACTAAAGATTATGTTGGCTGAGTAGAAATTTCATCTGGTATTGGGTACTTATCATAAACATCTATGATGATGTCCTCTAGTGTCCTTTTCCTTAAATTCTATGAGGGTATTTCATACCAAGGACGTCTTCCAATAGAGGCATATCTTTAAAAGGGTTATCAATGGGTTTTGATTTCAAAATGGATATAAATCTTATAATTATTATTAAAAATTGGTCCTTAATATGAAAGTGTAAATAATTAACAATATAGTAAATCATATAATATTTAGTACCTTTATTTGGCATTTCATACCCAGAGACATCTTCCAAATTGAAACCTTCAATAATGTTATCACTGGGTTCTACATGCAAAATGGTTATAGACTGATTAATTATTAATAAACATTAATATAAAAGTGAAAATAAATAAAAAATAGTAAATCAAAAAATATTTAGTACCTTGATTTAGCATTTCATACCAAGGTAAGTCTTCTAATGGAAGCATATCTTCAATTATGATACCTTTATCATTGGGTTATGCATGAAAAATGGTTGTAGGCCTTGTCATTATTATTATTTTTGGATTGATACAAGGTTTAAACTGGTCCCCAACCGTAAAAGTTGATATAAAAACTCAACTAAGTATGTAAGAACTTGACTAAAGACCTAAAAATAGGCAAGGCCATATGACATGTCATGCATAGTGAGAGCAGGAAAAACACAAAAAACCAACTATCATAAAAAAAGGGTACAGGGGGTGTGGGGAACCTCATAAAGGATAAGAGGCCACCTAACATAACACCAACACATAGAAAAACAAAAAACAAAGAGATATACCACAATCTGATTATTAGGGTGCTATCATATCATCTAGATCATCCATGATGATGATTTCCTTATCCTTAGAAGCCATAGAAGAACCTTCACCTTTCATACTCCTCTTGGAGTCCTTATTTTTAAATTTATAGCTACCTAAAGACACTACCACTCTGTTTCTATTTAAACATCGTTGCATTGCCTTTGTGATGACCCATCATGTAATTTTTGGTAACCAATATGGAGCTGTAATCTCCCCTTGAGCCACCAACATTTCTAACATTTTGATTACATTCACCCTTTCTTTAATGTGTTTGATCTCCTTTCATTAAGATATTTCCATGATTGGGATTTTAAGTTAGGACATGGGTGGCAAAGATAGGAAATGACCCTCCATTGAATCAGTAGCACATACCTTCTAATGGATATCCTCAACAAAGTTCACAAGAACCATTAATCTTATCTACATTGCTTGAAAAGTAGAAATAGGCACCAATCCAATCCCATATGAGCCAAAAAAGGAAGCATTGGTAGGGGACCCAATTCAAATTTTATAATTTCCTCTATTAGTCCATGTCAATGATCTAGTTTGACAGAGAACATGACCAGGTTTGAAACCAACTCAATGTCTAGCAAATGAGTCATAAGATTTGTGGTAAACATTGCTGCCACTTCTAAATTGACTCAACTATGCAGGCCTTGCTCCAAGTAGTCCTTACCCAAAATCAATGAGATTGCCAGGAATAATTGTTCAAATGGCAACCAAAATATATTCTTGAGCCTTTCTCATGAGATTCCTCCATCAAAAGCCATTTCCTGGACAATGCTACCTCCAAACACTGTTGGTGTAGCCAGAGCTAGTTCCACCTTATGATCCATGTTGAGAGCTAAAACATACACAATTAACAACCCACAGCCTAATGGAAACTACAAATGACTTGAATCCACCATTTGATAAAAAGAAATAAAGCCAAATCATTTCAATTTAATATGCTTATTTGCCACCTTTGATCAGATGTAAGATGCGCATGCTGCAAGGATGACATCAAAAAAGCCAATGATTTGGCAAGATTATCAAGAATGATAGGAACTACTCCAAGAGAATAATCATTGAAAATTATTATTAAGAAAATTTAGTAATAGATTTGGCCCAACTATTAGCCTCAAAGACAATTTCCAATAAACTGATTATTAGAATTTAGAATTTACCATTTAGAATGTTTTTTTTTTTTTTTTTTGATTTAAGAAATCAAATTAAAAGGAAAGAAAAATAAAAAACCCATATCTATGGAACTTAAAGATGGAAAATCTCCCTAAGTTTCATGAATATTATCCATTCTGCTTATTTCAAGTTGATCAATTCTACAATTGGCCAAGAAATCTGAAATAATGTTAGCTTCTCAGAAGCAATGCTTGGATTTTAAAGAGTTAAAATTATTCAAATTTCCCCTACACTGGATAAAATATTTTAAAGTTTCCAAGAGGTGGTAGATTTTTTTATGAATATCAAAGATAATAATATGAGAATATCCTTCAATGATAAACTTATTGATATTGCAATGGATGGCAAACTCAATCCCAGTAGCCAATGCAGGTAATTTCACTTCATTGTTAGTTCCATTTATAATTTTTCTAGAAATTGCCCTGATCAAAGATCCACTACAATCATGGATGATACAACCAGCCCCATAAGCACCCAAATTTCCCCTAGAAGTACCATCAAAATTTTCTTTGAACCACCCTGATGGTGGAGGAATCCAAATCTCTTAACCTTTCTTGCTTTTATACCTGAAATTATTGTTGACTCATTAATGGGTACCTTTTCATTATTATTTAATCAATACAAAAGTTCAAATAAATAAAAATATTGTAAATCATTTAATATTTAATACCTCTATTGGGAATTTTATACCTAGGTACGTCTTATAGTGGAGACATATCTTCAAAACAGTTATCAATAGGTTCTACATGTAAAATAGTTGTAAACCTTAACATTATTATTGAATCATTATGAAAGTTAAAATAAATAACAATATTATAAATCATTTAATATTTAATACCTCTATTTGGCATTACATACCTAGGTACGTCTTCTAGTGGAGGCATATCTTGAAAAGAGTTATCAATGGGTTTCACATGAAAAATAGTTGTAGAATTTGTCATTGTTATTAAATAAATATAAAAGTTAAAATAAATAAAAATATAGTAAATCATTTAATATTTAGTACCTCTGTATGACATTTCATATCTAGATACATCTTCTAATGGAGGCATATCTTCAAAAGAGTTATCAATGGGTTCTACATGAAAAATGGTTGTAGACCTTATAATTATTATTGAATCTTAATAAGAAAGTGAATAAATTAAAAAAATAGATAATTTAATATTTAGTACTTGTGTTTGATATCTGACTAAAATAAGATAATAGGTTTTTTTTTTAAAATTTCCTAGACCCCTTAACATTCCCAATAGAAGCCATTAAAAGATGAAAGACAATTGAGTGAAATACAAGTGACCAATCATCGACTATAAACACAGACAAGTGACACCAAATGTAGATGATTAACAGTGAAATGTAGATGATTATCACCAAGCACAAATGTATAACAAAAATGTAGATGCTAAAAAGTAGATTAAAGGTGCCTGACAACATAATATCGATGTTTGACATCACAATGTCAATGCCTGACAAAATAATATTGATGTCTGATAACATAATGTCAATGTTTGACAACACAATGCCAATGCTTGACAACATAATGCCAACATTTGATAGTAAAGTATCAATGTCTGACAATAGAATGCTGATGCTAGATAGATAAATGCTGATGCTTAATAATAAAATATAGATGCTTGACAACAAAATGTAAGCATTTAATAGCAGACACAAATGTTTGATAGTAGATATTGATACCTAATAACAAATACAAATAGTTTAATGTAATTTAAGAATGAATACCTATTACCATATAGGTAAAAAAACTCAACTATAGCAAAGATTAAATTTTAAAAAGAGTGTTTAATATATTATATATAGTGGTGAATACACCTAGATTGTATTTTCAGGTACCAACAACATATATTTATAAGAGAAAATTTATTTTAAAACGTGATTTGACCCTCAAAATTAACTACCACCCCAAAAATTTAGGCGATTCTACGCTGTCAGTTACCCCATAAACTCATTAAATATCAACTTTGAAAAATGAAATATTCATTAATTAATGAAGATTTGCCACTAAAAAACCCTACTAAGAGGGTTGTAGCCCTGGAAAAATGTATTAACAAATGATACCATTGTAATAATCTCGTCAAGATGAATCCAATGATTGCTAATTTGCATAAGGTTAAAAAATTATAGATTTTTTTTACAAATTTTAGTTTTATTTTTTTCCTTTTTTTCTAAAAAAATCTATGAACAAAAATACGATGATGAAAAAATCAATTCTTTCTAGATCATAAGTTAAGTTTTTTTGACCTTCTAGTGCTCTAGACACCAGATCTAAAAAAATTGTGCCACATAAACTTGCCCAAATTGAAGCTCTAATGCCACTTATAATGAAATTATTTAGATGATTTACAATAATAGAATAATATATCTCAGAATTAATAACATAATAAATATATCCATAATAACAATTGGTGAAAGAGCAGAATACTTGAATATTATGACTGAGTCACTTAGAGTGAGCAACTTCTACAACAACACAATAAGAATATATTTCTTAATATGATCCACTAAGACCAATTACTACTTCCTATATATAGTCTACTTAGCCATGGTTATTCCATAGGTTGACCCAATAATAACATAGAAAAATGTGACAAAAATATAAAAGAGGTATGTGTGCCATAATTTGGCCACACATATCCCTAGACATGTCATAAGATAAGGGAATAGAACCATCTCTTACACCGATTCACTTTGAATAGTTGTAACATTTTTCTATTTTAAAATTAAATGAGATTTTGTTCACAATATTTTTAGGATATTAGTTGTTTTAAAAACATTGTGGTATATAAACAACGTCTTTTTGATTATATAAGGAGATAATATAGGAAAAAAACATCTAATAAGCATAATTGATGTATTTTTATAGATTATAATCATTTCAAAAGTTGATGAAGATTTAATGTTTTTGAATATTAAAGTTTCAACTTATATCCTATTCCAAGGGATATCAAGGTCCCACTCAACCAAGGAAACATGTTCTTACATGTGGTATTTTAGGTTTTGTATTATTATTTCCTAATCCTTTTAGTCTTCAATTTGAATATATGCTTTGATCTAACTTGTGAGTTTGTGTGTGTATGTTCCTATTTATAATTTCTTTTTGTATCTTTGATTTCAACATTTCCTTTCTAAGCACTTCATTCAAAGCATACTTCTAATATATTAATGTGGGTTTTCCTTTATCAGAAAGTGTGTTTATTTCTAAAATAATTCCATTTACAAGTGTGTTTATTTCTAAGGTGTGTTTAATTTTTAGTAATTTTAATTCTATAAAGTGTGTTTATTTTTTGTATAATAGGTTAGACTTTTTTCAAGAAAATAAGAATAGATCTATAGGATAAATGATCCACAAATCCCCCCAAGAAGACAATTGTTAGTTACTATCTTTGACACCTTACTGCTGATTATTAGTAGACACCAGCCCTAGTTTGATATGACATCAACCAAGTTGAGCTGATCTCAATGAACATATTAATGACACTCATCATTTTTGGTGTCATTTCTAGGGATTTTTGAGGTTTTAGTAGGGTATAAGTTTTAAAATTGACAATTTTTTAAGAAAATGTTTCTATAAATTAAATAAATATATAAATAGATAAAGAGATTCAAAGAGAAGATACATTTTAAATATCCCTCAACAAAGAACAAAGTACTGGTAAATCACATGAAAAAAGTGTCCTAGAAGACCTTCTATGAAAATAACTTTAGATTATTGAAGATGAACCATTTCTAGCATCACCTAAACTTTGGGATCACTCTCCAGATGTAGGTGCATCCTTTCAAACAAAGAAATTAATGATAAAACATAGTGTAAACTAGAGTTTTGAATCCCAATCAAGTAGCTTTCCAACCAATTAAAATTATTTAACACCTCCTAAGATAACTCTCTACAACATCTATTGAGAAATTATGAGAGACAATCTTGGGAACAATCCACAAATAGGGCTGCATGAGGTAGAGCTTAACCACCAGGTAGAACATTCATCTATCCTATTATCTTAGATCAATATGAAAATGTTGAAATGAATAACATGTACCCATCCATATTGCTTACTTTCATGGGAGTGTCTACATAAGACCCATATCAATTTCTATTTGAATTTAAGGTCTTGTATCAAATTTATGATTACAAAATTGATAATCACAAACTGAAATTATTCTCTTCTACACTCAAGGATTCAACCTTGAGATGGTTTATGTGTTTACAACCAAATTCCACTCACACATGGAATGAAATGGAAAATATATTCTTAGAGAAATATCATGACTATATTTGAGTAAAGGATAGAAAAGAAGAATTCTTCTGCATAAAGCAAAAAGAAGATGAGAATATGGAATACTATCTTGATCATTTCCTCTTTGCACATAGAAGATGTGGATATGAGTTAGAGGACAATTTAAACAAAATAATTTTATTAAAAGGATTAGATGATGATGCCAGGGAATATTTGAACCTAATAGGAAAAGAGGACATAAACAAACTTGGTCCCAATGATATTGTTAAATTGTGTAGGAATTATTCAAGAACAAGAGCTAGTGTTAGAAAAAGGAAAATAAGAAAGGTAAGCGATGATGTAGGAAAACTCATGAAAGAATTTTTAAATCTCAAAATAGATATTTTGGTTTAATTAAAGACTACACTAGATGGATTACAAGTAAAATTTAACGCCACTCTTGAACTGTTAGCTATGTATTATTTAAAATGTAGATTGAAACATGCACTCTAAGATTGCCCTCTTAATAGGATAGACAAGTGTGGTATTTGTGATAAAAATGACCATGATACTAAAATTGTGCTCTCCTACCTATCCTAAAAAAAAATTGAGGCAAGATATCTAATAAATAAAAGATCTCAACTATATACAAAGATAGGGAAATCAATTTTCCCACAATCATAACTAGAATCATTTTGTTCCAAGAACTCTTTTTAACCCATGGATGATGTTTTTGGATGGTTAGACACCTCCACAAGCATGGGGATTACCAACATGTGTTCCAAAAGAATGAATTCCAAAACCATGGATATCTTATCCTCATCAACAATCGTGAATGTCCCAGCCAATCAAAAACTATGGGCAAACCAATATTGGGTACCCCAACAAGCCTTTAATCAACGAAGGAGATTTCTATAGTAACAAGTGTTGATGCCTCCCCCTACCAATCATCAACCATAAACTAAACAAGTAACTCATCCCAAATTACTAGTAGCAAACCTAAAAAATAGATAGATAAATCCTATCTATGGGACTAAACAATAAAGAACCTTAGGGGTTGGTGTTATTGACTGTAAGAATGTCCAGTTGAGATCATCTAAGACACTGAATAACCCTCAAATTACCATAATTAAAGTCCCAAATGAAGAAATATACCTCCCTTATGGACTAATCAAAGATAAAATATAATTAAGAAAAAGACAGGCCTTAAAAAACCAGTATAACTCCTCCAACCATTCATTTTCTAGAACAACTTTAGGAAGATGGGAACACATGTGAATCTAATTTAGTCCAAAAATTAAGAAAACTAAATATTAAAATACAATTAATACAAGCCATAAGAGACATTCCAAAAATAAAAAAATTCGTTAAAGGATTTTATATAAAAAATCCATTGAGAAGGAAATACCCTAAAACTATAAATGTAAATGGTAAATTTTTTGATTTATTAGCATGGAAATTACTTCGGCCTAAGTATGGAGACCCTAAAAGCCCTGTCATCACTATGACTACAGAAAGGAAATAAATACTAAATATATCTGTGGAACTTGAATTTTATATCAATGTAATGACAACTTAATTTAAAATCATTGTCCCTTATAGGGGTATAACCTACTTCTACAGTCTTGCAGATGGCATACTAGTCTAATGCCAAACTAGACGGAACCATAGAGGACATCTTTATAATAGTAGAGTCTTGGGAATATCATGTAGATTTAATGATACTCAAACTTAAAAGTAAAAAATTAGGATATCCATTGATCTTAAGAAAACCATGAATGGATATGGTAGAGGCCATTACAAACTATAGGTTAGGAGACATGACCATTTCAAATGGGATAAAAGCAAAATGAATTTCCTTGTACCCACCTGCCAAGCCATCTCTAGACTCTTTAGATCATTTATGTGTGGATGAACATTAACAAAACATTAATAAGCTATCCTAATTGACCATGGTATCAATTATAAATCATATACATGAGATAGAGGAAAAACTAATAAGAGGTATTTAAAATCATAGTCTAGCCCCGTAGTCGACTAACCTAGCTTTGGAGTCTACCATTTTGGATCCAAAGTTTGCCAGTATGGATTTAGAGTATATTACACCATCTTGTGAAGATTACCTAATCAACTTAGAATCCATTCCTAATGTGAGGTATGATTACACACCCTTAAAACAAACCATTATTAAGTGGGCACAAGATAGTTAGGACACATTTCTAACAACATTCCAATACCCATTAGCAAGGGTAATTTCAAAAGGCGAGTCTTTTTTAAAAGACATAACCAGATTCCATATGATCCTACCATGTCCATTCCATCTAAAATATATGATGAATAAATATAGGTAGGTCAATTAAATTTATCCCAAAACCAAATAAATAGATGTCCAACCAAGAAAAATGCTAAGTATAAATAGCTGGTTAGACAATGAGAAAGAAACTAAGTGTTTAATATCTTAAGTAATTATACAAAATAATTTTCATGGAAATATAGTGACATTAAGGTCATTCGTATAAGTATATGCACTCATCATATCTACACAAAAAACACCAAACCAGTTAGACAATCACAAAGGAGAATCGATCCAACATTAAGAGACATGGTTAAAATAAAAATAGAAAAACTATGAGAGGTGGGATTCATTTACCCAATAATAGATAGTCATTGGGTCTCACCACTTGTGATAGTACTAAATAAAAATGGTAAGTGGAAAATGTGCATATAATACAAAGAGCTTAATAAGGCCACCATGAAATACTACTTCCCTTTACCTTTCATAGAACAAGTTTTGGATAACTTAGCTAGAAATAAGTACTTCTCTTTATTAGATGGGTTCAGTGGTTATAATTAAATAATATTAGCTATAGAATATCAAGATAAAACAACTTTTATATGTCCTTGGAAAAAAATTGCATATAGAGTGTTACCCTTTGGTTTGTGTAATGCACTAACTACCTTTCAAAGGACATTTTTAGCTATTTTTATTGATTTAACTAATGACTATTTATAATTTTATCTGGATGATTTTATAGGACATGTTAATTAAATTTGATGATGCATTAAATAATTTAGACATTGTACTAATTAGGTGTGACCAACATCAATTATCCTTTAGCCATTAAAAATACCTAATTATGGTTGATCAAGGAATTATCCTAGGTCATCACATCTTAGCCCAAGGGATACAAGTTGATCCCAAAAAGATTTAATTCATCTCTAATCTACCTACACCTAAAATCAAACTAATATAAATTTTTTTCTAGGATATGAAGGGTATTGTAGATATTTTACATAGGACTTTAGTAAAATTATTACACCTATGTTTTCTTTGCTTACTAAGGACAATGAATTTTTGTTGACTAATTAGTGTCAATAGGCTTTTGAGTCAATAAAAGAGAAACTAATCTCTACTCTAATTTTGAGAGATCATAATTGGGAGCAACCCTTCCATATACTTACATATGCCTATATTAATTTTATAGGAGTAGTACTTGGATAAAAGGATGAGGAAGGAAAGATGTATGTCATTTACTATATTAGTAAAAATCTAACTCCCACTAAAAGAAACTATACCATGACTAAAAAGTAATTTTTAGTTGTCATATATGCCACGAACAAGTTTCATCACTACATCACTAGATATAAAATAGTTGTCTACACAGATCATTATTTCATAAAATACTTAATGAATAAACTAGTGGTAGGAGGTAGGATCATCAAATGGTTACTCCTTATAGGAATTTGACATTACAATTATTGATAAGCTAGGAAAATATGATGTGGTTGTTGGTTTTATATCAAGGTTAAATGTTCCAAGTGAAGATGAACTAGTTGAAGATAAATTTGTAGATGAGTAACTATTCACAATTTTAACACACTTACCATGGTTTAATTATATAGCAAACTACCTAGCCACATGAGAATTTCATTAATAAAAAAAGAAAATGTTTGGTGAGGAATGGTGTTCACTTTTGTTTTGTTTAAATTTGGACCTAAATTAATACTTCATAGGTGTGTAAGAGAGGATGAGACCTATGACATTATAATAACTTATCATGATGAACCAGGAGGAAGCTAATATTTAGCTAAAATGATTGTTTATAATATCTTTGGGGCTAGATACAATAGATGATATTTTATTATTATGTAACACCTCAATATTATACACTTGGCAAACTTAGACCTTGGTTATTTCTCTTAGTTATACACATGCCTTGCTTTTATAAGCCTCATATCTAATCTATCTTGTGTCCCTTGGCCTTTCTCTTAGTCTGACCAATCTTATATTTATGAAAAGACATTTTATATCTAAAAGAATGATTAAAATGTACCTATCTTACACCTCTACAAGTTTTGATCCTATACCTATTTTTCTACTCCATGGACACTAATGTCCAGGACAAACAATAGCATTGACATTGCTATCCTACCCTGACACAAGTGTCTCATGCCCTAAATTCATCCAATTTACAAATGAAACATATCCTAATGGTTGGCCCAAGTGATTTAATGTGAGTTATCTCCTGATAGGATTAGTATAAATATAATATCAATGCTCATTCATTCCTCACCTAGAAATCAGACTAAAGAGACCAAGTCACCTATCAAAAACAATCCATCAAGCACTCAATTGATCAAAGATTCCTTATTTCCATGCCAGTCATAGGTAAAACACATATATAGGTCTGAAGTACTAAAGGAGTAGTCATAAGATCTTATTTTCTAGGTTATAAGCTAGGTCAATGTTGTACTTATTTTGCACATATCATATGATTCACACACACGCCAACACATAGGGGAAAAATACGTGTTTGAGGTCCTCTTTTGGAGTATTGGCTATGTAGGCAATGCCCTTTGATATTGGATTCATTGGGGTTAGCTCGACACCATATGATCACTAACCCATTTTACCCAAGGTCAAATTGAAGATAGAAATCTAGGGTTTTAACATTTCACAAGGAGTGATAGTCTTTCACCTAGATCTGAATACACCAAAGAAAAGGCAAATCAAAACCTAGAAGCATATAGGTGGTCACCTCCTATTTCACCATATATTACATATAGGACACTATATTCAGACTTAGATAATAGCATAGATGCAACTATCTATAGTTTATCCAACTATCTAAAGAGCCAAAGGCACTAAATATAGAATGTAATAACTATTCAAGATGTGTATTCCCACCTAATTTTAGCCTATTCTAGATCTAGATCTATATTAGCATTAGAACAAGCTAAGTACATCACTTCTTTCTCATTTTATATCTAGCATAATTATACTTTTCATTAATATCTTAACTCAATTTAATACATTTAGTATATGGTATATTTGAGTTTAACATTTAATTGGCTTGCTATAGATATGATATTCACCCTTATGCCCTATCATTTCTATATTCTTACCTCTATCTATCCAAGATGACCCACATCTAAATTAGGGTTATAAACTTGTGAACTTGACCAATGTGAATGTAATTTTTTTAATGATTTTTATGGTTTTAAACTAATTAGGGTTCCAAATTACTATAGTTTTTAATTTCCTATTGGCACTATTTTGCATGTAACATATGCATAGCCCTAGATTGGGGGGTGTTTCTATTGAACATATTGAGATTCCCCTTTACCCATATAATGTCTCAAAATAATAAGGGATCTCATACCTTGGATAATGATGATACCCATGTTGATAATGAAAAAAATGTTAATAAGGTTATCATAGAAGATGATTCTGATAATGAAAATTAGGAAACAAATGAATATGAGCAAATAGACCATGATCAAGTGTATGAAATTGTAATGTTTTATGAGTGCATTTGAAAAAACCCTAAAGATATTGATAAGATCTTAAGAACTATACTTGAGCCAAAAATTCAAAAAATTTAGTGGACACATCGCTTCCCTTGAATACACTACAACTCAATACATCTAATGGGGGCATGAATTACATGTTGAAACCTTTATTCCATGAAATTACTATTGATACATATATTATTGACTTACGCATTATTTCAACACAAGTACCGATTTGAATGCCTATGACTATTAAAAACATATTTTCATCCCCTTTGGTGATTACTAAACTAGCTAATATAAATCCCAATGCGTCTACCATTCAAACACTCCTTCAAGTGATAAAGACCTTTAAGGACAAGGTTACAAACATTAAATAAAAGGATTCAAATTCTTCACATGCCATTGATTCGAAAGATGTGTTGCATAACCATTTTGGACTATAGATATCTTTACACCTTTTACCAACTAGTTTTATTGCACCTAAGTTCACATTTTATGATGGTAAGGGTGGTCCAAAGCAACATCTTTAATCCTTATTGCCTTGATTATGCCTCTAATGATAAAATTTTAACAAAATTATTTCTAAGGAACCTTAAAGACTATGATTTGAGGTGGTTTTATGACTTACCTTTCCAATTTGTGAAAGCATTCAAACCTCTTGCATATCAGTTTTTGCCACACTTTTCTATTAGCATTATCAAAAAGGTTTCCTATGCTTAAATTGTAAAGATCAAATAAAGAACCAATGAACATATCAATGAATATGTCTTGAGATATAAGACAATGTTATCCAAAATGACCAATCCTAGGCTAATAATGAGTTACAAGATATTCAAGCAAAGTTTGCTTGCTCTTTATATGAGTACATTATATTCAAGAAGTTTCAATCTTTTGATGACTTATGTCATGTTGTGCGTGACCATGAAATGAAGTTTATTTCATTGAATAAGCTCAAATATGTGGTAACCACACCAATTGCACCTACATCTAGTAAAAAATTTATAATTAAACCAAGTTATAAGGTAAAACCTGCTGAGCCTAAAAAGGAAACAACCACCACCATGGTTAACATAGTTTCACACTAACCTAATTAGCTTGTTTTATTTAATATACCAAGGAGATAGTTTGCATGTTTACTTGAGCCTCCTACTTCATTACTCTCATGGTTGATAGAGTGTCATCTTATATCTCTCCCTATTCCTATATAGGTCTATATAAATAGACCTTTACCCAAAGGATATGATTCAAATGCTTATTATGACTCTCAGCAAGACCCTAGGCATTCTATTCACAAATTTTTTACCTTGACGCATAGGATCTATGACCTCATTGATTACAAACATATTACATTGATGATCCTAAAAAAGAATCAAGTTCACAACCTAGTGATCACCATAAGTAGAAGATATTTAAAAACCCTTTACAAGACCATTCTAAGAAGGAACCAGAAGTCCAATTAACATATAATGCACATCCTCATCCATCACATTATGGACACCCACTAGATGGGGTTATTGGTACTTACACGTGACATATACCTCATATGGTTTAAAAACCTACCATTCTAATTGATGATAATGAAATTAAGGATGATGACTCTGATCTTAATTCTCTATTAATTTGAGCATACATTGATAAACACCCCATATGCAATGTTATGATTGATAATGGTGCAAGTGAAATTTTTTGTACCATGACATTACTTATGCATTTGGGTTATACTCAATATGATTTTCACCCCTCTACTAGATTAGTTAGAGCATTCGATGGGACCTCCCAGAAGGTTCTTAACAAGATTGATCTACTTTTATTTGTCTATCCCACACATGTGGTTAATACTTTATTAGTTATACCTTTTTTGATTATCTTTGGCATGTTGTTGGGATGACCTTGGATACATACTCTTCAAGCAATACCTTATATAGTGAATGGGTGTGTTAAGTAAATTCATGCCAATCAAGTAATTATAGTTTTTAGTGTTCCATATAAGCATATTATTGAACAAAATAAATTCATACCTAAGCAATTAAATATAAAGCCTATTAAGGCTAATACAATATAAAAATGTAAGCAACAAACAATCCCCTTTATTAGGTGGCCAATACTTGAGAGACCTTTACATCAAAGATACATAGTAGGTTCCATAGAATCCTCATCTTCTATACACCATATTCAAATATTTAGAGCACCTAAACATGTTCTTACTATTATTGTTCTCAAGAAACTATAGAGTACACATAGATGGGTTCCATAAACCTCTATTACTTATATTATTACTGTAGACACTCCTTTTTAGCCACATTTATGTCTAAAATAGATGTCAAATTGATTTCTACCAAACTATGCAAATTAATCTTAAAAATCACTGAACATCCCAAATTTATCTACACATTAGATGTAAGTTCCTAGAATTGTGTCAAAGCATATCTATTTGGGGTATTACCCTCTATACAATAATAACCTTTGCTTGATTCATCCCTAGTCAGGGTTCACTCTAGGAAACTAATATTTTAGACCATTTAAGTGGGGCACTTGATCAAATTCTTGAAATGACCAAAAGCTTAAGCATAATTAATTAAAAAAGCAAATCAAATTAAATGCCTAGTTTAATAATCCATGTTGAATTAGTGAAAATATTATTTTCAATGATCAAAATTCAGCAAATATCAAATGAAAATGAGGTCATGGTGACATCATCATCCTAAAAGTCAAGAATTCTAAAATACCAGCATAAATGCCTTACAAAGAAATGTTGAGCCATGCCTCCATAAATGCATAATTAAGGACATTACTTATTGAATTTGGACTTCCAAAATTGACCTAGGGTTAACCTAGACCTAACTACACCTAGGTTGGGGTTAGTTTGAAACTTATAAATACAAGGTCTCACACTCACACCAAGTTCTTTTATCTAATGTTATAATTTAGAATTTATAAGAGAGGCTTCATAGACCAACACATGCCAAGATCAAAACCATAGTGGACAAAGGGGAGTTGTTGCCCACATAGCAAGAGCACTGATGAAGACTCCAATTTAGACACAAGCCAAGGAAATGAACTACCATTAAATAAGTAATTTAGATCTACAAGGAAGGTGAAGGTGATTTTTCATTTATCCTTCTAGTTATCTTTCATTTGGTCTTATTATTATCAAGCTCCACCTAGTATCTAGGTTTGGATTTATTTATGTCAATCTTATTTATTTTGGATGTTTGATTCTACTAAAAAGTGATTAATTCATCTTTTCCCTTAAATTTATATTGCATACATAATGGTATTCCCAATGGGATGACACAACCCGTATATGCAAAGGGAAATATAAATGATCTATAAATCAATCCTAGTTCAAAGAAGATAAATTGTACTTACACTTCTAAATTTTGATACATTAGATATTCAGGGTCATGACCAAGATGGATCAACTAGACCTAGATAAGGGATATCTTACCATAATAAAATCACTAGGGATGGTTTTAAAGCCTCTAATTAAGCAAAACTATGCAATAACTCTAGTTAGGTCTTATGTTTTCATATTAACTAAGTATATGACAAGTAATGTAGAATATAATATAGTGCTCTCCAAAGCTTGTGGCATAAAGTGGGGGTAATAAATGTAAAATTAAATATTCATAGAAGATATATACTCATGTCAATGTATACAAAATCTTAATGCATGGGAAATAAGTACAAATGCAAATCTATCTACTTTTATAATGGAGAAATAAATTTAAGAATACTTACCCTTGAAGATGAACTTTCTAATCCTCAATCTCTCCCTTGGCCAAGGTTCTTTGCAAGAGGTTTTTGTGGTATATAAGGATAACAAAGATAAGTCAGCTCTAGGATACACAACCTATCTATGCATCCAAAATACTTATCCATAAGACATGATCCATATCACTAAAAAATATATTAAAATCCTAAGCTATACTCCTCAATTAGAATGGTGAATAAGCAGACGTGTAATATAATTTTATTCTTCTCTTCTCTCTAAATGACATAAATGAATATGTATATATAGCCAAATCTAACCCTAAATGTTTCTAAAAGTTTAATCGATAGGGTCGGCCCAATCAACTCTGTATAATTATTGACAAAATCAAATTATGTCTTGGTTTAGGTCGACCAGGGGCACACATAGACCCTAAATGAAGTTTATCAATTAGAGTACAGGGTTGATGGGGTCAACATTGTAATGTAAACTATTGAAAAAGGGTTTAGGCTTAGGGAAGGGATAATGAAGGTGGAAAATGATTAGATAAGGGTGAAAAAGAGGAGGCAAATATTAGGGGAGTGTTTTTAGGAGATGGTTGGATTGAAAACAAGTGGTAGTATAGGGATAACAATCTTGAAAATCACCAATGGTTTGCCCACCCCTTTCTTGGTGCACCTTTTAAGGCAAACACTTAGAGAGATTTAGAATCAATAGGTTTATGCAATAGAAAAAAACATCAGTAATTGATAAAGTTTAAAAATATTATGTGTATACATATACCCCACTCAAATCTCATCACATGTCATATAGGTGAAACAAGGGATGGTACTTAAGGAAAATAGCATAGTAACACCCAACATTGAAGCTAAATAAATTATAGTGAGAAGCTAGTAATATAAATTAAAAGAAAGAATTTAAAATACATACCTTTACTTACCTTAGTATTATAGATAATGAATGATGTGTAAGAAATGTGAAGGTGTGCAATGTAGGTGACATTAGGCAAACCTATAGAAATTAGTGAAAAAGAGCTAAAAATCATATTTTTGAAAAATATACATGTAACATGTGAAAATATTCTCTACAATGATAGGATTCCTAAACATTTTACAATTTAGATAAATATCTAGTAGAAACAAAGATACAATCAGAAGATAAAATTTGGTGGTAAATATCTGAAAGGTAAATAATTTTTAATAGTAAATATAAATAGGGTGAAAAATAATTAATTTTTTATTTTTAATATTTTGAGAAAAATAAGCTCTGAGAAACCTAGTGTGAGACCAGAGAGCCAACATGATGAGGAGATGAAAATTGAGATAGGGATGTAGGCACATAATAAGCACCATAATAACAACAATGACCACCATGACCATACCATAGATAAGGGCACCAGGGGTGAGAACAATATTAGGTGAATAATGCAACATAAGAGGACTTAGAAACCACTCCAAGATATAATGGTCCATAGAGGCACCTTTGAGGAGAGGAATATGATGTGCTCAAGTGGTGATTCCTAGCTTTGTATTAGTGTAGAGGTGACTTATGAAGGATGTTGGGACCTTAACTCTAGTTTAATGGGGTTTTCACACCAACTTGATATCCAAATTAGCATGTCTAGATATTTTGGCAAGCAGTGAGCTTAACGATTTTGATAGCCATCTTGAGGAAGCAACACAAAACATGCACCAGGTGGTCAATGGCTAACCATCTCCTAGATAATCAATATATTGATGAATATATGAATAAATGTGGTAAGTGGAGCATGGGAATTATAGGGTCATGGAGTCAATGGTTATGATGATTGAAATCTAGTTTAATGCTCAACATGCAACTTTTACCCTGGCAAAGATGCTCCTAAAGGCTTATATAAAGAGCTCGAGCTAGAGAATGAGGAGGAGAGAGGGAGAATTATAGTGAAGCTCTAGCAGAATAGTTTTGGAAGCATGCCCTATATAATTTGTTTTAGTGGCCATTAAGCCTTAGATATAGAATAGAGGCCACCCTGGCTCCAATTGTATGTGCCCGAGTTTACCTGTGAACCTCTAAGTTGTGGATAGTATATCTTTGTATATAAAATCTCATTCTAGACTATGAATTATTAGTAATGGTGTTACTTTGAAATACATTTAGGTTTGTCTTAGTTCACATGTTTTATAGTATTGCTATGGGATGTAAGTGTTTATGTTATGTATCATCTTGGTAAATTATGTGATCTAAAGTTCATGTGTTTTGCTGGTTTTGCATTTTAGTGGTCTCTATATTTTCATGATGTCATCATCACTCTACATGCAACATGAGTATAGATCTATGCCCATAAACCCAACCCTTATTTAATTTGATCTATTAATTATGGAGAATAAATTAAACCTAATTAGTCTTGTGACCTATTCATCACCTATATGACCCTAGGATTACCCCCAAATAGGTTTGCACCTATTTGTTTGATCCTTAGCTAAGTTATCTTGCATTGCTTGAGACCCTTCTTTGAAGCCTCATGCTATGGATCAACTAGCCAAATGTGGGACCTGGTTCCTTCTCAATTGCACTTTGGGTGAGTGAATAGGGCTTGTTCTTTATGTGAATTGATGCCAGTTCAATTGAGTGTTCAAATGTTGAGCACAAAAGGAGTTATCCTATGCTTGCACCTGATTGTATAAAATCCCTACTAGACACCAATATTTTAGTTCTATTATCAAGACCCATGTTGAATTTTGTTGTTGTGATGGTATAATAGAATGATGTATCAAATTTATCTTGATAACATTAAGTGCTGGGTACACTAGGTAGAAAATAGTTTTATGTAAAAACATCCAACTTATAAAGTAAAAAATCCAAGAAAAGGGGTTTAGGATAACCTATATGATTTTTTGTATGAGGTCTTTTTCTATGAGTTACCTGAACATGTGTACAAATTGTTGTTTGCATATTTTACCCATAGGAGAAGAAGCTATGTTTGGTGTTATGAGTTGATAAAGGAGCACCTAGAGAAGCTTGGGATCCTATATGTTCCCTAGACTAGAGAAATGGATAAATGGTTGAAAGGATCTTTGAATAGCTTTGTAGTATCAAATTATTCATGCCCTAAAGAATTGGAGTACCAATTCTTTCATGACCCTAGAGGTACGTTCATGGAGGAGTTTGGAATAGCTCTTAAGAAGCTGATGGTTGATTACAATTTTGAAACTTTGGTGATGAAAGGCTAAAATCCTTTCACATATGAGTTACTCAAAGGTGAAGAGGTGGATGTGTAAGTAAGGCATGATGGAAGGGGATGAGCCAATTGACACTCGAGAGCTCATAAAATAATCTTATAATAAGAGATAATGCCTACTAATAAAGGATCTAGAACCTATAAGTACTAAGAGGACCCACAGTGAATAGAAAGGCATGGGGAAGGATCCTTTGGAAAATAATAGCATGATAATGAGAGGTATAATGAATTGATGGACCATGCTAGATAATTGACATGTGTGTAATTCATTAAGTTTCTACATAGTTTGGTGAGTAAAGATACACTTGACATGGCTACCCACTTTGAACCCATGGTACATGCTCACATGCTAGATACCCCATTTAAAGATAGTACATAAGTGATTATTGACCCTACCTATTGACCCTACCAATGCCTCAAATCTTAGATGTTTTATAGATTTAGAATATAAATTTATTATTGAACAGATTATTCCATACAAGGAGGTGATCAAAACTACATCTAGAGAATTGATCATTAGCTCATCATAATAGAACTTGAACGTGAGTGTAGCAATATAACTGATGTCATAAATGTAAGGTAGGTAATAATCCACAAGAAGTGGTTCAACACCACATAAGTGTAGCATATCACGTGCAACATCAACTGTGCCATCAAGAAGATGGGACCAATGCCTACCTCAAGGTTGGAGGTGCTAGAGGAAACCCACTGGGAGGAGGAAGTAACATCCCTAGTGGAATAGGACCACCACCAAGAGGGTAGGCATTGGGGGGACAAACGCCACAAGTAATTATTACCCCCATAACAGATCTACTATGAAATGACTATGTACCTCTCAGAGTATCATAACATGGAAAATACTATAGAGAATGTGTTAAAGTATGAATTATAGTGGCATGCATGAGGTATAAATCACTCAAAGTGTAAGGATACTTAGTTTAAAACCACTTTACTTAATTATTCCCATACCTAGAATAGAAAGTTTGATCCCAACTAGGCCATGATTGATTATGATACCCTGAAGGATGCATTCCTAAAGTAGTTCAGTATCCTAGAGTTAAAATAATAGAACATCACCACGTTAAAATAAATCACCCAAGGTCTCACATAGAGTGTGTGCTTGTACAATGCATAGTTCAAAACTCTCCTTTTGAAGCTGCCATATGATATACACCCTTATCAACATTGCTACGCCCCTAACCTATCACATGTATGAGGATAGTATTAGCTGACTTGTGGCTTAATTATCCCTCTTTTATGCTATATTACATTTATCTATGCTTTCTTTTGATTAGTATGTTGGCCTATGGAGTAACCATGGCCTAGATAGACTATATATAGGAGGTAGTGGGTAATTATTTATCATCATATTGTGAATTTTGCTCTTATTGAAGCTTATGGAGGTTGCCCCCTCGAAGTGGATTATCTATTATCATATATTTGGATATATTTCAGTCATATTTGGATATAATTCTACTATTATACTTAATTATTGAAGTAATTTCATTACAAGTGGTATCAGAGCTGCGATTTGGGCAATCTTGTGGGTGAAACACTAAATTTTTAAATTTTGAGATATATAAAAAATAGTTGAGAATTTATCTACAAATTTTTTACTGGAGGTTTAAAATAATCAAATTAATCTTCCATTAAAATTTTAGCTCATTTAGATCTATTTTACAAAAGTTATCTCTATTTTATGGTTTTTCATAAAATTGCTCTATAGTGCATAATTCAAAGAATTTTTCTGAGTTATTTACATTTTTGGAAAGATTATAAAAATTTGTCTATGGTATGTTATTTGTATATTTTGATTTTAGGCCAAAATAATTTCAAAATCGCTTGGTCAAAGTTGGGTCAAAGTGCCAATAAGGGTCGACATCATAAAACCCTTTTATGGTAGGTCCACAAACTCAGGGCCAAGGAAAGGGTGATGAAACTCTAGGTAAAACTACTAAAAAGGAAGATATGGAGTCATAAGGGGGATGTAATAGACCTTTTATACCAAGGTTTTCTGACATAGATCACATAGTGAGCCAGCTTGACTATAGTGTGCAAGGCATTCAGAGTGAGGTGCAAGGCATACAATCTAATATGCAATCCATACAAGATAGTTTGGGAGATATCATGATGGATTTGAAAATTAATCAGTCAAATCATCAAGCTAATTCTATTGCATAACCCCACCAGGGTGGTTCTCCTAACCAGTCTACTTCAAATCTAACTCCATGGCCACAGAGGAACCTATTACCAAAGGTGGATATGCACAAATTTGATGGAAAATATCCACTCAATTGGATCAACCAAATGGAGATTTTTTTTGACCTACATCAGATTCTAGGTGGATAGAAGGTTACCATGGCATCCTTTTATCTTGAACCTGATCAATTCATTTGGTATCAATGGTTGTGTGCTCAAAAGAAAAATATGACTCTCAATGTCACCTAGTCAGTTTTTACATAGGAGCTGTAATTACACTATGGAAATAGTGTGACAGAGAATTACTTCAGCCAACTAGTAAAATTGTGATAAACTAGCTCTATCAAGGATTATATTCATCATTTTTAGAACCTATCCTTACGTGTGGAGACAATTTCTAAAGCAAACTTGAATGACCTATTTTTGGGTGGACTCAAGGACCACATTCAACACAAGGTACGCATGTTTAATCCACTTAAGATTTTTGATTCTATTATCATGGCACATAGAGTTGAGAAAAAATTCATAGCCAATAATAAGCAACCATTCACTTACTTCAAAGATCATAGCATATCATCACCAACATTTCCTCCACCTACTAGATTGACCCCTCAGCAAATTGAAGAGAAGCGTGCAAAAGGATTATGTTTCAGTTGTGACAATTAAGTGGAGTAAAGGACATAGATGTGCTAAGAAAAAGTTATTCTACATTGAGGGACCAAATGAAGATGAAGAATTAGATGATGCCTCCAATGATGATGATGAAGATATAGAGGAGGTACCTAAAGATTCCCAACCTACAATCTCTTGTCATGCACTTGTAGGTATTAACACTCCACAAACTCTTAAGGTGGTGGGTTTCCTCAAGAAATAGAAGGTGATAGTGTTGATTGATTCAGGGAGCACACATAACTTTATAAACCATAAGTTGGCCACTCGATTGAACTATTTCATCTACCCAGCACCAGAATTTTGGGTCATGATTGTAGATGGTGGCACAATTAATTGTTTAGGCAAATGCCATAGTATTAAGCTTACTATGGGTGGGTACAATCTTGACTCTCTTATGTTTTCTATTTCCATGGGTAAAACATACATTGTTTTGGGAGTCCAATGGCTCACAACCTTAAGTACCATTGAGATGAACTTCCAAGAACTATTCATGCACTTTCATTCTGAAGGTAAGAAAATTGAACTACGTGGATTACATGCAAAATCTCCACAATTGATTAGTTCACATCAGATGACCAAGATGCTAAAAAAGGGGGCAAAGGGAATTATTTCATGATTATGCTCCATAGAAGTTCAACCCACATAGGTATATACACATCCTGATCTACAGATAATTCTTAAGGACCACTCATCTATTTTTGGGGCCATGCCAAAAGGACTACCACCAAAAAGAGAACATGATCATGCCATTAAACTAATTCTTGGTAGTCAACCACCAGATATTAGACCATATAGATATCCATATGCACAAAAGAGTGAAATTGAAAATATGGTCCATGAGATGCTGGAGGTAGGGATCATCAAGTATAGCCAAAGTGCATATTCATCACCAATGGTCATGGTGCAGAAGAAGGATGACACATGGAGGATGTGCCCAGATTATAAGGAACTCAATAAGTACACCATTAAAGATAAGTTTCCTATTCTAGTAATTGATGATTTACTTGATGAGTTACATGGTGATAATTATTTCACAAAATTGGATCTTCGCTCGGGGTATCATCAAATTAGAATCATGGATGAAGATGTTCATAAAACTACTTTTAGAACACATGAGGGCCATTATGAGTTTTTGGTAATGCCCTTTGGTCTTACAAATGCACCATCTACTTTTCAAATCTTGATGAACACTATTTTTAGGCCTTTTTTAAGGAAGTTTGTGCTAGTTTTCTTTGATGACATATTGATTTATAGTTAGACATGGGAAGCACATCTACAACATGTGAAACAGGTGTTGATAGTTTTGGAGAAGCACCAACTTTATGTGAAGCCATATAAATGTGCTTTTAGAGTATAGGAGGTACAGTACCTTGGTCACATTTTTTCACTTGAAGGTGTCAAATTTGATCCCCAGAAGATCAAAGCGATAATGGAATGGCCCATGCCAAAAACTCTTAAAAACCTTTAAGGGTTCCTTGGACTAACATGTTACTATAGAAGATTTGTGAAAGGTTATGGCAACATAGTAGCTCCATTCACTACATTGATAAAGAAGGATTCTTTCCATTGGAATGATGATGCCAACAAAGCATTTGAGAAACTAAAAGTAACTAAGTACACCACTCCAGTTTTGGCTACTCCAGACTTCTCATAGATATTCACTATTGAATGTGATGCTTCTGGGTCTGGATTAGGGGTAGTACTAATGCAGGAAGGAAGACCCATTGCATTTTAAAGTCATCAATTCAAAGGTAAGAATCTAAAAAAACCTATCTATGAGAAAGAAATGATGGCTATTCTTCATGCAGTTAAACAATGGAGGCCTTATCTGATGGGTAGACACTTTAAGGTGAAAACAAATCATGATAGTCTCAAATACTTTTTGGAGCAAAGATTATCATTTGAGGAAAAAAAAATGGGTAACCAAAATGTTGGGTTATGATTTTGAAATCATATATAAGAAGGGTAAAGATAATGTAGTAGCAGATGCACTATCCAGACAGGATGCATCCACATAAGCATTACTTTGTGCAATGTCCATGTTGTAAGCAGATTGGGTGAATGAAGCTAGGTTAGAATGGGAACAAGACAAGGATACACAAGTTCTGATTCAGAATCTCCAGAAAGGCAATTTAGGCTCTGACAAATTTGAATTGAAAGGTAATGTCCTATGGTATAAGGGTAGGTTATACTTGTGCAAAAATTCAGAGCTTAAGCATAAGATTCTTGCAGAGTTGCATGCATCTCCAATTGGGGGACACTCAGGGTTCTTGAAAAATTATCATAGAATTAAGAAAGAATTATTTTGGGAACGACTCAAGGGATATGTACAAAAGTTTGTGGAAGAATGCTTGATATGCCAATAGAATAAAGGTGAAATAGTTAAGACCCCAAGTCTGTTACAACCGTTAGCAATTCATAGTCAAAGGTGGGAGGAGGTTTCCATGGATTTCATTAGTGGGTTGCCTTGTTTTGAAGGTAATAATGTTATCTTGGTCATTGTGGATAGGCTTACAAAATATGCCCATCTTTGTGCTCTCTCACACCCATTTTCAGCAAGTATAGTAGAAACTATTTTTATAGAAGCAGTTCTCAAATTACACGGAACCCCAAAAATAATTGTAAGTGATCGTGATCTTATTTTCACTAGTAATTTTTGGACTGAACTATTTTCTTGTTTGGGTACTCAGCTAGTAATTTCTGTACTGAACTATTATCTTACCACCCATAATCTGATGGACAAACTGAAGTGGTTAAATTTTTTTTAGAGGGGTATCTCCATTGTTTTATATCAGATAAATAAGAACATTGGGTTAAATGGCTACCACTTGCAGAATGGTGGTATAACACATCTTTCCATACCTCTTCTAAAATGTATCCTTTTCTAGCACTATATGTTTACCATCCACCTTCCATCACTTCTTCATTAAAGGTGCACACCAAGGTTCGAGATGTGGAAGAGCACATTCAACATCAACAAGAGGTTTTGGCTAATTTGAGAGAGAATTTGGCCTTGGCACAAAATAGGATGAAGAAACAAGCAGTCAACACCATAATGAGCAAAATTTTGAGGTGGGTGACTGGGTATTTGTTTTTTTTCAGCCTTACAAGTAGATGTCCTTGAAGCAATAGAAAAAAGACAACAAACTTGATCCTAAGTATTATGGTCCTTATCAGGTTCTAAAAAAAATTGGAAGTGTGGCTTACAAGATCGAGTTACCTCATTCATCTCACATACACCCAATATTTCATGTTTCCTATTTGAAGAAGGTCATTGGATAGAAAGTTTCAGCCCAGACACAGCTCCCAGAACTAGATGAAGAAGGATAAGTCATTTTGGAACTAGAGAAGATCCTCCAAACACGTACTAAGAGGTTGAGAACTAGAGAGATGAGGGAATATTTGATCCAGTGGATAAACTAGAGTGGTGAAGATGCAACTTGAGAAGGTGAAGATTTTCTGCAACAACATCTAGAGTTGTTCAACATTGAGGACAACATTGGTTTGAAGGGGAAGGGCATGCTACGCCCCTAACCTATCACATGTATGAAGATAGTATTAGCCAACTTGTGGCTTACTTATCCCTCTTTGATGTTATATTACATTTATCTATGCTTTCTTTTGATTAGTAGGTTGGCCTATGGAGTAACCATGGCCTAGATAGACTATATATAGGAGGTAGTGGGTAATTATTTATCATCATATTGTGAATTCTGCTCTTATTGAAGCTTGTGGAGGTTGCCCCCTCAAAGTGGCTTATCTATTATCATATATTTGGATATATTTCAATCATATTTGGATATAATTCTACTATTATACTTAATTATTAAATTAATTTCATTACAAACATGCACAATGGTTTGTTTGGGGGTTTCTCATGTCATTCTAAAGGGTGCTTTCCATGAAGACTTTTATAGACCCTTGAGAGTAATTGAAGCCATGCTCAGATTTGAGGTAGTTAAAAGTGTAGACACTAAGATCAACCCATTTTTGGAGGCATAGGTTGCATTTATGGTGTTTAATCTCCAAAAAATTATCACCATTTATACACATGACACTTAAAGTGGACTATGGTGTACTGAATACAAAGTAGAAGGCCATAATAGAACTAACTACCCATAAAATAATGCACATGCTTTGATTCTAGGATACAAATTCTATCGAGAAGAGCACAATGTGTGAAACTAATATTTATTTTAGTATGCCATCCAAGTCAACATAACCATTTATTATCATTTATGTGATACCTACACCCATACCACTAATGATTGCTAGGTGATTGACAAAATGTATAAAAATATGGAAAGGGGTACATGACAGGATACAACAAGTATAGGAGGGAAAGCAAACCAAGGGAATGATGTTTATGAGAAACATAATGTAGGATTTAGGATGCAATGAGGCACCAAAGGGTGAGATAGAGGATATAGTGGCCGAAGGTTCCCATTGTGCTCATGTTATAAGTGTCGCTCAATAGAGCATTATCAACATGACTACCCTACACATATGTCTTGTGGGTATTATTAAGGCCCCCATAATGTTGAAGAATGCATTGAACTTTACAATAATTTGACCCAAAGAGGACCTAATGTATACAAGGGCACATAGAATATTCGATTAGAGTAAAATACAGAAAATGGACCCTAAAAGCACAACCTACATGCATAATAGAAGTTAAGGTGCAAGAAACTACTTGAAATGGGTTCACCACTCAGTGACCAACTATGCTAGTACCTAAATTACACCTTTAGTATGGGGAAAAGGTTAGAAATGAATGCATAACATGGACTAAACCAATCTCTATGCCTTATCTAGACCCAACATGCCAAAATGATGTACTACAATAGGCTATGAGTGTAATCCAAAACTTGTCAGGGGAGCTCCAATTAGAGTTTGACCTAAAATTGAAGACTACCATGACTTGGAAGAAGAAGGATAGCTGAGAGGTTGAAATATAAGAATTTCTTGAGATCCTTCACCTCCTATAGACTGAGGGTGTGTTACCCCTATTAAAGAACTTACTCCTAAGACATGTACACCAAAAGTAAATCAATGTCATCATGCCATGTATGGAGAGGTCATGAGAAGTCCAACACACTTAGAATGTTGAATATGACTAAGAACATCTTATGGACACCACTATTGATGGTTAGTTTATTTATGAGGTTCTTATAGACATGAGAGCCGAGGTCAACATCTTGATAAATACCACTTGGGAGAAAATGGGTAACCCAACTTTGAGACCTTCCCCTCATGTGCTCTTCATGGATAATATGACTTGCAAGTAGCCTATCATGATTCTAAAAATCATGGTTGTAGATATCATGGGCACCAAATTCTGGGCTAACTTTAAAGTAATAGAGTTAGTGGAGCAAGACAACTACCTGACACTTATGGAAAGGCTATGGTGTTATGCAAATAATTTAGATATGCACTTTAAAAAGTGTTATATAACCTTTGAGAATGGAAAGGAGATAGTATTAATACCTCTTTAAAATGAACAAGGACCCCCTATGTTGAGAACATGGATATTAAAGATAAAATCAATCATATCTATAATATCACAGTACAAGGCGTCGAGACCCTAGAGCAAAAAATCAAGGAATCCTCTCTTGGGAGGATGGACAGTCAGCCTCGGACACCATAGATGTTACTTGTAACAGATGGGTCAAGGAAGCATATGAGACAACTAGCCAATGGTACCACTTGGTGTGAGAAAAAATGACAAATCCAATAAATATAGGCTAGGTATAGATTGATCACACCCTTAAAATATGGATATCTTGTGCCAAACAAAGGGGAAAAAGAGTGTTTTGCATCAGTAAGGGCAAGCTTACTATACTCCAAAGGTATAAAAGAAGTAATGTTGTAGAATATTATGTCTTTAACATTGGGTTGTGCATACAAAAGGAGGTAGATAAAATAGGCACACTAGTGTACACACTAAAAATCACTACCACTCATTGGTAGGTATCACAAAAACCTAGCTTGCCAACTTGGTAGGATGTTAAGGTAGACATTTTCACTAGATTTGGAAAAAGCAACAAGGACCTAGAAATTTGAGATTAATCTGGTGAATTTGACCCCATAACACATGTATAACTTTTTGAATAAACATGGACTATTTATGGTGAAAATGTTCTAAGAAATCTATGGGTGCATGCCTTGTATAAAACCTTAAAGACTTGGGCATGGGTGTGATATGTAGTAAATGAGACATGCCATGAAATAATATATTGGGATGCCCTTAAAGATTAGTTTGTTCATACCTTCTCATTTTATTTATAAAATCTTGAACTAATTAAGCCATTAAAGATAGTTTTAAGGTCAATTCTTGAAGACACCACTATATTGGAAGAACACCTAAGGTACATGTTCGGTGAAAAAGGGTTAGCACTCCCAACCTTCTTTGAAGAACAAATTTTGAATAGTGAACCTAACAATGAAGATGATGACACTTTAAAAGTACATAATGGGAAGAATTTGGTAGGAGGTAAGAAGTTAGTGCACCAAGTTGAGGATGACACCTGAGAAGAAGAAGACCCTACCCATCTTTGGGTAGATACAACTGAGGGTAGTAGATAGGTCACAAATTCACACTAGGAAAAACATGGATCTTATTGAGCACTATTAAAAATTACCAAGGTAGATATCAGCTTGAAGGGGGAACCCTATCTTTACACTCTAGGTGCCTATTGGTTTTACATAGAACTAGCATGTATTGTTGATCTATTAAAAGAATTCTAAGGCCTATTCCTACAAAACTATAAGCATATAAAAGGCATCCACCCATCCCTCAAGAAGATGAACATCAAACTATTCGATGGTGTGAGACCAGTCAAGAAATGACTCTATAAAATGAACCCAAATATTTGTGCTAAGGCTAAAACTAAGATTAATGACATACTAGCTGCAGGAGTTATCTACCTAGTGTAGGAGTTTGAATGGGTTAGTCTCATGGTCATCAAAATCAAAAAGGATAGGCACATTTGAATTTGTGTTGATTATAGGATATTAAACATTGCCTGCATGACCGACCCCTTCCTAACTCCATTCACTAATGAGGTATTGGATGGCATCATAGGTTACCAAATATACACATTTAATAATGGATTTTTAGGTTATCATCAAGTCAAGATCAAGGAGGAAGACAAACCAAAAACCACCTTTATGATCGAGTGTGGATGTTTCATATATAACATGATGCCCTTTAGGCTGAAGAATGCACCAATAATTTTCTCTTGGGTGGTGATTATTTCATTAAAAAACTTTATCCATAAGTTCCTCCAAGTGTATTTAGATGATTAGATAGTGTATGGATTGGTAAAATATCATTATGATAATTTGAACCTAATGTTTAAAAGGTGCTAACGGTTACAAATCTCTTTGAATCTCAAAAAGTGTATTTTTGTGATATTGTTTGGCACATTACTCAGACACATCATTTTCAAGGATGGTCTATTTATTGATCCAACCAAAATTCTAATCATCCTTCAGCTTCAAACACCATCAATGTAGAAAGATGTCTGTGCCTTTCTTGGACATTATGTATATTATAGAAATTTTATAAGGAATTATGCTAATTTTGTAGCACCACTAGAAGAACTATTGTAGAAGGATGGCCCATTGTATTGGGGCATAACATAGGAGGATGCTTTTGAGACCCTAAAGCTAAAGATGGAAAGTGCACTGATACTATAATTTCTTGTATGAGAAACTCCCTTCCATGTCCACATTTATGCCTCTAATATTGCAATCAATATCATTCTCACACAACTAGGCAAAGGGAAAATGGATCATCTTATTTATTTTATAAATAAGAAACTAACCAAGGTAGAACAAAATTACACCACGACTGAGCATGAGGTGCTTGCAATGGTCTATGCCCTATATAAGTTTAGATAGTATTTACTGGAAACCCCATTTATCTTATTTACTAATCGTGAGGTGCTTAAGTACCTGGTGAACAAGCCCATTTTAGAAAAGCACATTTGATGATAGATCATATTATTCCAATAATTATATTTTTCTATTGTAGTCAATCTTGGAAGGAAAAACTCAAGCCCAAACCATCTGTCTAACATCAACTTTAGAGATGCAGCAGTGTCAATTAAGAATGATATGCCTAACATGCAACTCTACATGATCTAATGCATCCCAAAAGACTTAATAGAGATTATCACATTTTTGACTTCCAGATCTACACCTCAAACCATGAGAATTAAAGAAAAGAATTAGCTTATGGTTCACATTGCCCCATTTCAACTCATTAGTAGGGAACTACACAAATTGGGCCATGATGAGATCATGTGTTGATGTGTCCTAAAGGATGAATGAGACCCAATAATTTAAAAAGTGCATGAGGGGATTGATAAAGGCCATTGTGTTGGAGACACCACAATGTAAAAAGTTTTACAATTGAGCTTGTGGTGGTTGATTATGTTTAATGATTTAAAAGAATGCATGAAAAATTATGACATCTACTAGCAGATAAGAACACCAAACCATTGATATGAGATGCCCCTCATCTTTATCCTTACATAGACACCATTCAAAAAATGGGCCATTGATTTTGTTGGGCCTATCACTCTAACCGTAAGGCAAGGTAAGATACATTCTATCTACTACAAATTATTTTAATAAGTTGGAAGAAGTGGCACCAACAAAATACTGTAAAATTGATATGGTAGCAAGATTCATTTGGGAAAACATTATCATTAGGTATGGGTGCCCACTCAACTTGTCTAGTAACTGTGGCACACATTTCATTAATGAAATAGTTCATATCCTAATATCTAAGTATATGGTGGTACACCATAAAATGACACATTACCACCCCTAAGATAATGGAACTAGGGAAACATTCAAGAAAATACTAGGGACATGCCTAACAAAAAATTGTGACATTGGTTACAAGGATTGGGATGACCATATGTCAGCTATGTTATGGGTGTATCACATGACATATAAGTGCTTGAGCAAGGATACACCATTCCAACTGGTGTTTGGTGTAGAGGCCATTTTACCTATGAAGTTCCTAGTTCCCTTATTAAACATCATATGTATTGGTTGATTGGATGACTAAGAGTCATTAAGCGCATTCTTAGAAGATTTGGAGAGGTTGGATGAGACACATGCCCAAGCATGATGGAGCCAATAGATAGAGAAAGCCTACCAAAATACATGGGATGATAAGAACATTAAGGGTAAGGTGTTTATAGAAGGTAAATTGGTCTTATTATATGATTCTAAGTATGTAAGGCACCCAAGCAAACTATAGATTAGGTGGATGGGCCCTTATGTAATCCACAACATCTTAGAGATCAATACATGCAAGATGCACATGTTGACTAGTGAAATGATCCCTAGGAATTTTAATGGTAATAGATTGGAGTTATACCATCAATAAAATGTCACTTTCACCCTCTAATGCTAACTTTTTGGTCAAAAGTTAGGCACTTTATATTGTGACTATAATAAAATTGGCATGTTCCAAATATTTTGCCTTATGTTTTGTTTCTTTTTTGTTATTTAGATGAACATGGAGCTTTTAGGCCAATAAAAGAATATTATTATCAATTGCATTCACGTAAATCTAGTTGAGTGAGTCAATTCTAGTTGATTTTTAAGAACCTATGGCCAAACACCTAAGTTTCTAGGTGCATGTGAAGTCTACCAGGCTAATTAAATTATAATTAAAACTTGATGAGTACAGTGCACATGAAGGTGTTAATGCATAAGAGACCAAAATAGACAATGAGGTACTATAGGACTAGTTCAAGGATTTGTATGGGGTAGGGGAGGCTAAAGCAATAGATAGTAAAGCATAGAGAAGTCAACCAAGATAATGAGGCACGCATGAAAGGAAACACAACACCAAACAAGATAGAGAACTTGAGAGGCTGAATCATGCGCATGTGAAGCACTATGCCAAAGTAACCATAAGGAAGTTTAGGGTCATGCCAAGATGAAAAAAGTGCAAGGAAGTGACCATTTGATAAATGGTACCCACCCAATAGTTGGTGGAAAGTGACCATTTGAATTACCTATCACTTCCTTGAAGAAACTGTTAACATAGTTAATGCTACAAAATGATGGTGGAAAAATAAAGATCTATATTAGTGAGTATATGGAGACAAATTTTAGTAGATTTTGATGATTTTAGTGGTTTTTGAGGATTTCAATGATGCTAGCCATCAATTTGGTAGATGAGAATAGTGTATAAGACTAAATTTGGTAAAGGTAGGTAGTTTACTTATCATTTTCAAGAGATCAGAGCAAGGATCCAAAGCTACTAGAAATAGAAAATGATACTAGAGAGAAAATAAGCTTCCCATAGCCTTTCTAAGTATGATAAAAAAAGTGAACAAGAGAGTTCATCTCTCCCTAAGGTGAAGAGGAGGTAAACAAATGAAATTTGAAGGGGAAATGAGAAAGTAGAGGTTTTAATAGGATAACTAGTCCATCATTGAAGGGGAAGAAAGGTAAAAAGCCAAACATGTATTCATAATTATCATTACTATGAAGCAGACTAGACACCATTTAGGGCTTCAATAAGATCAATTTGCCACACTTTAAAAGTGACAAGTTGAATATGGGGAATAAAAGACTGATCTCAAAAGTGTTAAAAGTGCATAGAGATGCAAAAAAATAAAAAACAATGAGAGAAGCAACTACCACAAAATATAAGGTGTATATGGTAGAGGGAGTTAGCATCATGGATATTGATCCAACCACAAGTAGAAATCTTACCTACTGAGAAATGAAGTACCCTCTAAAAGTCATGGTGGGGGAAAGTGGGTATCCTTTGTCCATGTGTGTAAGTTGAAAGACTACAACCATATAACATGTAGTAATATGTAGGAGATGAATAAACATTATATCGTGGACACAAGAAAAAAGATAAATTTAGGGACTGTGCTCTTTGATGTCTCCATCAAAGATAATTTACAAACCACAAGTGCAACACAACTTTTGAGCTGTCGAGTTTTGGCAAATTAGAAGACCTAGTACATTTCATTCTCTTGTGGGTGCATGGTGACTAGTTATATTAGGATGGATAGTGCATGAGAATTTTTTCAATCCACATAATTATAATCATAGGTCTACCTTATGTAGGTATGAATGTAAGGGAGATGATGGATGATGATGTATAAGTAGAGAGGGTCTTAAAGCTCCTAGACTATTACAAGTCTGGATTTGTATTCCCCATAAAAGACATTCAAGACCTAAGCACAAGGGTGGTATCACACTTGGTAAGCACCAAACATTACCCTAGTGTCCAATGGTTAGACATAAGCAAAACTTGCCTTTGCATTGCCCATCACATGGTGCAGGGAGATTTTTTCAACATCTCTAAATTTGTTGCATAAGAGATCATAAATAATAAACAAGAATGTCGTCAGGCATGTGAGACTTTTATATGGGAAAACATGATTATCTTGATGGTGATGGAGGATATAGGTCTGTAAGATGGTGATGATGACCATCTATAAGTGTTTCCACCAAAACACTAGTCCCAAGCGGTGAAATAGCAGGACTACATCTACCCCCCTAGATTTTTCCAAAAGTACAAAACAAAAGTGTAGGGGTGGTTTTAAAAGTATGTGGAGGCCTTTGGAAAGGAGTGGTGCATCCAAAAATAAATACCTTAACAATTTGTGGTAACAATGACCTTTGTTGTGATACAACACTTCTTTGTGGTATGCCTAGCACTCACATATGGAAATCTTTTATGTTGTCTCTGATTGCCTTTTGAATTTTCAAACAAATATTTCATGGTAGAGTTTAAAAGGATTTTGAACATGTAATAGATTTATGTCCAATCCAAGGTCATGGATCACAATAAGAGGATGATGAGGTGCCAATTTGTGCACCTGAAAACCAAGGTAAACAAGGATGAGGAGGATGATAAAGACAAACTTGAAATCTATCCCCTCTAGAGGGTTATAATAAATGGGAGAATTTTTAGCTTATACTATGAGATGAAGCCATGCAATAAGGGTGGAGACCTTAGTAGAGATGATGATCTCACCCTCCTAGATTATGATGAAGGAAAGGATGAACCAAAATTCTAGGCAAAGTCACTCTAGAGGAAGCGAGGTGAAAAATTAGAGGAAATTATGGAGTGTATAAAATTAAAGATAGCCTATGAGGAAAAAATTGTGCCACCTACCATAAAGAAGCATGTGACATTTAAGCAAGGGGTGATTCTTCCAACAAACATCTAACAAAGACTAAAGGACCTATGGATTCCCTACCAAAACCCTTGTAGACATGGAGAAATAGGCATCCCTAGTGCCTATAATAGAAGAGGACACTAAAGAAGATAGGGCAAGGAATTATATCCTACAAATAAAGGAAGGTGAAGAGGATCTCTCAATGCTAGAAACATCTAGGAGGCCTTGCAAAGTAGCATGGCCATAACCCTAAAAATAACTCAAGAAATAACAAGCCTTACCTCTGGTTCAACCTTGCCAAAGAGGCCACCAAAGAAAATAATGCTGACATCCAAAGATAAGGCTTCCCTATCATCCCCTTAATCAATTAATGAGAAAATAATGGCCTATAAGAAGATGGGACTCAGTGAGGAAGATACAAACGAGTATTTGGCACTAAAAAAAGCAAAAACTTGATCAAAAATAGAAGGTCAAGTTAGAGAAGAGGGCCTTAAAAGTAACCTTGAGTGAATAAATAGAAGTAGAGGTGGTAAAATAGGCACCAAGTGGCTCTACTATAAAAGTAGAGGAAGATGCTGATGCACACCCAAGTAGTGAAGGGGTATCTAAGTCAAAAGAAGGTGATACTGACACCTTAGAGCAATAAACAAAGATATTTGAGGAATACCGACAACAACAAGGTGACCCTAGAATTGAATATATAACCCTTTAAATTAGCATTGAAAAGCCCTAAGATGAAGAAATAGGTGAGAGGGATAAGTTTGATGAAGCAACCCCCAAGGACCAGATAAGTGACTCCTCGAAGGAACACACTGAAGAGAGTGGTTGCACCAATGAAGAGAAAGTAGTGTACATGGAGGAGAAGGCCATCATTGAAAATGGAGATAAATAACTCAACATCAAAAAATGACATAAAAGGATTAGGGGGATGTATATTTATACTTATACAAAGATATGCCCCCATAATCTACCACAACAAGGAGGTGAAAGTGACTTTCATTTACACTAGACTATTACATAGATGAACACCAATCCGAGGTGCCAAAGGCTACAAATTTGAGCCTAGAAGATAGCAAGGAAGGGTAATAATATATTTTTGATGAATAATAGGCCATGAACCTAATATAATTTTTGATTTCACTAATAATAATAGCCACGGAAGTAACATGCCAAAATGTCATAAATGGTGGCAAGGTGAGGAAATTGAAGAAACTCCTCAAAGAAGTAAGGGATGAAGTGTAAACCAATAGATTCAAATTACAATAGCTGTTTGAGTGTGTGGAGGTGGCCGAGCCATATTTTTTGATCAATGTCAACACCTAAAACCTATTAGAGGTTGATAAAGTTTGTGTATTGGTAGATCAAATGCTCCTAAGACTCCAACCTCAGCTAACATAAGAAAATAGAGAAAAGGAAGACCCCAACATTACACTAAATAAGGATTTATCAGACAAGCTCTAAGAAGTGGAGGATATTTTCACCAAGTTGAAGGAAGGTGAAGAAATAGTAGATGCAATCTTCTTGAACTTCTCCAACCAAGCCTCATTAATAGATGTATGCTTGAAGTAAGTAAAGGATGAGAAGGAGCAACTGATGGAAAAGGTGTACTTTGTAGGCAAGGCCAAAAGTTCACAAATCATGGGTAGTGTAAATGCATTGAGTAATTAGATCAAGGATCAAGAGATAATCTTGGAAGAAATATCATGTGACTTATAGACTAAGGCCCATGAGCAAGAGGATATTTTAGATGGAAGTGTGGAAAAGTTGTAGGCTAACCTAGAAGCCTTCTGAAAGGAGTTAGATAAAATAGATACACTTGTGTTCACTACTAATTCAACTAAAATTGATAACACTACAAGTGAGATCAAGCTAGACATAAAGGGATTTGAGGAATTTAATGTAGAGCTCTAGGAGAATGAACCTAAGTTTTATGATCTTAAAAGTTTGATGGCTTAATTTGAGGGTGGACAAAGGTTTTTGTATGGGGTAATGTTTGGACCCTAACTTTTGTTTAATGGAGATTTCTTTTCAATCTGATATCCACCTTGATGCATATAGATATTTTAGCAAGCAATTATCCTAATGGTTTTAATACATAGCTAGAAGAAGTAGCACAAAACATGTGCCAACTAGCTAATAGCTAACCATCTCCCAAATAATCAAGACATCGATGAAGATATGAAGAAAGGTGGCAAGTGGAGCATGAGAATTGTGGGGTCATGGAGCTGATGGCTATGATGATGGAACTCTAGATCATTGCTTAGCATGTAGCCTCCACCTTGACAAAGATGCTCTTAAAGGCCTACATAAATAGCTCAAGCCAAATAATGAAAGGGAGAGAGGGAGAATTGTAACAAAGCTCTAGAAAAATAGTTTTGGAAGTATACCTTTTAGAATTTGTTTTAGTGGCCATTAAGGCTTAGATATAGAATGGAGTTTGCCCTAATTCTAATTATATGTGCCCAAGTTTGCCTATGAACCTCTGGGTTATGGATAATATGTCTTTGTATGTACCATCTCATTCTGGACTATGCACAATAAGTAATGGTGTTACTTTGAAATACATTTGGGTTTTCCTTGGTTTGCATGTTTTGTAGTATTATTGTGGGATGCAAGTGTTTGTCTTATGTCACATCTTAGTCAATTATGTGATCTAAAGTTCATGTGTTTTGTTGGTTTCACATTTTAATGGAGTCTCTATATTTTCATGACATCATCATCATTTTAATTGTAACATGATTATAGATATGTTCTCGTGAACCCAACCTTTATTTAATTTGCTCTATTAAGTATGGAGAATAACTTAAACCAAATTAATCTTGTGACCCATTTAATTCCTATATGACCCCAAGATTATCCCCAAATAGACATGTACCTATTTATTTGTTTCTTAGCTAAGTTCTCTCACATTGCTTGATCCCCCCCTTTAAAGCCTCATGCTATGGATGAACTAGCCCAACACAAGACCCAATTCCTTCTAAATTGCACTTTGGGTGAGCACATAGGGCCTATACCTTATGTGAATTGATGCTATCATAATCAAGTGTTCAAGTGTTGAACACAAAAAGAGTTATCTTATGCTTGTTACTAATTGTAGAAAACACCTATTAGACACTAACAAAAGAGGTGCTTAGTGGATGAACAGATGGAGAGACCGTGCTTGATGATTGAAAAGACGAAGATATGATGGTTGGTGACACCAAAACTAATGAGAAATGTTATAATTTTTGATTTAAGATTTGATATAGGATACTATTTAGACTTTTTAGTATAGTAAATAGATAGATTTTGAGATATATATGTGATCTAATATCTATCTAATTTTTTGTTTTACAGATCCACTGATAGAGGAGGCCAGTTGGGGAGCCCTAATAGTGGTTTTAAATAATGACATTTTGGATGGGGTGCTAACACTATATGACCCCACCACTCTAGATGTTTTTATGATACCATCTACCCCAACCTAGGTGGCTTGGTTTAGACTAGTGTGGGAGGCCATGAGGTAACTACAAGAACATGGGGATGGATTACATCCATCTTTAGGGGTGGGAGAGGGAGAGGCATAGGCCTAGTAGGCCTTGGATTAGGAGAGGGTGACACACATAGATACAACTATCCAACTTAGATAGGTGCAAACCCATGTGGCCAATCTATAGGGATAGGTAGCAAGTTTGAGATCCTTGAATGCCTCTTTACAATGTACCATGTAGAAGGGATAGTCCTAGGCATTTATGGGTAGTATGGCTAAGCCATAGGATAAAAAGGATGGAACCCAGTCTTAGAGTTAGAGCTATTATATTTTGTACTTTATATTATATAAAACACATGATACACACACACACACACACATACATACATACATACATACATACATAAATACATATATACATATATACACTAATTTTGATAATTATATTTGATCGCATGAGTTATACTTAGTTGTAGATGTTGATGTATGGATATTTTTATCACTTGGATTTTCACCCTTTGAGGAGATGCCTTAGCTCTCCTCATCCAAGTGGCACAATTGAAACATCTCTAAGTTGTGGGTAGCATAAGAATAAGGTGAATCTCTAGATAGGGCTAGCTCCCTTGATGTACCACTTGTAGATCAATAATAAACCTATGATTGTGAGGGAAAAGAGAGAGAAAATTAAAAGTAAACAACCCAAAAGGAGGAGATACACCAAATTTATTTATGACTATCAACCATTTGAATGTCACACATGAGATCAAGGGACTAACTATGCATACACTTCTCTAATTTGAATGCTCTTACATCAATATTTAATTATGAAGGTTGTGATGAATGTTTAGGCTAGGAGGACTAGAAAAGGGGCCTATAATGGCACTATTTTTTAAGGCTAACTCACTCAACCTTAACACTTCATAATACACTTCACATGAGTTGCAAGAAGAAGCTTTCAAGCTGCAAATATGTAAGAAAATGAGACAACCATGCTAAGGAAAAAATAATCATCACTTAAGCAAGATCAAACATTCAAGTGAATGCACTATGATAAATCATATAAGAGGTAAAATTAGTAGTCTTTATTGATCCAATGATATTAAAATGGGTAGGTATTTTCCATACTCTAGTGGAGAATGATTTACAAAGGCCAAAATGGCTAGTTATTATAGAACTTGAGAGAGAGAGGAGAAGAAAGGATTTCAAAGGTCATAAGGACACTTATAAATTAGAGAAAATTATTTACTTGTGCATGAGAAAAGAGTGTAAAATTGATAATGCAAGGTTAGAAGAGATAAGTGGCATCCCAAGTCATGATATTTATCAAATGTGGCATAGGAGTTCCCTTTACTGGCTCAAAAAATTGCCTTCATGATTTAGCCATATTTAAACATCCCAAAATTGATTAGGGACTAGTCTAATGATTTTAATGATAGGGAAATATTTTAGACATGCCTCTCTGTGCATTGGTTATAGTCTTGATCACCTAGATTCCTTTGAAAGTGAGCCATCACTACCTGCACTCAAAGAAAACTCCTCTTTCACACACCTTACACACTTGGTCTCAAATTTGGATTCAATTTCACATGAAAATCCATAAAATTAAGTTAATTACATGTGTCAATACCATATATGGCCTTAGAGTCATAAGGCATACCTTGAAATCAACTTACTTGAAGCTTTTTACCCTTCTCACTACCATGTTCACTATGTCAGTTCTAACTGGCTGAGATGAGAGATCTATTAGGAAAATTTACAAGTTTTTGAAAGGAATTAAATGGACATGGATTGTTATCTTTAAGTCTCAATATTACTTTCAATGTTGATTTCATCTCTTGAAACCTCCTAGAACCTACACAATACATAAAATAGTCAAGAAAACCCTATTTTGTACTCCATCCATACAATTCCATATAGTCTAAAAGGATGGGGAGGATAATTATAGATTAATATACAAGGATAAATCACTTTTGTGGTCATTCTAGTCCATTTTGATGTCTCACCATATTTATTTCCTCAATCAGGTATTTTCCAAGGGTTTGCAAGAGTTTTAGGCCATTTTTATCCTTAAGCTTTCTTCATAAAGACTTGAAATTATAACTTAAAAAAAATTCCACTTGGGCCAAGATCAAGAGATCTAATAACCTCTCTAAAAATCCTTATATATCCATGCACGGTGAAAAGTTAGATATGATCATTCAAATTTGCCCTATCGAGTTAGATATATCCATTCTAATAGGCTTGAGTTGTCCTAAAGACCAATATTGACTTTATCATGGCTTATCCTAAAATTTGGGGTTTTTAAAAATATTTTATGACCCCATACACATGTAAAAATGAGTTATAAATAATAATTAAGTCTGGAAGTAACATTGACCTCACATTTGGTCTTTAGTCCTAAACATGTCTAATAGGCTTGTCTGCAATTTTGAAGGTTTAGATCTCCCTATTAGGTTTAATATTTATGTGATATGTATTAAATTTTTCCTTTGATGTTTTTCAACTCTCTAAACCTCTCTAAAATCTCTAATCAACTTCTGGTTCATAATTTTGTCACCCTTTCTCAAACCTACCAATTTATGTATAAAGGGAAGTACCCTCTATCTGAGACAAAATAAAGGGTACTTCACCTATTTTATTAAAAAAATTGAATATTTTAGTGGTATATAAAAGTGATAAGGATGTATTGTGTTAAATTTTTATCCTTTTTCATATGGTTAGATCCTCTAAAAGCACTAAAACCTAAGATAGACTATGAGGAAAGAGACTGTGTGCATGCCTCTACCATGTGGACTGTGTGATGCTTGATTGGAGCATCTATTTATTACTTATTCACCATGAGAGATAAATGATAAATTATTACCTATATTTGGGTTAATTTTTTATCATGTAAAACATCAAGCCTTTTTAAAACTCTGATTTGTTCATGCTTTACCTTGATTGACCTAGACTGGTGTCATAGTCTGTGACTGTAATCCTCTTTCTTGTAGGTGGTCACACATGATTAAAGATTATATTTAATGATTCAATATTTATAATATAAAAATATAATTTATAATTTTTTTAAACTTATTTATCTCATATATATACACTTCCCACACTCACAATCCCTAAACCTGCTCACTACCTTTCTCAGTCAAATACAATCAACTATGTTGGGAAGGCTAAAACCTTGTAGGTGAAGATTTATGATAGGTTACACATAATTTTTTAAGTCGATGAACAATTTATAAACTTCTCTCATAAACCAATCTTAATAGTTCCATGTTTAAGCCTCCAAAATGGACTATGCACACTTATAGCCAACTGTAGGAGAACATTCTTGGAGTTAGGCACACTTGTAGGTGTGAATATGGTCAAAGCTCAGTATATAAACTTAATTTGATGTTATGTATGTTAATTGATATAAATTTTCACCTGATAAATTCATTCAAACATGAAAACTTGCTTCAGTTTCAACCTTGAATGCTAGATTCATATCGAAGCTTCAAATATTGTAGGTTTCAATACCTATGTTTAGTGCATAAAAACACAACTTTGGGTCTCCTAAAAATCAATTTATGCTGATAATCTATCCTCCAAAATTTTTATATCTTTTTTCCTATGTAGGGGATACAAAAAAATCCATTATGATGCATCAAAATTCCTTATATCCCTATTATATGACCTTCACCAAAGTACGTTAGGCTTCTATTCTTTGTTTTTAGGGAAAATGTCCCTGAATTCCATAGTCATTGCTTTTGGGAGTTTCTCATGGTTTACCCAAAAACCTAGCAACACTTATAAGTCTATTATTTTTTCCTAAAAATATTAGGATCCCAAGAAGAGTTCCAACTCATGTTTCAACACTTTAGTATGACACCATAGTTCTTTGCTAGGACCACCTGTAGGTGGCTATTCAGTGTATACAGGCAGTGGGTAGAATATAGACAATGCACATTGATTTAAACCTCATGAAAAAACCTAAAATCTTATCAAATTCTCAAAATGGGTTAATATCATAATGAAGTTCTTGAAAACATTTTCAAAACCTTTAATCCAATGTGGTTTTCCTATGTCAAGCACCTGTAGGTGTGTGTCCATAGCTGACTATGTGTTAATGCTTCACATGATTGAAATAGTCCTTATTTATTACACCATATTGAATCTCAACTCACTACATTATTTTTATAGAGGATATATCACATATTTGAAACTTTCATAACACTTCTATGGATGTTTTCAGAGCCTTTATAAGTCATGACTGAGATTGAAGAGTAGATGGGAGTTGACTAAGTATGACTATGGACTAAAATTTGGATCCAAGAATGATGTTATGAGACTAAACATGAAGTAAATTTTATCACTATGGAATTTAGACATGGAAAACCTCATATCCTCTTCACATGAGACCTTGCAAAGAACCAAATATTTTGAAAATAAGGAAAACTGATTGATACTGCACATAGTTGTACCTTCCTACAACATGAGATGATTTACACATCAAAACACCTTTAAAAACTAAATCAAGAATGGATATAATTTGAGAATATATCCAAAATCATCTATAATCAACATCTTTAATTCGATTGTATGGAATTCTCCAAACCAAAGCAAAACCCATTGGGTATACGAAATAGTGAGCAAAAAAACATAGTCAACTTATTAGAGATTGTTCATAAAGCATATTTTTCCAATATTCAAAATATTTTTATTTAAATTAATATTTATAATTTTACTTTCACCTTGCAAAGTCATTTGGTCTGAAATTTCTCTAATTATTTGTACCAAACACAAACTTGCTGACTAGTTCTGTGTGTCTAGAAGGGTGAAGAAGGAACACAATGGTTTTAGCTCAAAAATGACACTTTAAAAGTATTTAAAGCATATAAATTAGTATAAGGAAGTTGAAGTGTCATATAATAACCTTCTCCCATGTGTCACACTCCCTCATGGGCTGTACAAGTGCCAAACTCTTCCTTTTTGAGTTGATTTCCTAATTTTAGTTAGATAACCTACAAGTTTCAGATGAACTAACATTCCTGACAAAGAATATGAATTTTTGTATGTTTGAAAGGAAAATAGGACATTTGGACACCTTTTAAACCATCCCACTTGCATTTATGACCCTTAAATGCCTATTAAATGACTCAAAATGACATATAGATCAATTAAACCATGATCAAGGCTAAAGTAGCATTAAATTACATAAAATAGACTATAACACACCCTATGAAAAAATGTTATACCCATATATAATTTTTAATATGGGGGGATTGACCCATTTTGACTTGTGGTCAAAATGGGCAACATCTTTGGAAATTTCCCAAGGGTGGCATGCTTGCTATTCCATGACCAGTTGCCTAATCCTATCCATTGGGATATGGAGTCACATGTACACTAGGTTTGACACAAAAATTTACTTTGAAAACACACAAAACATAAGAAAAACAATAATAAATAATACACATGATAATAAACTAAGCAAAATCACACTTGTGCTTCATGAGCACTTATGGAACACACACACCAAACTAAACAAACTAACTCAAACACTAACTAACCTAAAATGAAAAATCCCTCCAGGATCAAAAGGGAATTCTAAAAACTTCCTTGATTCATGAAATTAAGGATTTAGTGAGACATGTATCCTTTTGACCCTTAATGTTGATGCCTCCATCTACTTCATGGTGTTTCCCAACTTCATTGGTATGATGTTCAATGAGAACCAAGCAGCTCCAAATAGGTTGGCTATGGAAATTAACTCTTACTTCATCCAAATAACCTCAAATTTCTCATATGGATCCTCAATTACAACATCCAATGGTGTTTCAACAAGGCTTACCTTCTTGGTAGACTCTTTCTCTACCTTGTCATGTACTTGACCCTCAACCTGGTAAGGATCTTCAAGCTTTTGAAAGAGCTTCATTTGTAGCTACAAATAATATTTTTCCTCCTCATCATTTAGAACCACCACCTCTTTAACCTTCTCTCCTTGACGGATGTGGTCATCAAGATGTTGTTATTCATGATCTAATATAGTTGAAGGTGATTCAAAATTAGATGGATGTATTGAGTCATCTACAAGAACTATGTATTCTACCTTGGTCTCATGAAACTCTTTTAGGACTACCACTTCTTGAGGAGTGACTTGACATTTATCCTTGAGAGTACACTCCACTAAATGCTTGAATTGGTCATATATAACTTCATGATCAGACATGGATTCTTCTTCAAATACCTCTCTCTTTAAGTCTTGGCCACATTCCTCATGGACAACTGCAAAAGAGTATTCAATATGTTTCTCCTCATTAAAAAAGGTAGGATTTCCCTTTTTTTAACCAAGGGGAGTCCCTATGGTGATTTATTCCTCATATTCACTCATGACATATTATTAATCAGTTATGAATTGAGTTTGGTCTTGTTCAATTTCTTCTCTCAAGATGGGATTTTCCTCAAGAAGGGGTGAGGTGGGAGGTTAATGGATGGGCTCATGTGAAGGAGATATAATATGAGGTGTAGTAGAAGGTTGATGAGTTGGAGATGGAATCTGAGGTGAAGGATAAGGTTTATGAATGGATTTAGGAAAGATAAAAACACTAGTAAGCTCATAGGGAAGTGTGTTATTAGACTGATTAGGAGGACTAACATCTACATAAGCATGAGTTATATCTTGCCAATAATTTTATTGAAATTATTCAACAAAAACATGTTCATTTTTGAGCTCTTTATCCTCCCACATACTTAGCCTTTATATTGAGCATTTAAGGCACTTCTTTGCTAATTACATTTTTTCTTTTATCTCCCATTGAGTTCCTTCTAACACTTTAAACATCTCCAAATTTTGTATATGACCTTGGGTAACACCTCTTAACCATTGGAAGAGATGATCAGGGAACACATCATACTCATCATCCCATGTTCTCATATTCTCTTCATTGACTAGTAACTATGGTATAGATTCCAACAAGGCCTTGATATAATATAGACAAAATGAAGGAGGAGGAGGGTAATGATGGGGATCAAGACCAACTTCAAATTATTGAATTATAAGCTCTAAGAATCCAACCCTTGCATCTTGATATATTTATCTAGAATCCATAGAAACATCTTGTTCCTCATGACAAGACTCATAGGAGTACTCTTGAGTTTGATAGGCATCATGGTATGGCTAGTAGGACTCATATTGGGATTGGTAGGAAGGCATTTCTTGAAAGGTATCTTGGCAGCCTTCCTTATAGGGTTGTCCAATAACATTGTGTCTATATGGGGGGGGGGAAATGAAGGGCTATAGGGCGTCCATAGCTCAAAGGATTGATATCCATTTTGATAAGACTGTTGAGGGGTAAAAGGTGATTCATAGAAGGGATGATAAGGAGGTTCATGATAGGAGTATTTTCCATAGCTATTCATATCAATCTCATATGTCAAAGGAAGCAAAAAAATTGATCAAAATTTTCAATTAGATTTACCTAGGCTTCTTAAAACCAAAACTTATCATTCAGAGTCATCATTGGTGTTAGCTTGCTTGCTTCCCAAATCTAATTAGAGGAAAGGCACACCAATAATATTCCCACTCTCTTGGAACTTGGTCCCATTGGGGATACCAAAAACTATTGTCACTTGGATTTTCACCCTTTGAGGAGATATCTTAGCTGTCTTTGTCTAAGTGGCACAATTGAAACACCTCTAAGGTGTGGGTAGCCTAAGCATGAGGTGATTCTCTAGATAGGGCTATCTCCCTTGATGTACCACTTGTAGATCACTACTACACCTATGATTGTGAGGGAAAAGGGAGAGAAAAATGAAATTAAACTATTCTAAAGGAGGTGATACACCAAATTTATTTATGACTACCAACTAGCTGCATGTCACATATGAGATCAAGGGACTAACTATGCATACACTTCTCTATTTTGAATATTCTTACATCAATATTTAATTATGAAGGTTGTGATGAATGTTTAGGATAGGAGGACTTGATAAGAGGCCTAAAACGACTCTATTTGAGTAGGCTAACTCACTCAACCTTGACACTTCATAAGATACTTCACATGACCTTCAAGAAGAAGCTTTCAAACTGTAAATAGGTGAGAGAATGAGACAACCATGTTAAGTAAACAACAATCATCACTTAAGAAAGATAAAAAATTCAAGTGAACACACTATGAATAGTGATATAAGAGGTAAAATCATTAGTATTTATTGATCTAATGATATGAAAATGAGCAGGGCTTCACCATACTCAGGTGGAGCATGATTTATAAAGGACAAAATGGCTAGTTCTTATAAAACTTGAGAGGGAGAGAGGAGAAAAAAGAAGTCTAAAGGTCAAAAATAAATTTTTTAAGATGAGAAAATGAGTTACTTGTTCATGGGAAAAGAGTGTGAAACTGATCATGTAAGATCAAAAGAGACAAGTGGCATCCCAAGTCATGAGATTCATGAAATGTCACATAGGAGTTCCCTTTACTGGCTTAGAAAATTCACTTCATGATTTAGACCTATTTGAACATCAAAAAATTAATTAAGGATAGGTATAATCATTTTATTAAGATGGAAATATTTTATACATGCCTCTCTATTCATTGGTTGTAGTCCTAATCCCCTGGATTCCTCTAAAAGTGAGTCATCACTACCTGCACTCAAGGAAAACTCCTCTTTCACACATTTGGCACACTTGGCCTCAAATTTGGCTTCAATTTACAAATAAAATACATAAAAGGAACTTAATTACATGTTTCAAGACCATCCATGGTCTTAGAGGCATCAGGCACATCTTAAAATCAACTTACTTAAGGCTTTTCACCCTTCTCACTAGCATGTTCACTTTGCCAATTCTGATTGGCTGAGATGAGATCTATAGTAGGCACACTTAGGAGTTTTTAAAATGAATTAAATGGAAATTTAAATTTATCTTAAGTCTCAATATTCCTTCCAAATTTTATTTCATCTCTTCAAACCTCCTAGAACCTGTATAATGCATAAAATAGTCAAGAAAACCCTATTTTATACTCCATCCATACATTTTTTTAGAGTAAAAAAGGATGGGGAGGAGACTGAGAGATTCCTATACAAGGTTAAATGAATTTAATTTCCATTATTTTCCATTTATATATCTCACCATCTTCATTTCCTCAATCGGGCCCTTTTCAAGGGTTTGCAAGGGTTTTAGGCCATTTTTTGTCCTTAAGCTTTTTTCATAAAGACCTGACTTCAGAACTAAAAAATAATTCCACTAGAGAAAATCTCAAGAGATATTATAACCTCCCTAAAACTCCTTATATCTCCATGCATGTTACCAAGGGAGATATGTGCATTCAAATTTTCCTTACTGAGCTCTTTTCCTCATTCCAATAGGCCTTAGTTGTCATAAAGTCCAAGATTGACTTTATCATGGATTATAATAAAATTTAGGGTTTTTAAAAATATTTTATAACCCCATAAACGTGTAAAAATTAGTTATAAATCATACCTAAGTCTGGAAGTAACATTGACGTCACATTTGGTCTTTAGGCCTAAATATGCCTAATGGGCTTGTCTGCACTTTTGAAGGTTTAAACCTCCCTATTAGGTTTAATATTTATATGATGTCTTACATGTTTACATGGATGTGTTTAAAATCCATAAAACTATATGAAATATCTAATAAACTTTTGGTTCATCCTTTTGTCACCCTTTTTCAAACCTGTCAGTTTTTGCATAAAGGGAAGTACCCTCTATCTAAGATAAAATAGAGGGTATTTACCCTATTTTTTAAAATAAATTAAATATTTTAATGGTACATAAAAGTGATAAGGATGTATTTTTATAAATTAAAACCCCTGGTAATATGGTTAGACCCTCCAAAATCACTAAAAACTGAGACAAACTATGAGGAAAGAGACTGTGCGCACACCTTTACCATGTGGACTATGTGATGCTTGATTTGAGCCTATCTTTGTTCCTTATTCACCATGAGATCCCCATGAGAAATTATTACCTATCTTGGGTCATTTTTTTATCATGTAAACCATTAATCCTTTTCAAAACTTTGAGTTGTTAATGCTTTACCTTGATTAACCTAGATTGGTGTCATAGACTGTGACTGTAATCCTCTTTCCTGTAGGTGGTCACACATGATTAAATATTAGAGTTAATTACTAGAGGAATATTTATATTATAAAAATATAATATATAATTGTTTTTAACCTATTTATCTCATCTATATACATTTCCCACACTCACAATCCCTAAACTTGTTTACTACCTTTCTTAGTCAAACATAGTCAATTGTGTTGGGAAGGTTAAAATCCTGTAGGTGAAGATTTCTTGTTTGATATGTTACACATCATTTTTTGTCTCCATGAACCATTTATAAACTTATATCATCATAAAATCTTAATATTTCCATGTTTAAGCCTCCAAAATGGACCATGCACTCCTATAACCAGCTGTAGGTGAGGATTCTTAGAGTTAGTCACACTTGTAGGTGTGAATATGGTCAAAGCTTAGTATATCAACTTACTTTGATGATATGTATATTAATTGATATGAATTTTATCCTAATAAGGTCATTCAAACATGAAAACATGATTCATTTTCAACCTTGAATGCTAGAGTCATCTTAGAGCTTCAAATATTATAGGTTTCACTCCCTGTGTTTAATGCATAAAAACACAACTTTAGGTCTCCCAAAAAACAATTTCTACCTATAATCTATCCTTCAAAATTTATATATATTTTATCCTATGCAAGGGTTTCAAGAAAAATCCATTAGGATGCATCAAGAGTCCTTAAAGCCTTGTTGTATGACCTTCACCAAAATGCCTTAGGCCTATGTTCTGTGTTTTTAGGAAAAATGTCCCTAAATTCCATAGTCATTACTTTTGGGAGTTTTCATGGTTTACCCACCCACCTAACAACCCTTATAAGTATGTTTTGATTTCATAAACATATTATGATCCTATGAAGAGTTATAACTCATGTTTCAACACTTTAGGATGACACCATAATTGTTTGCTAGGACCACCTAGAGGTGGCTATTCAGTGTATACAGGCAGTGGGTAGAATATGGACAATGTACATTATTTTAGACCTCATGAACAGACATAAACTCTTATCAAATTATAAAAATTGGTTCTTATCATAATTAAGGTCTTGAAAAGAATTTCAAAACCTCTAATCCAACATGGTTTTGCTATGTCAAGCACATATAGGTGTGCATCCATAGCTGACTATGTGTAAATGTTGCACATGACTGCAATAATCCTTCTTTCTTACACAATATGGAAGATAAAATCACTACCTTATGTTTATATAGGATATCTCACATCTTTTAAACTTTCATAACACTTTTGTGGATGTTCTCAGAGCCTTTACAAGTCATGAATAAGATTGAAGAGTATATGGGAGCTGACTGAGTATGATTATGAACTAAAAGTTAGATCCAAGCATGATGCTATGAGACTAAAAATGAAGGAAAGGTTATACATATTAAATTGAGATATGGGAAGCCTCATATCCACTTAACATGAGACCATTGCTGAGAACCAAACATTTTGAAAATAAGGAAAATTGATTGAGACTACACATGGTGGCACCTTCCTACAACATGAGATGATTTGCATATCAAAACACATTGAAAAATTAAGCCAATCATGGAGATCATGTGAGAGAACTAACATAATATGGAATCAACATATCTAATTATATTGTACAAAATTCTCCAAACCAAATAAAAACCTATAAGGTACATGAAACAATGAGCAAAAAAACATAGTCAACTTGTTAGAGATGGTTAATAAAGCATAGTTGAAAAATATTCAAAATATTTTTATGGAAATGAATATATCTGAGTGTAATTTCACCTCCCAAATGTGTTTGATCTAAAACTTCTCTAATTGTCCATACTAAGCACAAACCTACTAACTGTTCTATGTGTCTAGAAAGGTGAAGGAGTATAATGATTTTAGCTGGAAAATGACACTTTTAGAGTATGTCAAGCAGAAAAATGAGTCTGAATAAGCTAAAGAGTCATCTCACAACCTTCTCCTACATGTCACACTCACTCATGGGCTGTACAAGTGCCAAACTCTTCCTTTTTGAGTTGATTTCTTGATTTTCAGTTAGATAAGCTACAAGTTTTAGATGAACTAACATTATTGATAGGGAATATGAATTCTTGGACATTTTAGAGGAAAATAGGACACTTGAACACCTTTAAAACCATACCACTTGCATTTATGACCCCTAAATGCCTATTAAATGATTCAAAATTACATATATATCAATTAGACCATGATCAAGGCTAAAGTGGAATTAAATTACATCAAATAGACTATAACACACCCTATGAAAAAATATTAGACCCCTATATAAGTTTTTAATATAAGGGGGTTGACCCATTTTGACTTGTGGTCAAAATGGTCAACAAATATATTTCTTTCTAGCACATGTATGTAGATTTTATTGTATATGCTATGGGAACTATATGTTGAGTGTTTTTTTATAGCATTATGTGATACACATGCATGGTTAAAAATAAAAATGCAAAAATGACTTGAAAAAGTATAATTAATCAAAAATGAATGTACTACTCTATATCACAATGGGAAATGTGTAATAAGAAAAGATGATTTAAATATAATAAACCAAAAGATGGTAAAAAGGGGAAAAAATGTTTTTAAACCATGTAAAATATTTGAACCAAGTTAAAAAAAGAAAATCACACTATATCACATTGGGAAGTATGAAAATAATGTAATAATATGGAAGGCACATGAAAATAAAATGGTATAAAAATAAAAAAATCAAGTCAATCAATCATACTAAATCACATTGGGAAGTATAAAAGAGAAATAAAATTAGAAAAATAAAATTAAATTGATCACACTAATTCAAGCTAAGAAGTATGAAAAATTTTAGAAAATGGTTGTAAGCATACATGCAATCAAAAATAAGAAAATAAAAGTGAAATATTAATGAAGTAAGCATAAAACATACTATATCAAGATGGGAAACATGTCAATGATGTGTAACTCATAATCAATTACTACCTATCTCAAATTTGACACCTGTAATTTTATTGTGACTTGGGTATTAGAATATTTTATGAGGAAGCCCTAGTCCTATCCATGGTCTTATAGTGTAACTCAAAGGGAAAACAAATGAGGTGGAAACAAATATCAATTTTTTTAAGGGGATGTTTGTAATGTGGTAATTTATGAAGAAGGCCTAACCCTATCCATGGTCTTATAATGTAACTCACAAATGAAATTCCTAAGGGGAGTGCTAAATTGAAAAAATAATATTTCTCAAGGGGAAACATTAGGAATGTTTTAAATGAAAGAGGGAATGTAAAAATCATAATTTAGGTGTCTATGAGAAGATCTTAGGAAATATGGGCCACACTAAGTACACAAGAAAGGCACTCAATGGCTAGTAACCATCAAAATATAAAGGATACCCATTCACAATAATCACAACACTATATATGCAAATAAGTGACATATTAGGATTAAATCATGTTGGCTAGGTGAACAAGAAAATTAAAATGGACCTACCTCTCCACAAAATGTTCTCTGTTACTTAGGACATATTATAGAGTCATTGGTCTACTGCAAAGATTGGAAACTTGTGTGAGAAATTAGGTAGTACTAAAATATTTTTTTATTCTCCTTTTCTAATCTACTGGCCTACCATACCCCAATGGACCTTGAATCTATCATGAGACAAGCTATGGAGGTTGAGCTTCAATTAGAAAAAGGAGATGTATTATGAATAATGTCTTTTAGTGTGATTTGACTTTTGAGTTTTGTAAATTGCCTTTTACTTAAATAACTTGGTTTTTATATTTTATGTCTTTTAAAATTCCCCCTCCATATGGATTTGGAATAACCAACATGAGGGATAAAAGTGATGCACATGAATGAGATTTTATACTTTGGCTAAATGAAACTAAGTATCCAAAGATATGACTGATTAAAAATTTATGCTTACCTATGAACCAATATGTTATCTCAAGTGTCAACCATGTATATGCTTAGTTTGCAAAAGGAAATAAGGGAATAAAGGAGATATGAAGTGGATCATTAGGATATAATTATAATTATATGATTTGTCTACTAACTGATCACATGGTAAATAAGGATTACTAAGGGAGACAAGGTTTGTATAACCAAATCACAATTGTGTTGTAGAGATAAGGTAGCAAACAAACATGAGAAAATATAAAGACATCCATGAAAAGAATTGGAATCTTGAATATAAGCATGTAAAATAATCCATAAGAGAAAATGAAAGAAATGAAACCATATACAACACATAATGCAAAATATAAAGGTGCATGTAAGATAGATAAATGAAACAAAAAATGACACATATGTTTACTTCTTTCTTCCTTTGGGATTTAAAAGGAGTCAACCTATGCCATGAGTACCTAAGCTCACCTTGGTCACCCTCTTATGTCTCTTGAAGTATAAGGGTAGTCTAAAAAGGGGATCAATTATTATCATGCCAAGGCAACAGGTTCAAGTGAGGTGCTATGTCAAAATATATTATGGTGGTTATCTTTTACCCCCTTTTTGAGCTCGTGTCAAGTGCTCTCTTTATGTTAGTTATGTATAAAGATAAAAAACAAGGCTTGGAGTGGTCCTAATGGCCTAAGCTTACTCATATTGAAGATGACCCAATGTTGTAGCTCATGACCTATCATGAATCCATCGAAATATGTTGAGAGCCTTCAAAGTATGGTAAGATAAAAGGGTTAAGGATGCTATAAGAAGAATGTGGTAACCTTGTTTAGGTACTTAGCATGTTTTAAAGTCTTTTATAATATATTAGGGTAGCCTCTATTTTAACTTTCACTTGAGATCATATGTATTACCTTCAAAAGGGGTGTTTGACCATGAAATGTTGCTATTTTGACCCCAAAACACCATTAAAAATATCAATTACACCCTCAAAGGTATCCATTACCACCATAATCCACACCTAGACCACTACTTATAGGACTGTAGGTAGTCTATCCCCAACATTGAACATGAAATTCTATAGGCATATTGAGTAGAGAACTCAGAAAGAGAGGTAGAGCATAGAGGTCATGTTGTTGAAGGACAAGGAAACTTGAAGGGATGACCAAGCAAGCTAACTCAATTAAGCTGAGTTTACCAAATAAGTTGGGGTGCCTAACTAATGTGATTGAAAATGTCAATAAACATGTAAGAGTGACCTCAAAGTGATGATGGCATCCATATTCCTTAAGATCTCATATGACAATGATATAAGTTTGAGGTGGCTATCTAATTTTAATTAGACATTCAAGACACATAGGCCTATATGCCTGACAACAAAAGGAGTTTAGGAAACAAGGTTGAGATAAGTCCTATTCAAAAGGTGTTATGCGATCATAAGAACATGTCATATGAGGTTCTAACTCCATTAACATTGTAAAAAGAGAGAAAAAATACTTAGGCCTGTAGTAGAACAAGTGACTCAAACACTTAGTTTAGGCAATGGTACTCAAGGTAAACCTATAAGAGAAAGGGATAGAGATGGTGGTTTGGGAAGATGAGGGCAAGTAAAAAGGGTAAAAATCAGATAGAGAGGGGTGATATGGTAACATCAAAGCCACAAACACCTGCAAGTGACTCAAGGTCTTGAAACTTGGTCTAAACTTATAAGGCCTAAATCCCTCCCTAAACCCTCAAGACCTCATATCTATCTTGTTGATAGACTCAAACCCCCATGGTATGCCTAAGGATATGAAGAGGTTTATAGAGATGATATAGGTATTGAAGAAGGTCTTCTAGGTAGAAGAAGATAGGGAAGTGGATATTTTGGTCCTATCACCCCTCTCGAGCTCCACTACCTTAATTTGCCATCTCAAACTACCAAATCCAATGCCCATATCTCATATAGTATGATGACTCAGTCCCATTTCTCTTAGGGGGACTTGGGTGACCATATGCACTCACTATCCATGGAGGAAAGAGTTACATTTATGAGAGTAACTCTATGGAAAATCCCTAATACTACATCCCATATAGAATGCTTAGTAAGAGCTCAAAGGTTTCCAAATTTCACTCATAAATCACCACAAAAAATACATGGACTAGTATCTATTCAAGAGTTTTTAAGGGGCCTATGGGATAAACATCCTTGACCATTGTCAGGATCCTACTCCTCAATAAGAGTATATATGATTACCTCTTGTATAAGCAACTAAACATGGAATTTAACCAGAATGATAAGTAACTAGAAATATGAAACAACACAAAGTATGAGAGATAATACACAATTGTATTAATACTTATCGAGAAGGGAATACAATAAAGAAGATGCCACTTCTTCTCCACACCTTTCAGAAGCTTCCCACACCTCAAGTGTTCACCAGTAATTCTCCTCCAATAGTTCACTCTCTCATCACGGTCACAACAATAAACTCCAATACAGAGTTGTTGTTCACCTCCACCAGTCAATAACAACGTTGCCAGTACACCAAGTACACAATCGTACTCTAATTAGATCTCCCTTTCCTTGCTACCACCTACAAATCAACAAACCTTACTTACCATGTAGATGTCTCTACACCCTGAAGAACCCTTGTCCTTGCCTCACCAAGTCCTCATGATTCTTCAACCAATACCCTGGTGGATCTTCTAGTGGAACTTGCACAACCTGCAACTCTCCCTGATCATACACACTCAACACCCCTTTGGAACTAGGAGGAACACACCTTGCTCTCTTCACACATAGAAGGACCTAATATTTGCTCTCTTACTCTCTAGCACACTTTTACAATACATCCCATGAGTCTATTATATATATCTCATGCATACAATAATTAGACTTTCTTAATTACAATAATTAGACTCACAACTCAAGACCAAAAATAGTCTTTACATGCAAACTGCCTGTCCAAAAATAGACTAGTCCAGAACCCGCATGCAAACTACATGAACACATAGGTTGCCGACGTCAGCTCCTTCCTGACCAATGTTGGCTGACTCATAACCGACGTCTATTGCTTTTGCACTATAATATGACCGATGTCGGTTGATCAGACCGACGTCGGTTGCCCTGTAACTTGTTCTACAACTCAACAACCTCCGCAACCTCAGCAACCTCCGCAACCTCAAAAACCTCCTTCCCTATTTGCATTAGTGAAGATTTTAGCTCCACAACCTAACAATCTCCCACTTGGAGATAAATAGCTTCACTGTACCTGTACCTGTACACCATCTAATTTGTTTCCTGGCTTGTATCCATCTTCAAGCTCAATCCTAAAGACCAACCACCACACAACCTGTGGTGCACCTCTTGTCATCCAAGTAACTTGCCACATCCGAACCTACAACTCCATGTAGTGAAGACCTTGACCCTGCATAACAAGTTAACCTGCTACTAGTCGCTCTCAGATACCTGAGAATCCACTAAACTGCCCTCTAGTGCTCCTTCCATGAATTGGCTACGAACTCTCTGACAACTCCCACTGCTTGGGAAAACTCAAGTCTACACTCGACCTCATGTGATTTTGAACACTGTTCTAAGCGTAGCTTGAACTGTCCAGCCCTTAGTGTGCTTACTGGTTCTACATCCTACAAATTAACCCTCGCCAACACCTCCTTCACATCAGCTCCCACTGGAGACCAAATCAACCTGTGATCTTCCATGTCTCTTATGCCAAAGAATTTTGCTGCTCCCAAATTCTTTATGACATACCTCTGAACTAACTTTACCTTTAGCTCAGAAACTCCCTGCATGTGTAATCCTACAATAAGCAACCACACCACATACAATAATAGGATAATGTTGCAATCATCATCCAACCCAGTAAAGAAAAACACAATAGTTACACTGATATTGACTAAAGCCCTAATTTGTCATCCACCTATCAAAAAAAAACCTGTACCACTGTCCTGCAGCTTCCTCAAGACCATATATCCTGGCCTTCCATCTCACGTGTCCATCCACTTTCTTCTCTAACTTGGGAATCCATCCCTCTCTCAGTGCTTTCTTTCAGTTGACAACTCCACCAACAAACTCTTGTTTGGTTCTTCTCCAAGGACTCACACTCCTCATCCATGCCAAGCTCCCACTATTTCTAGATTCTACCTGCATTACCTCTTCACATCTTCTTAGTTCTCGATCATCAGTAAGCAACAAGTAATATAAAGAAGGTGAACAATGAATATGAGGTCCACTTACCCTTTCAGTCCTCCATATGGGCATTTGAGACTTCTTTACAACTTGCTATCTGCCCAACATCCATTCTAGTGACCGATCTCGGCCATCTCCCAATCTGCACCCGACCGACATCGATTCCCTGTGACTGACCCTTACTACCGATGTTAGTTTTACTTGACCGACACTAGTGTCCCTGATGCCAATGTTAGTTTTTATCTGACTGACATCGGTTCTTACTGCTCGACACCATCGACTCTGTTGATCTGCACATGATCGGCGTCGATGCCTATCTATTCGATGTCGGTTCCTCCTGATCGATGTTGGTAACTATGTTCACCTGTGAGTGATGAATTTTTACTCATAAGCTCCTTTTGGATCAAACCCTTGTCCATATTAACACAACCCTGCTCAGAATAATTTAGTCCCCTCAACTGATCTCTATCTGTCATCTCCTCCATGAACACCAAGGCTTTCCAGTTCTTAAGTTTTTCAAAGATATCTGTCTTCCGCTTAAGAACATGTATTCCCTTCTTACATATGTAACCGAGCCTATAAAGCCACATCTCTGCAACAAAAGGTGAATCAGTAATATAAGTAGATAGATAAAGGATACCTACTTTCTTACCACCATCTAATTCAAGTGCATCCACTATGAGAGTTACTGTGCATCTCTCATCACCTAACTTTCCTAAAGAAATTAGACTCATCTACAAGACTGGTACCTACATGACCTCATTCAACACCTGTGTGTTATCTATCTGCAATTTTAGCTTCACTTCCCCTTTGCCAACCATTTGACAAGGCTCACCAACCCCTAAATAAATCTCTCCAAAGTCTCCAAAGACATACCCATGAAAAGATGCTCTATTTCGGGCTGCGTGGAAAGAGACAACAAAATCTATAGACCAAGATTCTACTTTATCCAGAGCAACCTGTGCAACAACACCTACAACATCTAATTCTACACGCTAATCTTCTACTGACCAACAATCTTCCTTTACCTGCTCTTTCTTTCCATCAATCTGACCATTTGTGCTATTCAGTTTCTCCATTCGTAGCTTACTTTCTTTTGCCATTGCTATACTCCCACTCAATTTGAAACCCATGAGAGTGACCTGTAATCAACAAACACTAACCAGATCTGAACCACCTATTAGTCAACCCAACCAAAAGCTCTGATACCAACTATCAGGATCCTACTCCTTAATAAGAGTATATATGATTACCTCTTGTATAAGTAACTAAACATGGAATTTAACCAAAATGATAAGTAACTAGAAATATGAAACAACATAGAATATGAGAGACAATACACAATTGTATTAATACTTATCCAGAAGGGAATACAATAAATAAGATGCCACTTCTTCTCCACACCTTTCAGAAGCTTCCCACACCTCAAGTGTTCACTAGTAATTCTCCTCCAACAGTTCACTCTCTCATCACGGTCACAACAATCAACTCCAATACAGAGTTATTGTTCACCTCCACCAGTCAGTAACAACGCTACCAGCACACCAAGTACACAACCATACTCCAAGTAGATCTCCCTTTCTTTGATGCCACTTGCAAATCAACAGACCTTACTTACCATGTAGATGTCTCTATAGCCTGAAGAACCCTTGTCCTTGCCTCACCAAGTTCTCATAATTCTTCAACCAGTACCCTGGTGGATCTTCAAGTAGAACTTGCACAATCTGCAACTCTCCCTGATCATACACACTCAACACCCCTTTAGAACTAAGAGGAACACACCTTGCTCTCTTCACACACAGAAGGAGCTAATATTTTCTCTCTTACTCTCTAGTACACTTTTATAATATAGCCCATGAGTCTACTATATAGATCTCATGCATACAATAATTAGACTTTCTTAATTACTATAATTAGACTCGCAACTCAAGACCAAAAATAGTCTTTACATGCAAATTGCTTGTCCAAAAATAGACCAGTCTGGAACCCGCATGCAAAATGCATGCACACACAGGTTGCCAATGTCGGCTCCTTCCTAACCTATGTCAGCCAACTCATAACTGACACCTATTGCTTCTGCACTGTAATATGACCGATGTCAGTTGATCAGATCGATGTCGATTGCCCTATAACTTATTTTGCAACTTAGAAACCTCCATAACCTCAGCAACCTCCGCAACCTCCACAACCTCCTTCCCTTTTTGCATCAGTAAAGCTTTTAGCTCCACAACCTAACAATATCCCACTTGGAGATAAACAGATGCACTATACCTGTACCTGTACACTATCTAATTTGTTTCCTAGCTTGTATCCCTCTTCAAGCTCAATTCTGAAGACCAACCACCACACAACCTGTGGTGTACCTCCTGTCATCCAAGTAACCTACCACATCCGAACCTACAACTCCATGTAGTGAAGACCTTGACCCTGCATAACAAGTTAACCTTCTACTAGTCCCTCTCAAATACCTGAGAATCCACTGAACTGCCCTCTAGTGCTCCTTCCACGAATTGGATACGAACTCTCTGGCAACTCCCACTGCTTGGGAAAACTCAAGTCTACACTCGACCTCATGTGATTTCGAACACTGTTCTAAGCTCAGCTTGAACTGTCCAGCCCTTGGTGTGCTTACTGGTTCTATATCCTAAAAATTAACCCTTGCCAACACCTCCTTCACATCAGCTCCCACTGGAGACCAAATCAACCTGTGATCTTCCATGTCTCTTATGCCAAAGAATTTCCCTACTCCCAAATTCTTCATGACATACCTCTGAACTAACTTTACCTTTAACTCAAAAACTCCCTACATGTGTAATATTACAACAAGAAACCACACCACATATAATAATAGGATAATGTTGCAATAATCATCCAACCCGATAAAGAAAAACATAATAGTTACACTGACATTGACTAAAGCCCTACTTTGTCATCCACCTATCAAAAAAAACCTGTATCACTATCCTGCAGCTTCCTCAAGACCATATATCCTGGCCTTCCATCTCACGTGTCCATCCACTCTCTTCTCTAACTTTAGAATCCATCCCTCTCTCAGTGCTTTCTTCTAGCTGACAACTCCACCAAAAAACTCCTGTTTGGTTCTTCTCCAAGGACTCACACTCCTCATCCATGCCAAGCTCCCACTGTTTCTGGATTCTACCTGCATTGCCTCTTCACATCTTCCTGGTTCTTGACCATCAGTAAGCAATAAGTAATATAAATAAGGTGAACAATGAATATGAGGTCCAGTTACCCTTTCAATCCTCCATATGGGTGTTTGAGACTTCTTGACAACTTGCTGTCTACCCAACATCCATTCCAGTGACCGATCTCAGCCATATCCCAATTTTCACCTGACCGACATCAGTTCCCTGTGACTGACCCTTACTACCGACGTTAGTTCTACCTGACTGACACTGGTGTCCCTAATGCCGATGTTAGTTTCTATCTAACTAACATCGGTTCTTGCTACCTGACACCACCAACTCTACTGATCTGCACATGACCGACGTTGGTGCCTGTCTATTCAACATCAATTCTTCCTGATCGATGCTGGTAATTGTGTTCACCTGTGAGTGATGACTTTTTACCTGTGAGCTCCTTTTGGATCAAACCCTTATCCATATTAACATAGCCCTACTCAGAATAATTCAGTCCCCTCAGTTGATCTCTGTCTGTCATCTCCTCCATGAACACCAAGGCTTTCCAGTTCTTAAGTTTTTCAAAGATATCTGTCTTTCACTTAAGAACATGCATTCCCTTCTTACATATGTAACCAAGCCTACAAAGCCACATCTCTGCAACAGAAGGTGAATCAGTAATATAAGTAGATAGATAAAGGATACCTACTTTCTTACCACTGTCTAATTCAAGTGCATCCACTGTGAGAGTTACTATGCATCTCTCATCACCTAAATTTCCTAAAGAAATTAGACTCATCTCCAAGACTGGTACTTGCATGACCTCATTCAACACCCGTGTGTTATTTCTCTGCAATTTCAGCTTCACTTCCCCTTTGCCAACCATTTGACAAGGCTCACCAACCCCTAAATAAATCTCTCCAAAGTCTCCAAAGACATACCCATGAAAAGATGCTCTATTTCAGGCTGCATGGAAAGAGGCAACAGAATCTATAGACTAAGATTCTACTTTATCTAGAGTAACCTGTGCAATAACACCTACAACATCTGCTTCTACACGTTGATTTTCTATCGACCAACAATCCTTCTTTACCTGCTCTTTCTTTCCATCAATCTGACCATTTGTGCTATTCAGTTTCTCCATTTGTAGCTTATTTTCTTCTGCCATTACTATACTCCCACTCAATCTGAAACCCCTGAGAGTGACCTGTAATCAACAAACACTAACCAGATCTGAACCACCTGTTAGTCAAGCCAACCAAAATCTCTGATACCAACTGTCAGGATCCTACTCCTCAATAAGAATATATATGATTACCTCTTGTATAAGCAACTAAACATGGAATTTAACTAGAATGATAAGTAACTAAAAATATGAAACAACACAGAATATGAGAGACAATACACTATTGTATTAATACTTATCCAGAAGGGAATACAATAAAGAAGATGCCACTTCTTCTTCACACCTTTCAGAAGCTTCCCACACCTCAAGTGTTCACCAATAATTCTCCTCAAATAGTTCACTCTCTAATCACGGTCACAACAATCAACTCCAATACAGAGTTGTTGTTCACCTCCACTAGTCAGTAATAACGCTGCCAGTACACCAAGTACGAAATCATACTCCAAGTAGATCTCCCTTTCCTTGCTACCACCTACAAATCAATAGACCTTACTTACCATGTAGATGTATCTATACCCTAAAGAACCCTTGTCCTTGCCTCACCAAGTCCTCATGATTCTTCAACCAGTACCCCAGTGGATTTTCTAGTAAAACTTGTAGAACCTGCAACTCTCCCTGATCATACACACTCAACACCCCTTTAGAACTAGGAGGAACACACCTTGCTCTCTTCACACACAAAAGGAGCTAATATTTGCTCTCTTACTCTCTAGCACACTTTTACAATACATCCCATGAGTCTATTATATAGATCTCATGCATACAATAATTAGACTTTATTAATTACAATAATTAGACTCGCAACTCAAGACCAAAAATAGTCTTTACATGCAAACTGCCTGTCCAAAAATAGACTAGTCCGGAACCCACATGCAAACTGTATGCACACACAGGTTTCTGACGTTAGCTCCTTCTTGACTGATGTTGGCTGACTCATAACCGACGTTGGTTGCTTTTGCACTATAATATGATCGATGTCAGTTGATCAGACCGACGTCAGTTGCCCTACAACTTGTTCTGCAACTCAGCAACCTCTGCAACCTCAGTAACCTCTGCAACCTCAGCAACCTCCTTCCCTATTTGCATCAGTGAAGCTTTTAGCTCCACAACCTAACAACCATAAGTTTTGGATTTGAGTCCTGCACTCTATGAACCATTGTTAAGATGGTAGGCTATTAAAACCCTCTCTAAACCCTAATAAAGATTTGAAGGAATTATGCTCTTAAATGATTTTGTTGTGGTAGTTGAGGCTTAAAATAGTATTAATGTTATTCCCTAGTATCATGAGCACCTAGATGAGTCATTTTGGGACATGTAGGGTATATAGTGTATAGATCAGACCTAGATAGAACTGCTATAATCCTCAAGAGGACTGCTCCAAGACTATGTGAAAGAAATTGGAAAAGGTTTGCATATTCTACATGTTTTTGAAGAGTGAAAGGTATAAATATGTCAAAAGGGTTACATAATGATCACCTACAAGGGTATCCACAACTAATGACCACCTATAGACATGCCTAGGTGCCTAGTTAGAGGACTATGTGCACATGAAGGAGAAGAAGGTGGATTAACCAAGCCAAGACATATGATATAAAGGATCTAATAGGTAAGATGCATAGTCTCAAAGGTGGTCATGTACCCTCATAACTCCATTTTAAAGGCAAAACTAATGAACCCTACCTTGAGGCATATTGGCCTAATATCCTTTTTAAGACATGACTAATTGAAGACTGAGGTTAGAAGATAAGAAGGGTTGAATAAGATTTCAAACTATCATGGAAATTTAATTTAAGGATTTTTAGATGTGAAAGCAATGTTAGTTTGTAGGGGAAATATCAGAATTGGTCATTTTGGATTAAAATTACCTTGAGGGTGCACAATATGTAAAATAGTCACCTAAGGAGCACTTTCTTGTGCTCATAAGTGTATGGAGGATCTGCACACCCCATCTACTAGGGAAATTTTGGTAGGGATATATACTTTCATCTATTATCATTGGTTATGAAGTTAAAACCCTTAGGGATATGAACTATCATTAAGAGTCTAAACCTCCATAAACCTCCCTAAAACCCTAATAAAGACCTTATGGAGGAAATATTGAGGATTTTTCATCCAAATGCATTGAAAAAGATTTTATGATAAATTCAAGGTGAAAATCTATATGAGGAGTTAAATATCATGTATGAGGGTAGTGTGAATCATATTTAAACTTTAAAAATAAAAAACCACTCTCAGTTCATCCTAGAAATGCACCTAAAGGTCTAAGCTAAAGGGCCAATCTAGAAATGCTAGTGGAAGGTGACCTAGTCACCTAAATGAACAAAAGCTATAGGTGTATACTAATTAGAAGGCATAAGTCATGGAATAATATGTTTTTTCATACTTTAGACATGATCACTCATCCATATTGAAGGTTCTATTCAATCCTCATGGTCATCCTAGTAGCCAACACTAAGAGACTAGGAGTAACTACCTAATAGGCCTATTTGATCAACTAGAGAAGATGAGTATTGGCATAGATGGATAACAAGGGAGTAATTATAGGGTCATAAAATCCTTATGACTACTCCATGGAGGTGATTAGGTACACTTCATGGCCATTATGAAATATTAACCAGTTTTTAGCCTAGTCAACATGCACAAGAGGAAGGGCAAGCCATTTAATGCTTCATGGAGGCCTAATTGAGATAGCTCAGAGGAAGAAGATGAGAAAGTCACTCTTGAAGACAAATATATGAATACCTTAGAAGAGTTGAAGCTTATACTAGTAAAGAACATAAAAATATCATCTTAAATCAAGACTTATGATGAGCAAATTGGGTTCTTTGAAGAAATATTGAGTAACAAAGTCAAAGAGCATGATGAAATCACTCAACATATTGAAACTTAGGTTTGTACCCTTACTAAGGAGGTAAAGAGTAAGGATGAATAATGTGCTAAATATAAATTAGAGATGGAGTCCTTGTAGGTGAAACTAGATTAAGCTATGAGCAAGATTGAAATGTATCAAAAATTTGAGAAAAGTACAATTGATGTTAATGACCCATTGAGTAGTCAAAAGGTCTCAAATGACAAGTTAGGCCTAGTATTCCATGAAGATATTCAAAAGGATAAGAATATAGAGAAGATAGTGATGACAGATTAGAAAACTAACCATGTTAAGGAGAGTGCTAGTAAAGATAATAAGGATGTCAATTTGAATAAGGAAAACTTCAAAAGCTACAAAATTTGACATCAAGCAACCTAATGCAATAAGGTATGATAACTCTTTCAATGGTTACTCTTATTCTTGTCATCATTTTGGTCATAGGATCATTGATTTGAAAAGAAAAGCACCTGGTAAGAGATTTACATGGAATTATGAGCAAGATAATGACAAGCATGAAGAATATCATCACTCAAGATAGTAAACTAGTCCATATGGAAAGCATGTCATCTTGTGCTATAGGAGTCAAGGGATTGGTCATTTTACAAGGTGTTGCAATGTCTTCATCAAGAAATCAAATGTTCAGGTATATGAATAGGATAATGGAACTTCAAGGAGTCATCATATGGTCTATATGTAAGGTATGTACAATAAAAAAACTTAATTTGTTTCAAGTGTCAAGAGAGATGTCACATAGCAAGGTTATATAGGAATGGTCAAAATTTTACTTCAAAGAATGTAAATCCTAACATGAAGAAAAGGAGCCATAATGAATGGAAACCCAAGGAGGTGAATGAAAAATAGGTTCAAAATAGATTGTTTGTCATGACAGAATAAGGTACAAGTTTAATTTTCAAATAGAAAGTCTTATCTAACCAAATGGACAAGAAAATCAAGAAAGATCCTAAGTCTTATATTGAAGTTCAGAATCCATTCAAAGTTAATTTAATGATAAGGTGGGATTGCAAGTCAAATGCAAGCATAGAGATGTGGGAGTCTCTTGAGTTTTTGGACCTTTAGTATCTTTATGATAGGTGGGTGTCTCTACCTATGATTCTTAAGAGAAATATTTCATATGTAGAAGAAAGTGTGTGTGCTCTAGGTGATGTACAAAAGGATATAATCTATACAAGCTATGTAGAGTTGCTGATTGGTATTTAAGACCAATATTATTATGATATAGAATAGATGATATTATGTTTACAAGAATTGTATTGATCATATAAGGTCATGGTTAAGGGGGAGAAACACATTCATGAGCTTGATATGAGGGTTTGTAATGAAAAACTTCAAGAAATCTATTCAAGGACATTGGTCCTAAAGGCAAGTTTTAGTCAAATTTTGATGCTTAGTTCAGAATGTCTAATCATGAAGTATGATAGTAAGGTTGAAATGTATTGTGGAGAGGACTTGTACAAGTGTATCCCATGGGTTTTGATGTGCCTATTTGGTCAAAGGAGTCATTCATGACCTTTTGTTCAATTTGACCATTTTTGCTTAATGTTCACTGCCTAGTGTGTGTTCATCATGCAAAATTAATGATTTTGAGGTATATGAAGATAACCAAGGGTTGAGGTTAGTTGGATTTGATGTGTCCATGTGTAAAAGGTGTTGAGGATATTTCAAAAATATTCCATGAATAGTTGAAGGTCTTTTGGCATAGTGACAGGGGTATACATACGATCTGCATGTATAATATGACTGGTTTCAGGCGTCAAATCAAGATTTGTGAGTATTCAATGTGACTTTGAAGAATAGAAAGGTGTATTGACCTAATTTAGGTGTGATATAGGTGTTCTTAGGATTTTAATTCCTCTTTAGGGAAATTTTAATATTTTTGATGCCTCTCAAGTATGACTGTCTCTACGTAAGGGCTAGCAGGTCAAAAACCAATTCATAGTTTTATGGGTTACCAAAGGAGTCAGACCTAAAAAATTGTTAAAAAAGTATGTATAGGTGACCTACATGTGTGAGATGTATTTTAGGAACTAGCATTGAGTGGAAGGTGGTAAGTTAACCTTGTTTCTTTTTAATGCCCTAAGTTTCACATCAGATGGGTTGGTGACCTTCCCAAAGGAGTTGAGGAATGAGGATACCTAATATATTGAAATGACCAAATGGGTGCTTATAAAGGGATTTAAAATCATCTGAAAGTGTATAGTTGGTCCTATGGTTGAGCTTTTGTGCCAGTAGAGGGCTAATTGGTAGGTTAATTTGTGAAGGAGCTATGGTACAAGTGAAGAGTTGGATAATGATTATTATCATGCATGAGGGGGAATATGAGTGTACTCTAGATATGAAATTTAAAGTCATGAAGGTTGATACATAGAAAGTTATGGGCTCTACAAGGTTCATGAAGGTCTATTAGGCCTCTAGGTAAGGCTAGTGTGAAGAAGAGTGATTTTCGGTCATTTTATTCAAAATACAAAGGAATTGTTGTCCATAAAAATGTTTCTCATTTGGATTTATGTATTATATATGTTTGAGAAAGATCTTTAATGTACACTCTTCATTTTATGGGTGGCTTGTGAGAGAAAATTTGAAGGTAATTATGAAATTTCATCATGGTTGGAGATGGTTTGAAGGTGATCAAGGGGTGCCTAAGTTATGGTGAATTATGGGGAGTCAATATCAATGTTTTAAAGGTGTTATAACTCTTATTTTATTTATATTGTTCATTTATTCTTCATGGATTAGTGCATGGTCAAAGTAGAGTGTTGTCAATGAGCAAGCTTGAGGTAGTCATGGTAATAAAGGGTATGAACAATAATAAGGGGAGTTTTATATCATATCTTAGAGGAGATACCATATTGATGTTGGATTTTAAAACATTTATAGGTCCTCAGGATCATCAAGTAAGCCCACTTGTCATTGTGTCAAGAGAGGAGAAAGTGTTTGTAGAGGGAGAACGAGTATGTGCATAGCTTTGTTGTTGGCTTTGAAAATATTTACAAGTGTTGAAATAAATGAAAAATGGGGATATTGTTGATGTCTTGTTAATTATGTATCTAATGTGTCCAAGTGTCTCCATGATTTGATATGTATTCTTGGATCTTAATGACAAAGTCTGCCTTAGTGATCATACATGAACCTTATAGTGTTTGTTTGGTTAGGCAAGATTATGGATGTTGGTGATGTATTAAACATGTTTTATGGGTAATATGATGGGTAAAGAGTTATTGGGGTAATTTTTTAAGTGAAAGGAAATAATCTAAGTGGTCCTATGAAGGTCTAGGTTATCCTAGTCATCTTGGCAAAATTTCTAGAGTAAGTAGATTGATGACATTAGCATTCACATGTGTGAAGGTTTCATAATAAAGTGTTCACATGGGTTTGTTAAAGTTTGTGAATAGAGCATGTGTTTAAAATTTCAGGTCTTGAAATGATGTTTATAAAAAGTTATGGTGGTGAAAAGTTGGTCTCTTAGGCACATTTCACTAGTTTCCATAGTCAATTTTGCATTAAAAAGTGAATGTTGGATTTCAAATATTTGAATTTACAAAGGAAAACCAGTTTACAATGTTATACCTATATCTTTTGATTATGGATGAATTTTATGGTGATTTAAAAATAAAAGTGGTATATAAATTCAAGGGAAATCCAAGAAAAATTATTTAGAGATTTGATTGGTTGTACACTTGCATTTATTGTGGTTTAAAGTTGACTAAGGGTTTGACTTTCTTATACAAGTGACCCAATAAGGATGTTTGAGTTTTTATTGATGGTGTTTGGATGTTTATAGGTGAATTATATATTAAAGAGTGTTTTATACTCCATAAGGATCATCTATATGGATTTTTTAGGTTTGAACAATCCATCTTCAGTATGAACCATTGCTTGAATTTAAAATTTGGTTCATTTATGGTGTTTTCATGTACAAGGCAAATGATTGATAGGTTTTGCATATGCAGAGGTGTGTGGTGATGAATGTAATAACTTCATGATGTCTTAGGGGTCATTTTTAATGGACCTATATTATTTTAAGCTGTCTTGTGTTTATATTTTTTCTTGATGAAGTGTTAAAAGGATGAATAAGTCTCCATGGACCTAAAAAGGCTTCATAGGCATAATTGAAAGGTGTTGTTGCTTAAGGGTGATATATTTAAGATATGTTAGACATATGTAGATGGTGTTGATACTATTATAAGTTTCATATAATACTTAAGGGTTAAGGCATGTCTTATGGCCGACTAAGAAGGTGGTGATCATGAAGGCTCTATAAAGAGCATAAACAAATATGAAGGTTTCTAGAGTTGACATGTGAAGAAAAGAAAAGTGTGAGTGTGATTGGTGGATGGATTGAAGAGAAGAGAAGTGTGAGGAATAATTTCATGAACTATAGTTCATATTTATTATGTTTTAATAGTGTTATTTTAGGGTTGAATATTGAGGATGAGCGAAGAGGTGTAGAGTGATCCAAAAGGTTGTTTTGGATACAATGCTTGTGTGTGAAATCTTGAGGAAGTGTGAAGGGTTAAAGAGAATTTATATTCAATATTTATCTATTAGATTTAAATGTGATTATATATTTTGAGTTTTTTATATTATAAGGTGTTATATGGGTGCTCAACATCTAGGACAAGTGGGTGCTTGTTCATGCTTAGGGGTTGGTGTTCCTTGTGAAGTGGATGCTTCACTAAAGTCTCTTGTTTGTAAATATTTTATAGGACTGTAGTCCAATTTTTTTCATACTTGAGAGTGGGTTTTTTTCCCCATGATGGTTTCCCACATAATCCATGTGTTATGTGTGTTGATATTTCATAGTTTTCTTTGTTCTTTTCAATAACTAGTTTATATGCTTCATGAATGCTTTTGTTGAATGGTTAAGAGTTTCAAGTTTTGGAATTGGAATTGAATTTCTTGCATCACTTATTCACCCCCACTTTAAGTGATTATAAATATAATAAAAATGCCATTTATAAATAACCCACCCTCCTCAACCCTCATTTTTCAAGGGACTTCTTCTTGTATGCATTCTCAACAAATGATACTATTTCTACCATGCTTACACAATAAAACAGTGAGGGTCTTGAGAAACACATAGACTTATTTTGTCAAAAATTGGAGGTATATGAAGAGAGATATACATTTTTAGAAAAACATGTACTTTAAGTCATTATATGACTCAAAATATTTAGACACATGGCATTTAATAACAAAATCTATGTCATGGTGGTCCACCCTAGCATCAAAGACTTCATCCATAATTGGGACTTGAGTGAAAAGAGAGCTTGTTGGGTGACCAAATGCATGGAATATGACATATAAGTGAAGGAAACCAAGTTAGTAAGGGTTTGGGGATTGTGTGAACACTTATTAGTATATGTGAAGGAGGACAAAGAAGTAATTTTTATTAATGTAAAGTGACCACCAAGAAATTACGCCTACATATCCTTCCAATTAGACTAGAGAAATGGTGAGATTCCTTCAAATGGGAGAATGTGCTATAGGCATGAATATGAAAACAAGAAGGTATTAAAGACTAAATACATCCCTTATGTCTTGATTTATGGATTGATTTTTAAAATGGATCTAAATGGCATGCTCTTGAGGTGTGTATAAACTGACCAAATTGATAAACTCCTATACTAGTTTCATGATAAGCCTACAGGAGGGCACTTTATAGCAAAGACTATAGTATCAAGGATCATAAGCGAAGTCTAATTTTTTTCAAGTATATTAAAATGCTCCCATGCTTGGGTTAAGAGGTTTCAAAAATGTGCTATGTTCATAGGAATGTAAAGAATAGTTACCTTACCCCTCAAGCCTATCCAAGTGGAACAACCCTTCATGCAGTGGGGACTAGACTTTATAGGTATGATTCACCCACCATATATTATAAGACATATGTGGGTCTTGAGTAATATAGAATAATTTAATAGTTGTGTGGAGGTATTATCACTTAAGGAAGCAAATGAGAACCTTTGTTTGGAGTTCTATGACAACCTAATAACTAGATTTAGGGTTCCCTCCACCATCATATTGGATAATGTACTGGCCTTTAGTAGTGAAAGGGTGAATTAATGGGTTCTTAACCATGGAATATACCTCAATAATTATTCTAACTAATATCCATAGGGTAATGGAATTATAGAGTCCATCAACAAGAATCTAATTAGAATCATAAGGAAAACTCTGAAGGATAATCAAAGAGATTAAAATACCAAGCTAAGGATAAAATTTTGGGAATATAAGATCAATACCAAGAGAGATATTGGTCATTCACCATACCTTCTTGTCTATGTCAAAGAGGTAAGGCTTCCCATATCACTTGAATGACTAGCCTTGGAACTTACACACCAAATTAAACTCATGGAGAATTATGTAATAGAGGTAAGGATGAAGGAATTAAGGGAGGTGGAAGAGACAAGAGATGATGATATGCATGCCATGTGATCCCAAAAAGATCGGGTCAATATTTTATTTGAAAAGAGAGATTATTCAAAGACCTTCAAATAAGGTGACATTATACTCAAGTGGGATGAAGATCATGCTAAACTAGGTAAGTACTCAAAGTTTGATAGTCTTTAGAGTAGACCATATATTATTACCAACTATAAAGAGTAAAATGATTTCCAATTATGTAAGATGAATGGTGAGGAAATCCTTATCATTTTCAATTGGGTGTTCCTTAAATATTATTACTAGGAAGAGCAAACTATCTTATATATGGTAGTTTAGGTTTCCTTCTTCCAAGTGCTATGGCAAATACTTTGCTAGTTGTTTATTTGGTTGTGTTCTTGTTGATTTATTGTTATGTGTCCTTGTTATGTTAATTCATGTACTATTATGTTTATTTTAGATCTTGTTACAGTCCCTAAAGTCTACAAGATATTGATCATGAGGTGTCAGTTCAGTTAAAGTGTTTTTTATCTAATCATGACTAATATACAAGAGATCCTAGGTCCTTTTAACTAACAAGCAAGTCAAGCCTTCATAGTCACTAGTAATGTTGAGTTATTTCCACCCTTGGGATTAAAAAGGATTAAACATATGCCATGAGTACCTAATCTCACATTGGTCACCATCTTGTGTCTCTTGAAGTGTTAAGGCAGTCGAAAAGGGGATCCCTGGTTATCATGTCAAGGCAATAGGTTTAAGTGAGGTGCTATGTCAAGATATGTTATAGTGGTTATATTTTACATACCTTTTGATATTGTGTCAAGTTCTCTCTTTGTGTTATTTATGTATAAGGATTCACAATAAGTCTTGGAATGGTCCTAATGGCCTAAACTTACTCATATTGATGATGACCCAATGTTGCAGCTCCAAGACTATATGTAAGAAATTGGAAAAGGTATACATATTATACATGTTTATGAAGATTTAAAGGTATAAATAACTAAAAATGGGTACATAATGATCACCTATAGGGGTTTCCACAACCAATGGCCACCTAAAGACATGCCTAGGTGCCTATTTAGAGGACTGTTTGCACATGAAGGAGAAATAGGTGGCTTAAAAAAGAAAACATAAATGATATAAAATATATAAGAGTTAGGATGAATACTCTAATAGGTTTCTAAGTACCCTCATAACTCCATTTTGAATGCAAAACTCAAGAATCCTACCATTAGGCATGTTGGCCTAATACCCTTCTCAAGGCAAGACTACTTGAACACTAAGGATAAAAGATAATAAGGGTTGAATAAGACCTAAAAATATCATGTAAATATAATTTAAGGATTTATATATGTTCAATTAACATTGGTTTACATAGGAAAGATCAAAATTGGTCATTTTGGCCAAAAATTGACTTGAGGGTACACAATACGCAAAACTTTCACCTTAGGAGCATCTTCTTTTGCTCAAAACTATATAGAGGATTTTCAAGAGGACCAAAAATAATACCAAAATATTGGGACGTATATATACTTGAATCTCTTAGAATTGGTTTTGAAGTTCAATCCCTTAGGGCTATGAACAATCGCTAAGAATCTAAACCTTGATAAACTTCCCTAAAACCTTAATAGATATATGATGGAGGAAATATTGAGGAATTTACATCAAAATTAATTTATATGTCTTGGGAAACACCTAAAATTAATATTTCACTATGAAGAGGTTCTATCCATGGCATTGGTCTGTATGGATAGTTTTACAGACCCATAAAAAACACTATTTTGGAAAGATTTTGTGATAAATTCAAGGTGCAGAGTTATATGAGGAGTTGAATATCATGTAGGAGGGTATTTTGAAGTATATTTAACCATTAAAAATTATAAACCACTCTAATTTCATCTTATAAATTCACTTATAGATCTGAGCTAAAGGGCCAATCCAAAAATGCTAGTGGAAGGTGACCTAGTCACCTAAATGAATAAAAGTTGAAAGTGTATATTGCTCAGAAGGAATAAGTCATGGAATAATATATTTTTATATAATTTAGACATGAAAAATCATACATATTTAATGTTTTATTCAATCCTTATGGTCATCCAAGTAGCTAACACTAAGAGACTAGGCCTATTTGGTCGACTAGAGAAGATGAGTATTGGAATAGAGGGATACCAAGGGAGTAATTTCAAGGTCATAAAATAATTATTATTTCTCCATGGAGGTTATCAGGAAAACTTCATGTCTATTATGGGGGATTAGGTGGTTTTAATCCTAGTGAACATGCACAAGGGGAAGGGCAAGCCACTTAATGCTTTATAGAGGCCTAATTAAACCACTCTGATGCCTTTGTAACTATCAAAAGTAGAGGGAATTAAATATGTTGGCATTCTCATCTTATTTATGGAGTCAAATTTGGCCAAAAATAAACATCTAACACCCCAAAAGGCTTATTGAAGACCATTCACCATGAAAACAATGCAAGAAGGGGGTTATGGGGGTTGCTTATAACTACTCATTAAATGAATTATGGTCATTCATGACCTCTAAATGGATTATCCATGACACATTCTCTTCTCCCTCCTTTTCATGTTCTATAAATTGAGGTTATAAGGCTATTTCATTCATCCCTCAACTGGGTATGATGAAACTCTACCCAAATTGTATCTTGTAAACCTTTTGAATCAATAAGGACTTTTTGAAATTTACTTACCAACTTAGTGTTTTATGTGTTTGTTGATTTTTAGAAGTGGTGAATTTGTATTCCCCTCTGTAGGTCCTTATTTTCACCTAGTTACTAGGATACTATTCTATGTGTGTCACATGATGTGTCAAGTGTTGGTGACTATGTTTGAAGTGCAATCTAATTGGTAGTTCCTTAAAACAAACCTCTCATCCATCACCTTCAAGTTTCATCCCTCTACCATAACCTTCATGTGAATTACTAATGCTTAGGAACACCTTGGAAAAAATGTTTTAGTCACTAGTCCTTGTTTGATTCATAAAGTGTTGATTAAGGATTAGTTAGTGTGGATAAAATATGTTAGTGCATCACCTCCCCTTAGCTTAGGTTTAGTTTTATGCATCATATTCTATCAATTTTCATCACCAAGTTAGTAGGTTTAGGATTTGAATTACAATGGATGCACCATGGGAGCTAGCTCCAAGACTAGAGGTTTAGTCCATCCATTGGTCACCCACAACCTTAGACTAATCCCATGTCACCCCAAACTTATAAAGGTCTGAACAATATTATTCTAAGGGTATAGTTTTGTGGTTAACAATGAAGTCAAATGATATAAGATATAAATAAAAGTGGATCATAATTCCAATCCAAAATCATAATGAAGAGTGAAATAACACCATGTTGTGTTCATAAATACTTGTAAATTTATCCATAAATATCATCCATAACATCTGATATATCTCTATGAGGTTGTATCCTAACTATAGAAAGAGTGTCATCGATCTTTAGGGAAATCTATGAAAATGCCTCTCATTAAATATCCTCTATAAAAAATATAGGTATAGCTGAAGGATTATGCTCATGAGGGATATCATGTATAGAATACTTAAGAAGTGCAACATGAGTAGTATTTGTGGGACAAAAATGAGCCACTAGTGGGGAAGGATCCACAGGTGGGGAAGGAACCATAGGTGGAGAAGGGTCCATATGTAGAGAAACCATAAGTGGAGGAATCACAAGTATACAAGGGACCAAATGTGGAGAAACCATAGGGGTATAAGGAGGATCCTTCTTACATGGGTGACCTATCGAAAGAGGAATAATGGGCCCAAGAATGGTCATAAGGTTATCTTAAAGATGCTAATGAGGGATGTGGAAATGATTGTTGTGATGTGTACCACACTAGTGCCAAAGACAATATATCTCTCCATATTTTGGAATATGCTCAAGTAATAACTTAGGAGGAGGTATAGCCTTGTCTATAGGCTAAGGAAGGGTAGGACACAATGTGTCGATATATTGTCAAAGCTTTTGACATTGGGTGGAGGAATGATTATCTATGCCATGGAAACAAAAAATATGCTTTTTATTAGATTTCATGGGTCTACTAATGGAGGGAGTAGAAGTAAAATTTAGAGAAGGTTGGTATAACTTGTAGTCTTTAGTCCAATTACTGGAAACTCTATCGATATCAAAATAAGGTTGATCAACCCATTGGGTGGGCAATGGATCAATCTATAATAAAAGAAGAAGTCCAAAACCAAGTGAAGGTAGGGCTAGTAGAGATACTAGGCTAGGCTCATATGAATGAAAAGTAGAATCAGATATAGGATGAGGCTTAGCTAAAGGTATAGAGGGATTAGGTTCTAGACTAGGCTCAACTGAGGGAGAAGCAAGTTGCATAGAGGGATTAAGGATGGTAACACACATCTCAGGGAGATGTAGGCTAGAGGGATACTAATATCTATCAAAATGATAGGGACTAGTCATAACATGGTCCATAAGATTACTCCTAAGAGGCTCTACTAAAATGGGAGATGTGTCATGCAAACACTCTATCTCTATCCTATGAATGAGAAGAATAATACTAGAATTATAAATTATATAAGATATAATATGATAAGATGAATGGAAAGATAGAAAAAAATAAGAACGGTAATGAAGGATCTCAACATCTCTAGCCAAGACACAAACTCCTATAAATGGATCATATAAAGTCATCATAATCAGGTACATGGAGGTCAATGGTGTAGGTAGGGATGGCCTTCTCATCAAAAGTGGCATAATGAATATAATGTTGAGTTTTGGTTAATACCATAGGTATGTCATCGATAGGTGGCTGATGGGAATGTAGATTCAAGAATAGTGGAATTTGGGTGATGAGATGAGGAGAGGGATCCAAAGTTTTGATCTTGAGGTTGATCTCATTTGGATCATCATCATTAAAGTCTAAGAGGTTAGGTTGTATGTTCCTAATGAGTTCAAGATGACCATGATAACCTCAAGTAGAGTTGACAAGAAAATTGAAATGTTGAGATTCTATGAATGAAACACTTGGTAAGGGTTTAAGGGTTGGAATTTTGAATACACTACATTAGTAGAATCTTTCAAAATTCAAAGGGTAGGTATCTCCTTTAAACCTATAGATTTCAATATTGTGGGGAAACTTGACACATTAGAAGGTAGAAGAGGTGACAACCCTCATGCAATGAGTCCAAAGTTTGTCAAGCAAGATGTTATAGGAAAGGGGAAAGTTGAGAATCATTACCTTCACTTAAATAGTGATATAAGGGATGGTAATAGGAAACCACATGCAACCTAAAGGAGGAATTTGCCTTCTATCATAACCTTGGTATGTAATATGTGTGGATTTAAGATTACACTCAAAATATCCAAGAGTTTTATGAAGTTGAGGAAGGAAACACAAGTACTAGAACCCTTATCAATCAAAGCATGCTTGACCTGGATATCACCAATTTGAATGCTTATAAAGAGTGGAGGATCATCTGAATTAAGTATAATCTCATATGGGATCATACAAGAAATATGGAGTTTTAGAGAAATAAATGTATATATTATTTCATCAATGTGTATAGACATCTCTTCGCATTGTTGTAAGATACTAAATTCTAACCCAAATAAGTTAACTTCACATCCTACTATGGGAGGATAAGGGATGTTTATTTAAAATGAGAGTTTCATTAGGTGGTTGCGATAATGTGGAGAGGTTCACATGAGTTCAAGACAGGGTATTTGCGATGGGAGATTAATAAGTTACAACATAGGATCCCATTCATCATAACCCATGGGTGGATTGCTAAATAGAGGCACATAATGTTGGAGGAGCTCCTGGGAATGAGAATTATAAGTAAATTCAAACTTGTGTTGATAAGATGTGGTTGGTTTAGTTTGGGGACAAATCAATTGATTATCTTTAGATGTTGGGATAGTTGGTTTGGGTTTTTCTGGTGATTGATTTAAAGAAATGCTATTGGGAGTTAGAGTAATGTTTTTGATAGGTGTATATGTTGGGGTATTTGTAGAAATAGTATGAGAGGTGTTACCAATTAAGGTGTTGGAATTGGGTTTTGGAAAAAAATAAGGTCATCTTACCCTAAATCTATTAGGTGAGATGGGGAAGAATCTTGGATAACACAAAATATTTGGGATGTTTGGTGTGTGTGTGTGTAGGATTATAATCAATGAAATCAACTACCTTTCTTAAACTAATCATATTTACCACATTATATTTAGGATTTTGGTCTATAATACTTTCAAAATTGTTGATGAAAGGAGTAGGATTTTTATTATTTTCTTGATGATTAGGAAGAGGGTCTTTATAGATGGAAAAATAAGCATTATATTAGTTCAAAGCTTGATTTTTGTTTTGTGTTTCATGAGCTTTAAAGGATATGTCATAGGCTTGTAGGTTCTTATGAATGAGGGAATCATGAACAAAGTTTAGGCCAAGGAGGAAATCTATAGCTAGATTATGTAATTATTTGCAAGTCTCGTAAGAGTGGCCCCAATTCACATGAAACTAACAAAATTTATTTGGATCATACCATGATTTCATAAGATGAGTGGAGTCAAGCTCTTGTGGTATAGGCCTTGGTAGATGATTTTGGAGCTCAACTAAGGATAAAAACTTATGAACATTGATGTTGTTTATTTGAGAAAATTAAGGATTAGGGGTGTTGTTTAGAGGGGGAGCTTGATCTGTAACATGGTTGGGAGTAATGGATTGAATATTTTCAATGGTATAATATGAATTGGTGACACCATCATTGGTAGCATGACAATTTTTATTTTTAATGAGCATGTGAGTGCCCATGGGAGGTTGAGTTGGCTCAAATTGATGCATGGAAAAATCTTGGCATTTGGTTTGGTCAAGGACTTCTTCCAAAATTCTTGTAGAGAGAGTCCTAACTCAATATTATGACTTGAGATAAAGAACATTAGTGAATAGATGAAAGAGATTATCATTCACCATGTTATTCTCATCCTTATTAGACAATGTCTTCCATTATTTGATGAAATATTTTAATGTTTTAGTTTCAAGTTGATTGAAATTGATAAAGGTAGCCAAGGTATTTTAGGGAGGTCACTAGTTTGAAACTCTTATACAATGGTGTTTCTCTTAATTTTAATTTATTTGCTTGGAATAAAATAAGTAAGAAACTAAATACGGGTATGGTAAAAAAACCTATTTGTTTGTGCACACATGATCCATATGATTGTGAAGAGATAATCTTTGTCTTGGGAAGAATGACCTATAGATAAGAAAGATACTGAAACAAAGGGGTTGTTAGATGGATAGCAAGGTGGATTGCCTAACATGAGCTAGATCCAAAAAGCGTGAGCTTACTAGGAGGCTATCAATCCACTCTTTTCAAATAATTAAGTTGAAAAAAATAAAGATAAAGTACTTGAATCAAATGATAGAAAATACTAAATGGGAATGCAAGAAGAAATAAATGCTTGATAAATAAAATAACATTGTTATAGAAAATAACCGGTCAATACTAATGCTAAATAGGTCAGGTTAGGTTCATAAAATAGGTGAGATTTATGTGAATAGACAAAAAGATAGAAAGTGGAATTTGGTTGAGGGTAAGTAGGTGGAAATAACTTGCTATTATTTCTTACCACAATGACCATCGATAGTTGGGATGATCATTGGTTATAACTGTTAGTGGTTGGGTGACCATTAGTAGTTGAAGGTGATCGTTAGTGGTCTGGGTGACCATCGATAGTTGCTGTAGGTTCTAGGTATGTTTAGAAAAGGGTGTAAAATGGATACGATAGAGTGATGAAGGTATATTTAGAGTTAAGGGGTTAGAGGGTAATAAACAAAAGGTTATGGTTCAGATAAATATGTTAAGAATTAAATAAACACAACTTGAAATATGAAATGTACCTAGTTTGTTGTTTGATGATTGATGGTAGACTGAGAAGCAATTTTGGTAGAGTAACAATAATTTTCTAAAAGAATAATTTTGGTTGAGGTTTGGGTATTTGTCATAGTTTTCAATTTGATAAAGGAAGACCTATGAATAAGTTCTTGATGCTAGAAGCTCTTGATGACTGTTGGTTGATAGTTTGATTCCCTGATTGCTGAATTCCTAGATCCTTGGATCCTTTTTCACCTCATACTCCCATTCTTTTATAAACAAAGAGAGATGGAGGTAGAAGGTTCCATAAAAGGTTTGGTTTATTGTTGTGATGCATTACCTTGTCATTCATATTAAATTTTGATGTGTTATCTTGCACACAACTTGAGTTATCTTTGTTTAGATGGGGAAGACCTAACCATCGATGGTGAGGGTGACTGTCAATGGTCAAAGTGACCATTAATGATAAAGGGTTGAAGGATTAGTGGGGTAAAAGGGTAGGTTAGTGAGTTGGGTTTAGTTAGTTAGCTAAACTAACTTAGGGTTATGGTTAGAGGTTGGGTAATGGTTTGATCCAGGGGTGTTTCAACATCTAAAACCATCATGTAAGGTTTTCTAGTGTCTACATTTTGCCCTTTTTTGTTATGCAATTTATGTTAGCAAGTTGTAAAACAAAAATGGATTATGATTTGAAGGTTTGTTGCCCCAAGTATAGGAGGAGGTGTTTCTCCTCAAATCAAGAGTTGATGAGGTGAAATCAAATAGGGTGAGGGTTTGATGAGTGGTTTATGGCGAGTCACAAGGTTGGTGACAATGGTGGTTTGGCATTTAAAGTACAAAAATGTGCATAAAATGTGACTAAGTATGATAGCCAAGATCATACATAGACTACGTTATCATGGTTGTTAAAAATAAAAAATTTAGCTATAAAAGGATAGGTGATAGGGTAACTAAGCCACAACATTAGGTATAGCTGATTAGGTTATTTTTATCAAGTATCCTAAACAAGTTTGGTGTTTTTGTAAGTATCTAAGGTAGGAAGTGCTCCTAAGAAAAACACAAATGGTCACTAGGTGGTGCAAATTCAAAATTTTAACATGGAAATGTTAGTTGGTGTAGTTAAAAGGACCAAGTTAAGGTCATCATAAAATTTGAGATAGTTTGGGTTAAAATGGCCAACATTGAGGTAGACATGGTTGGTATGGTAAGTAGAGAAGTTAATCTCTAAAAGTGGGCACTAAAGTGGTGGTGCTAAAATTTTTAAAAGTGGACATCCTGACCATTGATTGTCAAGTGTCCCAAGATCGATTGTTGGCAATCACCCTGACCATTGATGATCAAGAAGAAACCCTAAAGGCATGGAGGATAAAAAGTGAAAAAGGCAAGTCATTTTCATTTTTTGATTTTAACTCTCTTGACTCTAGTGTGTACCAACATCCATGGTGTTTTGTGTGAGAGTGTGAATGAGGCAATTATTGATTGGTTGATTGGGGGATTTGTGTTGAGTTGACTAGTGTTGGACCAAGGATGCAGGGTGGATAGAGGCATAACTAGGTAGTGGGACCTAGGATCCCTCCTCAATGATGGTTTATGAATGAGGTAGGGGCTGCATTAAATTAATAAAATAGATTGAGTTTGGTAGTGTAGAGTGGAAATTTTTGATTTGTGATTGGTTTGGGTTTTTCCCTAGGTATTTAGGTTATAAGGTATTTTGGTTGAATTTGTACATAAAAATAAAAATTGGGGGGTAGGTAGGTTAGAGGTAGGGTTGAAGACAAAATTAGGGTAATTAGGTGCTAGATATGGGTTGTTGGGTAAGTTAGGGTTGGGTTTTTTTTCTAACAGTCACACATAGTGATCATCATTAGTTATACCTAATTGTCAATGGTCACACCTGACCATGAATGGTTGAAGACCATAGGCCAAATGGGTAGTAAATCATCAGTGGTCATAGTGATCGTCAACATTTGACCAAATGGCAAAGGTTGGTGGAGGAAAGTTTAAGGCTAATATTTTTGAGAAAAAGGTTAATGTAGCTAGGGTGGGAGTTAGGTTTATAAAAGAGGATGATGTAGTTTATATAGGAAAAAATAGGTGTTATAAGGTAGGTGAGTGGGGGAAAAAAAGGTGAATGTTTACAGGTAGAGTAGTTTATATAAAAACTAAGTGTGTTTTCTAACAAATTTTGTAGGCACAAGATTAGATCTATATGTGGGATCGGGTCCCTCAGATCTTTATAGAGATCCACCTAGGGATGATGGATGATGACTAAGTACACATGGAAGAGGTGGGCATCGACATGATGATGTACTATCAGGCATGTGCCATGAGATGTAGTTATGATCTTGGCCTTCATCAAGAGATGGGATTTGGCCATGAACACCTTTCTCCTATTGATGGGTGAGATGACTATCTTGCTAAAAGATGTACATAGGATCACAGGATACCAATTTAGGGGGAGTTGATATATCATATTGGGAGAGAAGAGATGGATGAGCCGATGAAATAAACATATAGTGATGATCATATGTTTTCTAGATGGCATGCCAATGGGTTTAGCTATAGACCTTTATATCAAAGAGCCAAAGATGATTGGAGGCTAATGACCATGATGATGATGGTAGTCTTATGTTTTGTGGTGATAGATTCAAGTAGTGGGAGTTTTCCATATTTGTTACTGGGTGTTTTGGTGGATATGTTACTAGGTCAAATAGTTTTTGGGTGGGTACCTATTTTATTAGTTTAGATATATAAGGAGCTATGGGGGTTTAGAGTACACATGAGGTATGTGATCAGTGTGGGGTTCATGTTACATTATTGGGCCTATGAGCACATTTGAGTTCTGAGTCTGATGGGACTGCCATGTGAGGGATATGCCTAGATGGACTTTAGGGTGGGTTTTATGCAATGGAAGGGAAATTATGTGCTCACTAGAGCTAGAGGAGGTATTTAAGATATTTATTGGTTCAAAGGAGAACTAGAGGCCATAGTGGTTAGAGATGTTGTTTGGAGGCCATATGTTAACTTTTAGAGGTGAGCCCACTATAATTGGCACATTTTATCGATATAAAGCTACAAGTGGATTTTTGGGAGGAGAGAGGGTGAGATTGAGCTCATCCCTTTTGATAGGGTTCATAGGTAGTTTAGGTTAGTATAGGGGATTCTAGCTTTGTTCTCAAGGTATAGGTGGGAAGAGGATAAGTTTTTAATTATAGATCCATAGTCGATAGAGACAGTGCTTGATTATGAGAAGCTACCTACTAGAGTAGAGATTGATGATGCAATTTTTATTGATAGCTATGTGGCATGGTATCAGTCCCTCTATGCAATGGTAGATTTTTAATGGGATGATATGGGAAAATAGCCCATGGATGTGGACCTAGCTAGTGGGGGTCCACAAGTACATGTATAGGGAGGTGGCCCTAATGGATAAACAAGAATGGAGATAGCCACTACACATGCACAAGTTATAACTCTACAAGGTCAAGTGGCTGCATTATAGGGGTAGGTTGTGACATTATAAGGAGAAGTTTCCACTATGATGGGTGAGAGGGACCAGGTAAGGGCTTCATTATCCTTGGTGACCTAGGAGAGGGACACCTTGAGACAGAGTGGAGGAGTTATAGCACCAATAAAACCACTAGGTAGCATCCCCATGGCACAATACTTTACCACAGTTGAGGAGTTGCATACTAATGAGGCCATAATCCTAACACAGTGTCTTGATTAGTCTTGATGGGGTGAGTATAGAGCTAACTTGGAAAATAGTGAAGTTATAATGAATCCAAGTTAGAGGGTTGATTCAATGGGTGGGTAGGTAGGCACCTCAGGGGTAAAGGCACCAGATGGCGATAGTGCCCTAGGGGCATATGATATGATATGATATGTATAGGTGTAGATGATTTTGTTACCAGCCTGCGAGATGATGTAGCGAGATGTATATGTTTTTAAGAGAGAGATGTAAATTATTATATATACTATTTTATTTTGATGAGACATGATGTATATGATGTGATGATGATATATAGATGTGATTTTATGGTTCAGGTTCATTGTTTTGATTTGTATAGTTTATTATGATTATGATTATGAGATGTAGACTCAATAGCTTAGGTATGTGATGTTTATGATGAGTGATTATAAATGATTTATAATGATGTGATGTTTTTATTTATATGTGGTTGTGATCATTTGATTATGGTTATTATTATGGATATATGATGTGGTTTATGACTGTAGATGTAATGTGGTTTATGATTATGGTTATGGTTCTATATATGGTTATGATGTTTTTATAATGGAGATAATGTTTATGATGATGTGATGTTTAGGGTGTTTGATATGATTTATAGTTATTTCATTGATGATAGCACATAAATTAAGTTATTTAACAAAACTAGATGTGGGAAAAGAGATGAAAAATATGAGACATACGTCTAAGTGAAATACATTAACTAATTATGAGAGGGTGAGGGAAAGGCATGATACTTATTTGTTGGTAAGGACTACACAAAATTGAAGTTAGATTGGATTAAAGAATATAAGCCTTTCAAATTCTTTGTATTAGCATGCATTGGTTTGATAAAAAAGGTGTCTTGATCACATTGTGCCAAGTAAGCTCAAAATCCCTTGATTTATAGATGGTATTAAGGGGAGATGGGTGATAGGTGGTGTGAAGGGTAGTGTAACCTCTTTTGGGTTGGCTTTCCCCTTTTATAGGTGACCTAATAACCTTAATAGATAGTCCATGTATTAATTAAAGGTGTATATTGATCGATGTAGGAAGTCTATTGTTGTTATATGTGAAAGTTGATTGCAAATTTCTTGGGATAACTTGTTCTTGATTTTGATGTGGGTCTATTTTTTATTTTGTTTTGATAGGTTTGTGAAGTTGATCGATGTAGGGAGATTAAAATGATTGCTTTGATAAATAAGAAGTAGCCATCCTTTAAGGGAGTGGTCCAAGTTTGGGATTTGTTCATTTTGGTAGCTTTCCTTCAAGGGAACAATCTATCTTTTTAAGTAATTTAGATTTTGGGTAGCTATCCTTCAAAGGAGCAATTTGTATGCTAGAGATATTTGACCCAAGTGATATTTTGGTATCCTAAATTGTTTTAACACTCATTTAGACATGGAAAAGTCTATATAGGCTTAGAGTTTTACCTTTACAAGGGCAAAACCTAGAGCACAAGAAGGTTAATGATAGGTAAAAAGAGTGGTTTTGAGATACAATGACCATGGGATTTTATCTGATTAGGGATAAAAAGTATCAATGAGAACCATGCCATGGGTAAAGCCATAGTACCCATACTTAGTATTAGGCTATTATTATGATATTTAAGCACATGGTTCTATGTTTTAATTGTTTATCCTCAAGAGGATAGGATGAAGGTGTGAGGAAGGTGAAAATCTCATAAATCAAGAGATGAGCTTAAGTTAGACAAAAGGTGAGTTTGATCCTTATTTTAATAAAAGAAATGATACATGTGAAAATCATTGAGAGGTTAGGTTTGCCTTCAAGAGAGGACAAATAATAAGATCTAGATCCATACCTATGGGTTATGATGTAGGCTCCAAGCCAATTAAAAGAAAGCTTGCCTCACTTGTTTTTCTCCATATTGGCCACATGTTGATTTTACTCGAGGATGAGGTCTCTAATATCAAATTCTCATTATTTTAGATGCTTGTTATAAGAATACTTGATTCATTCTTGGTAGACATGAAGATGGTTAAGTACAGTGAGGTGGTGCTCATCAAGTACTTCTTGTCGTGCTAGACACTCTTGATGATATTCTCTCTCAAAAATGATGTCTTATAAGGTTATGCAAAGAGAGGGAATCCAAAATTGTAGAGTCAAGAGTACCTTTACTCTAAAGACCAGAGTGAATGGGGTAACACCCATAGAGTTTTAAATTCTAGTGTGATAAGCCCATAAAATGAAGGGTATGTGCAAGTGCTAATCTTGACCAGAAGCATTGACCATTTTGGTTAACATATTATTAAGGGTTTTATTAGAGGCTTCCACCTATCCATTTTCTTGTGGATGGTAAGTCAAGGAAAATATTAACTTGATACCAAATGCATCATAAAGACTTGGACTTGTTTTTTTTTGAAAGATATGCCATTATTGGTCATGATCTTATGGGGAACACTGAAATGATAGATGATATGATGATTGATGAAGTTGACTATCTTGTCAACTTTGTTTGAGATGAAAGGAATACCTTCCTCCCACTTGGTGAAATACTTGGTGCTGGTGATGATGGAGTGGTGCCACTATAAATAATGAAGATTGATTTCCTCGATGAGATCTAGTCCCTTTTTTGAGAAGGGCCAAAATTCCTTGGATACTTAAAGGCTATGGGCTGATGCATGATGTAAATTGGTGTGTTATTGACATTTAACACAATTATTCACATAATCATAATAGTTTTGGTTGAGGGTGGGCTAATAGTATCTAAGGTGAAGGATATGTTTAGCAATAACTAGACCACTAAAGTTTCCCACACAAATCCCATCATGTATTTCCTTGATAAGACAAGAAGCATCATGACTATGCATGAAACAGAGAAGGAGGATATTGAAACCATATTTGTAAAGGATTCCCCCTAGTATGGTATAATGAGAGGTACTCTGAATAAAGGCTCTTTGGGCATTCTTAGAGAGGTTGGGAGGAATGATTTTGAGGTTGAGATAGTCAAAGGTTTGTTCATACCAAATGTCCAATGGAGATTCCTCCACACTAAAAATGGTAGGAAGGTTGGATTGGATATAAAAAGGTGTGATAAAATGATGAATGGTGATAAAGAGATTAGAATCAAAAGGCATAGATGGGATATGGAAAGTAAGGGAAGCCATCATATCCATAAACTTATTGGTAGATCATGGAATAGATTGGATAAGGTAATGATCAAATGATGCTAAGAGTACATCTACTAGTTGTTTGTACTATTGTAAGACATCATTGTTACATTGGTAGGATCCATTGATCTAGTTGACCACAAGTTAAGAATTTCCAAAGACACTGATCATCTTAACTCCCAAGGCTATAGCGGTCTAGAGACCTATTACTAGGGCTTCATACTCAGCCATATTATTTTTACACTCAAAATTAAGCTTGAAAAAAAGAGGGAGAGGTTCACCAATGAGGGGAATGAGAATAACCTTGGCACCCCCACCACATTGGCATTTTGAGCCATCGAAGAACATGCTCATTTGGTAGGTGATGTCCTCTTGAGAAAGAGTCATGATGGACTCATCTGGAAACATAAGAGGAAGTGGTTGGTTGTCTAGCAAAGGAGATTTGGCTAATTGATCAAAAATGACTTGCATTTTAATCGAATTCTACTAGAGGAACTCAAGGTCAAACTCAGTTAGGAACATGAGCCACTTATCCATATGCTAGTTTTGGTATGGTTTAGAGTGCATGTACTTGAGTGGGTCAGTATTGGTGATGACAAAGGTTTTATGATTTAGGTAATGATGAAGTTTGAAGGCCACAAAGACTAAGATGAGGCAAATATTTCTGGTATGGGTATATGAGTCGCATACTCTATAAGTTTTCAACTTATATAGTTTATAACTTTTTATTTATTTTGTTCATCATGGTAAGTGAGCATTTCCACTAAAGAATGGTCAGTGGCAGAGATATAAAGGTAGAAGGGTTGATCCTCTTTAGGAGGGGTAAGAACAGGTGGAGAAAGAAGGCACTCTTTGAGTGAATAAAAGGCTTGTTGATAGCCCTTAGTACACTTAAAAGATGTATATTTATTGATAAGATGGTGAAAGGGTTGACATCTATCTAACAACTGAGAGATGAAGTGATGGATGGATTGGATCTTCCCCTGCAGGATACAAAGTTACTTAAGGTGGGTTAGAGGTGGCATGTCAAGGATTGCTCTAACTTTGGTAGGGTCTACTTTGATTCATTAAAGAGAGATGATAAATCCAATAATATTTCTGGATATGACCCCAAAAACACATTTCTTTGGGTTGAGTTAGATGTGGAAATGGATTAGGCACTCAAAGATAATATTAAGAAATTTTAGATGATCCTTGCGATATTTGGATTTCTCAAGGAGATCATCTACATAGTCCTCTACAATTTTATGGATGAGATCATGGAAGATGTAGGTCATCACACACTGGTAAGTTGCTCTCATGTTCTTCAGACCAAATGGCATGATGCTATAGTAGAAGGTTCCCCATGGGTTGATGAAAGAAGTCTTATGCTACTCCTTAGGGGAAGTTAAGATCTGATTATATCCCAAAAACCATCTATGAGAGATAAAATTTCATGGCTGGCTATAAGATCAACAAAGTTGATCTATGCTAGGCAAAGAGAAGTCATCTTTTAGACAAGCAAGGTTGAGGTCACAAAAGTAAACATAGAGGCAAAGTCCCTCTATGAGATTGGTGATGGGAATGATATTAGAAACCCATTGGGGATAGTCAATGGGTTGAATGAAGTTGATAGATAAGGGGCACTAAAGCTCTTCTTTGACTAGAAGGGTGATATGAGGGCACATCCTATGAAGCTTTTACCTAATAGGATTAGCATCAAGATGGATGATGATGTTATGGAGGGCTATGGAAAGGCTGATTATGAGAATATCTTGATAGGACCAAACAAATTCTATTCTCTAGTCATGAAGGAAGGAATGGTAATCCTATTGTTCTAAGGAATCTAAAGATTGACCAATTTTTATAATGTGAGGGTCATCGTGAGTACCCAAGTTGACATCAATAGTGGCTTTGTTCAACATGGTTTGGTTCTCAAGAGGAAGGGATTTGTGGATAGAAGAATCCCCTGTGCCAAGATTAGTGAGAATGGAATCATCTTCTTGATGTTGGATGGTGTGGATGGTAAGAGAATCATTTTCTACCATTTCAAGATGAATCAAAGGAAAGGTTTTAGTTCGGCCACCCTTTTGATAGGTCAGAGGGTAAAAACTAATGGTATTGAATAAAAAAGAGTTAGAAGGGATGGTTTAAAAATCTTTAAACTTTGAAAGAGATGGGGTTGGTGAGGATGAAATGTCCTCCTTGATGGTAGTGATGGGTTTGAGTGAATTGGTGGGTTCTTCAGGTGGGATTAACCCAAAGCTAAATAGCTTAAAAGGTTTCTGGGTTTTGATAAAAGGTAACTCATGGGGTCCATATTCATAAAAACCAAGACCAAATCCCTTTCAGGCACACTTGTGAAGGTATAGTTTGGAAAATTCTAATTTGTCCAAATGGGAGAAATTAGAGATAAATGGTCAGGTATAAAAGGTGGTGGAGGAAGTGAGAAGTGAATGATCAAGTCCCCCATAGATTAAATTGGTTTGGTGGTTATGAAGCCTAAAAGGAATGATGGTTATGATATTGGGATCATAACTAGATTTATAGTCAAGGATCCCATACTCTTGGGGAGTAGGGAAGACAACTAAAGCTAAAAGATGACACTTTCCTAGTGAGAGATGTGGGAATGTGGGTTCCAAGGGGTCATCTATGGGGATTTGAGAAGAAGGGATAGATGAGATAGTTAAAGATTCATCATTTTTAGGGGTAAGGTCGTTATGGGTTACAGGTGAGGTGGATGAGCAAGGAAAACAATGTTATTGGGTCAATATGTCATGTTGCAAGATGAGAAAGGACTAGGGTTAGCTTGTATAGTGAAGACTTGGCCCTCATGTTCAAACTTGACACATCTATACAAGGTGGATGGGACACAATTCATGGAGTGGATCTAAGGGCATCTAAATAAGACATCATATTAGAACTTACCTTCTATAATGTAAAAGAGCTCTAGAAGTGTATGAGGTCCCAAGTGGATGTGGAGGACAACTGTGCCTAGGTTTGTGGCCATGGTATCATTAAAGGAATGGAGGACTACTATGGTTTATGACATGATGTTCTTTGGTAGCTAGAGTTGGATATAAGCTAGCATTGTGGGAAGAGTGGACACTCAAAGAATGATTGTTGGAAACTTTGGTATAAGAATGCCAACAAGGAGGAAATAAATGAGGTAAATGTGACATCAGGTAAATCATGTCAAGATGCCTTATTATTTTTATGGATAGTTTTTTTGAGTCTTGGGTATTAGATTTAGGGGCTTCTTTTCATGCCACCCCACATAGGTATTATTTTACTGATTATGTTTAAGAGAATTTAGGACATGTTTATCTTGGTGATGATGAACCATGTGAGATAGTAGGGAAAGGTTGTGTTTAGGTTAAAATGTAGAATGGGAACACATGGATACTTAAGGATGTCAGACACATGCCTATGTTGGATGGAATTTGGTTTTAGTGGGGTAATTGGGAAGTGAGGGATGTTCAGTAATGTTTAATGTAGATTATTAACAAGTTACCAAAGGTGCTCTTATGGTTTCAAGAGGTAAGAAAGTTGGTACTTTATATTTGACCAGTATTGTTAATTCTTTTGATTTAGTTGCTAAAGATGGAAATGCAACTATGTGTCACTATAGGCTTGATCATATGAGCCATAAGGGCATAGAGATCTTAAAAGACAAGTTGCCTAGATTAAAAGACATAGATCTAGACTTCTATGAGCATTGTGTGTATGGGAAACAAAAGTGGGTTAAGTTCCTAAAATTTGGACCCACAAAGAAAGAGCACAAGTTAGAGTTGGTATATTCAGATGTATGGGGACCAGATCAAGTATCTTTTATTGGTGGTTATAATTATTATGTCACTTTTATTGATGATGAAACTGGGAAAGTTTAGCTTTATTACATTAAAAATAAATTTGATGTATTTGACACTTTTAATAAATGGAAAGCCTTAGTTGAGAATGAAATAGGTCTCAAGTTGAAATGTCTTAGATCAGATAATGAAGGTGAGTATTGTAGTAATTCTTTATTTGATTATTGTTCTAAAAATGGAATCTATAGGCAAAAGATAGTTCCAATAACTCCATAATAGAATGGGGTATCTAAAAGGTAAACACAACAATAATAGAATGTGCTAAGAGCATGAGGTTACATGCAGGGTTGCCTTTACAATTTTGGGTAGAAGTAGTTAGCATGGCAGTATATCTGATTAATAGAGGACCATTTATGCTTTTAGATTGAGGCATTCCTAAACAAGCTTGGTTTGGTAAGAATGTTGATTATTATTTTCTTAGTATTTGGATGTGAGGCTTTTGCTCTCATCAAGAAAGAGGATAGGACTAGGTTAGAGGTAAAATCAGAGAAATGCACATTTGTTGGATATGGTGAGGATGACTTTGGTTTCTATTTATGGAGCATTAAAGATAAGACAATATTTTAGTCTAGAGATTTAGTCTTTAATGAAACAGTCATGTATAAGAATCAATTATAGGAACATGAACATGAATAGAAAGAGTACATGGTACTGGATGACATTGCAGATGGAAAATTATCTAATGAATTAGTTAAGGAAACTTTTACACACAAGGACCCCAAACTCCTATGGTAAGAAGGTCTTCTAGGGTAAGAAGAGCACCTGAAATTTTTTTTCCTTCTTTGAATTATTTGTTACTCACTGACAATGGAGAATTAGAGTGTTATGAGAAAGTAATGTAGGTAGATGCCAAGATGAGGTTGGAGAAAGCCATAGTTGAAGAGAATAAATATCTCATGGAGAAACAAACATGGGATTTTTTAAGGCTACCCAAGGGTAAGAGTGCATTGCCAAACAAGTGGATCTTCAGAATAAAAGAAGAGGATGAAGGGATAAAAAGGTATAAGGCTAGGATGGTGGTCAAGGGATTTGCACAAAAATTAGGTATTGGTTTTGATGAGATTTTTTCTCCTATTTTAAAAATGAATTCTCTTAGGACTATCTTGCTTTAGTTATAGTTGAATATTTGCACTTAGAATAGTTAGATGTGAAACTACATTTATTCATGGTGATTTGGATGAAGAGTTGTATATGGAGTAACCATAGGGATATGAGGTCAAAGTAAAGAAAAATAATGTGTGTAGACTAAATAAGAGCTTGTATGGCTTGAAACAAACTCTACAACAATGATATAAGAAATTTGATTATTTTATGTTGGAACAATAATATCAAAGGTGTAATTCCTACCATTGCATGTACATCAAACATTTTGATGATGGTTCCTTTATTATTTTATGCATGTATATGGATGACATGTTAGTTGTAGGAAAAAACATACATCATATTCATATGCTCAAGAAATATCTTAGTGACTCCTTTTATATGAAGGATTTGGGTGTAGCAAAGAAAATCCTTAATATGAGGTTTACTAGTGATAAGAAGGAGAGGAAGTTGATCTTATCCCAATCAGAGTATGTGAAGAAAGTCTTGGAAAGGTTTAGCATGTTAGATGATAAATTAATTGGTAATCCTTTGGCAAGCCACTTTAGATTATCAAAGGAGTAGTTTCCCAAGATAAAAGCTAAAAAGCTTAAATGTACAAGGTACCTTACTCATCGATAGTTGGCAGCTTGATGTATGGCATGGTTTGTACTAGGCCAAATATTTTCCAAGCAATGGGAGTTGTGAGTAGGTATATGAGTGATCCTGGTTATGAGTATTGACAAGTAGTGAAATGGATTCTTTGGTATTTGAGAAGAACCATTGATTTTGCATTATGTTATGGTTGATAAGATACCACTTTATATGGTTATGTGAACTCGTATATGGTAGGGGACATTGATAGCAGGAGAAGTATGATAGGTTATATATTTACTCTTGGATATATAGCAGTTAGTTGGATTTATAGGATAGAAAAGGTTGTGACTTTGTCAACCACAGAGGTAGAGTATGTTTTTCCCACAAAGGATAACAAGGAGATGATTTGGTTATAGGAGTTGTTTCAAGAGTTGGGGCATGAGTAGGAAGTTGAGAGACTAAACAATGATAGTCAGAGTGTTATTCATTTGGTAAAAAACTCCTCCTTCCACTCAAGGATGAAACACATTCAGTTATGTTATCACTGCATCAAGACAACTTTGGAGGAGAACTTGGTGAAGCTAGAGAATATTCATATTAGCTAGAATCCTGTGGATATGATGACCAAGGTGGTCACATTGGACAAGTTGAGAATATGTTCATATTTGGTTGGCCTTAGTGGTCATGGAGTAGTGATATATTTTGTTCAAGATAAATGGTCTCCAAGTGGGACATTGTTGAGTGTGGAGCCCTTTGGGGCTATCACATGACCATGGGGATATATTTTTGGGGCCTAGAGAGCTCCAAAAATGAGGGGAGTGCATTTTTCTCCATTCCACCTTTTGTGGAACCTTACTCCATATGTGAGTGGAATATTCCTTTTATTTCTAATTTCTATGTATTCTATGTTTTATGGATTTAGTTGTTAGATGCCTATTTTCCATGTTGACTTCCTTGTTTTTAGGAAGCTACTTATTTATTGAAAAAGGGAATGACTTCATTGTTTCAAGTAGTTAGTTGTGATCACATGTCTTTAAAAAATGTGATTTTTAGAAGAGGAGAGATAAACATGGTGAGTTTCTCCTTAGGTGGGATTTTGGATGAGCTTGCTTAGGTGGAGGAGAGTTGTCACATAGTAGATAATTCTTATCTTAGATAAGCATTGTGTAATTTTCCTTCTTTGGTGGATTTTACTTCATTTGCGATTTATATAGGTGTGATGTGACCTTTAGAGGTTGATGAGTTTATTTGTAGGGTGTGGATTTTTAGAGACAAAGTCAAAGTGCAAATGTTTTTTACAAAGGGTAGGGGTTTGTTATGGGGTATGGTATAACAACTTGTGAGATATAATATTGTGTATGTGCAGGTGAAAGTGCAACATTGCATATATGCAACATTTTCTATAGGAGATATTTTATCTCTATGAGAGGTCTTTGTAATCTTGTTTTGATTACAATTTTTATTGAGGACTTTCTTGGTAGATGTAGCCCACATTGGGTGAACCACGATAAATTTATGTTATGGTTTTATTTCTATTTTGTTCTCTCCATTTATTCTTTCATTAATTAGTGATTTGAGGAATTATTTTCATGATGCATGTTAGTGCATAATTAAATCTGATTTCACATTTAAAATCTAGTTATGTGATTTAATGGTGTTTTAGATCTAGTTTAAATTCTTTTAATTCCTAACATAGAGAAGGGTTTGTAAATTGGTTTGGTTCTTTGGGCATCAGATTCAAAGATTAGGCCCATAGCTTGAGGTAAGTGAATGGTTTCTTCACCCTTGTCCTTAATGAAAGATTTCAAGATTCGAGAGGATGTTTCATCCATGGAAGGAGTAGATAAGGTGATCCCTATTTGTGGAATGGTTTCCAAAGAGAGTGGGTGGTTCCATGATGGGGGAGGAAGGTGTGATGGCAATGGTTGACTCCTTTGGTATTTATATCAAAGGAGAGGTGGGTAAGTCCATTATCTCATCAAGTGAAGGAAAGGAGGGAGTGCTTCCTTTGTTTGGGTATCTAAAGGAATGGAGGGTGACTTTACTAATTCAATAAGTGGAGTGGAAAAAAAATTAGTTGAGGTAGTGGTTTCCTCAATGATATGTTCACTGATAATTACATTGACCATATGGACCTCACAAGTATGAGATGATTTTGGTTTATTGTCATCATGGTTGGTAGAGGGGGCATGATTAGGAAAAAGTTTTCAAAAGATGTCGAGTGACTAATTCATGGGTGAATTTGGATTGTCCAATGAAAGTTATCCTTTATAAATTAAGTTTTGGACAATGGTTTTGAAGGTGTTACACCTACTAACATCATGCCCAATGACCTGGTGGAAAGCACATAGATCATTCTCATTGTACCAACTGGGCACAAGGTGAGAAACATCAAATTATTGAAGAGGTTTGATGGGGGAAGTTGTATGATGTTAGATTTGAGAAAATTATCCAAAACTAAAGCATATGACTCCCATAATAGAGAGTATTATTTTGGGGTAGCCCTATTTTTATTTTGAGTTTGTTGACTAGAGGAGTTAGAGAGACTGGTTTTGTTGGGTTGGTTGACAACTAAAAGTGGGGCTATTTTAAGGACAATCATGTTTATGGCTACCTTTATTTTGGTGTTAGGTTAGTTGGATTAGTTAGAGGTTTTGGATGGGGAAGGGTTGTTGGATTTGAAGCTAGATTTTTTATTTCTTAGTTTTGACTTCCCCTCATCGATGACTTTGATTTCTAGTTTGTGTGCCATGGTGAAAGCCTCATCAAAGGTTTTGAAGGTTTGAACCTATAGAGTAGGGGAAATGTGTTTAGCATAAGCCCAAGAAAAAAATTCAATCAACTTGGGTTAGGGCAAAGAGAAAGAGAGCTAGTTGATAAGACCTCTCTATTGAGCTATGAAATCGATAATTGATTCATCATTAAATTACTTGATGGAGTAGAGGTCGGTGATGGAGACCTTATTAGATATATTGATCAAACAATGGTCTAAAAAGGTTTGGGAAAGTTGGGAAAAGGAAAAGATGGAGTGATTAGTGATAGCACTATACCAATCTAATGCTAGTGTACATAAAGACATAGGAAAGGTGTAAAGGAGGAGAGCATCATCATAGGCAATCAAGTAGCAAGAATTTCAAAATGCTCTTAGGTGTTGTTAGAGGTCTTCCTTGCTTTGGAATTAGAAAATTTGAGTAATTCCCATTAAGGAGGGTAAGGTTAGATGGGGATGTATGGGTGAATAGGTTCTTTATATATTTAATCATAAGATAAGATGTTTTGATCCCTCGAGATAGATGACTCTAGGTTGGTCATTTTGTCCATCAACATTTTGATCAAATTTGCTTGGGGTTGGGGAGTTCCATAATTGTATGGTAATTTTTTTAAGGTTGGGTGGATACAACATATGGATAAATGGTAGGAGGTTGAAAGGATTCCACATGTTGGTATGTTGTCATTGAGGGTTGGGATGATGCCACATAAGTGTTAATAGGCATAATTGGTTGGGTAGAAGATGAAGCTATGTATCTTTGTAGATTAGGAACATAACATGGGTAGGGTATCATAGGTATTTGTTGAGGAGTTGATGTGGGTTGGTTTGGAGGTATGATCAAATTGGTAGATTGGGGAGTTGATATAGACTGGGTTGTAGGTATGGATGGGTGAATTGGTTGGGGGTGAGTGGTAACTCTAGTACTGATAGGTGGAAGGGTAAAAGGTATAGAAAGCACCACATTTTGAAGTGGGGTGGATATTGGTGGGTTAGTAGTGGTAAGGGGGATAGTGGCAATATGTGTATAAGGTATCCCCATGGTGGATGGAGTATGGGTGACAAGGGGTGAGGTTGTTTTTATGTTAGAGGAATTGTTATTTGGTGTAGGGGGTGTTTGATTATTGGTTGGGTTGTTTGATTGAGTTTGGGTGGAGGTAGTAGATAGATTAGTGGTGGAAGAATATGTTTGAGTGATCATAGGTTGGGTATAGGTAGTGGAAAGCATAAGATGGGGAGGCATCCCATAAGGTGGACCACTAGGAGGAACCAAAGTAGGGATGTAGTAAGACATGGTGTTGAGGTAATGTTGGAGGGCCATGAGGTTGTTATTAAGGAAGGTGGAAAATTTTGCATCACCTTTGATAACAATCCAAGGCATGGTGTTGAGGGTGGGGTAAAAGGATGGGGAAAACCCTCAACATTTGAAGTATACTCCATGAAGGAAGAAGATGGGAAGGTGGCTCTCGGTTGGTTTGATTCCTCAACTATTGTCTAGTAAAGACCATGTGAGAAATATAAAGAAATAAAATAAAGATCACAACTCAAACATAAAACAAACAAAAAGAAAAATATCTCAAAGCAATAAAAAACATACACTAGAGTGTGTTTAAAATCTTAGTGTACCTTTTATCTCACTTTTGGATTATGCCTTAGTTGGAAAGTGTGAAGAAGAAATTGGTTTGTAGAATAGGTAATATAAAAGAAGTCTATGGTTAGTTTTAGGTGTTTAAGGCTATCAAAAATTTGTATTGAAAATAAATAAATGACTTGGTATTGGGGCCTACCCCTCACTTCACATACCATAACAATAAGGGTGTCAGGTGCTTAGCCAGTATATACTGATTTCTAGAGTTTAGACTCAACTAGAGAGCCTAGTTTTGGTTTCTATTCTTGGTAATAATTGCCAAGTAAGATAGCCAAAGGGTGAAGGTGATTCAATAGGAGATGAAACCCTAGTTTGGATTTATGTCAATTGTTATCATTTTTTGATTGATTTAAGTGGTTTAATATGGCGTGTGATAGAGAAGTGAAAATACGATTGAATTACTTAGCTTTTAATTTAAACTAGGTGAGCTAAATATTAAAGGAATCAATTTATGCAAGGTTTATTTTATACCAAAAATAAATTTTGATTTATTTATATGAGCATAGAATAAGGAAGAAAAGGGAACCTAGATGCTATGAGGTCCCACCAAGCATACCATAATGTTTCTCTTAATTTAAATTTATTTTCTTGGAATAGAATAAGTAAGAAACTATACGCAGGTATGATAGAAGAACCTATTTATTTGTGTGTGCATGATCTAGATGATTGTGAAGAGCTCTTCTTTGTCTTGGGAAGAATGACTTATAGATAAGAAATATACTAAAATAAAGGGGTTGTTAGATGGATAGCAAGGTGGATTGCCTAGCATGAGCTAGATCCAAGAAGTGTGAGCTTACTAGGAGGCTATCAATCCACTCATTTAGAATAGTTAATTAAGAGAAATAAAGATAAAGTACTTGCATCAAATGATACAAAAGACTAAAAGGGAATGTAAGAAGAAATAAATGCTTGATAAATAAAATAAACTAGTTATAGAATATAGTGAGTTAATACTAATGCTAAATAGGTTAGGTTGGGTTCAAATAATAGGTGGGATTTATGTGAACAAGAAAAAAAATAGGAAGTGGATTTTGGTTGAGGGCAAGCAATTGGAAATAGCTTATTATTATTTCCTATCGTAGTGATCATTGGTGGTTGGGATGACCATTGGTGGTTAAAGTGACTGTCAGTGGTTGAAGGTGACCATTAGTGGTCTAGGTGACCATCAATAGTTGCTATGGGTTCTAGGTATGTTTATAAAAGGGTGCATAAATAATATAGAAGAGTGCTGAAGGTCTATTTGGAGTCAAAGAATTAGAGGGTAATAAGTAGAAGGGCATAGTTCATATAAAGATGTCAAGAATTAAATAAACACAACTTGAAATACAAAATGTACTTAATTTATTGCTTGATGGTTGATAGTAGAATAAGAAGCAATTTTGATAGAGTAACGATAATTTGCCTGAAGAATAATTTTGGTAGAGGTTCAGGTCTCTATCATAGTTATTGACTTGTTCGAGGAAGACCTATAAAGAAGTTATTGATGCTATAAACTCCTGATGATAACTGGTTGATAGATTGATTACCTAACTTCTAAATTCCTAGATCCTTAGATCCTTTTTCACCTCCTACTCCCCTCCTTTTATAGGCAAAGAAAGATGGAGGTAGAAGGTTCCATAGGAGGTTTTATTGGTTATTGTGATGTGTTAGCTTTCCATCCATATTAAATTTTTACATGTTATCTTGCACACAACCCAAGTTATCTTTGTTTAGATGGGGAAGACCTGACCATCAATGATTAGGTTGACCATCAATGATCAAGGTGACCATTAACGATTGAGGATTGAAGGTTAAGTGGGGTAAAAGGGTAGTTTAATGAGTTGAGTTTAGATAGTTAACTAAACTAACTCAAGGTTATGGTCGAAGGTTGGGTAATGGTCTGATCTAGGAGTGTTTTGATATCTAGAACCATCATGTGTAACTTTCTAGTGTCTACAAATATAATTAACTAGATATTCTAAAGTAGTGATATAATGGAATTTGAGTTTATTGTACCAATCTAAAGCATCTCTAGAGAGAATTTTTGTTAATATCTTGGTAGTATAAAAAGTGTTTAATTTGACCCAATATTTATAGATATTACCAAACATTTTTAAATGTAAGGTAGGATCAATTGACCCGTTTTAACTAATGGTATGTGTGATACCTCCTATGTCTATATCGGCAATTTGAGGTGTAACATGTTAATTTTGAAGATGTTTAATCATTTGTTTAATAAGGGGTGGTTGAGGAATGAGGTTACCATAGGAATCCCTAAGGGGGCATTTTGATTTTACGTTCCCCATGAAACTTGTTGAGGTTGATTTTGAAGGTGATTAAGATGATTCTAAATTTGCATCATATGTTTGACATTATTAGTTTTAAAAATGTTCATTTGATAAAGAGTTTGTAATAAGAGTTGATGGGTTTGAGTTGTATTATGATTAGTTTGTACAACATGTAAAATATTAGCATTGGTTTTCATGGATTGGGTTATGATAAATGGCATGCACAACACTAATGGATTGAGAGGCATTGGTAGAAAAGGAGGCACTAGTGGCATGATTAGCATGTGTAGTGAAAGATGCACTAGGAGAAGGATTGAAATTAGATGAAAAATAAGAAATAGTGTCATGATTACCATTGGTAGCAAATGATGCACTAGTGGAAGGATTGAGAAGGATAGGTCTTGGAAAAGACCAACTAGATGTTGAACCTACTACGTTAGTAGAGATACTTGGCATGGAGGTTGAAGAAATCAAATAAGAAGAGGTCATAGTATGAAGAGTCAAATTCAAAGGGAGATATTTAGAATAAAATAAGGTATCACCCCCAAATCCATGAGAGAATGTAGGGGAGGGTGAATGGGGTTATTCTAATTGACCACTTATCATGAGATTGTAAATATTTAAAGGGCTTTTTCCCCTATGTTGAAGAAAATCATTAATGAAGATAATCATTTCAGACATGTACTCTAATTTTGGTTAATATTTTAAGGAGAAAAGAGGGTTATGAACTGAAGATGAATGAGGAGTCCCATAGTAGTGTGAGTGGCCACATGCACATTGATTTCATCTAAAGTGGAAGTTACAAGTTATTTATGGGGAAACCTATTGGGATTGGTAAAGCTCATCATGTCTATTGAGTTTAAATTTGTGTTATCCTTAAATAATAATTTCATGATGAGAGAAGGAAGCTAAAAGGAGTGATGCAAAGGAAAAATCAAAATATAAGATACAGAGTTAAACTGGTTGACTATGTTTTGTAAACTAGGGAACATAATAGGAAGAGAAGGATACATAGTTGTGCAGGTTAACTATGTAATACCAAAAAAAGGATTGAATAGGAAGATAATGATACAAATTTTTGTAGGTCAATTGTGTATTGTAGGTAGGAAGACTAAACATTCTATAAGTGACTATATCGACCAAGATGATAGTGTTTTGAAATAAGGAAATTTTTTTAACATAATTTTAAATCAAAATGAAATCAATAACACAAACAATTAGATCAAAGTGGCTGACCCAATTGGAACACACAACATAAACCTTATGCTAATGTTGGCCAATGCAATTTTTTTGATACAACACATAATTATTAAGAATAAAGTAATAACTAAAAAGTAAATGCTAACTAGTTGGTCATCCTAAGTGTTATTAAGTTATAATAAAGTGTAATTTTAATGTGATAGGGGAGTTGGATAAAATAAGGAACTAAAAATCAATCTAAGGTTAGTTTTAGGATGTTTGGGTTGAAAGGGATTTGTATTGGCAATGGTATTAGCTATGTTTTGGGGCCTACCCCCTAACTTCACAATCCCACAATGATAAGGGTGTCGAGTAATTTGATAATATATACCATCAACCATGTATTTATACTTGGTTAGAAAACCAAGTTGGCTTCCCCATTGATGATGAAATCTAAGTAGATAGGCCTTAATCAGATAAATGTTTAATGTTTTTTGAATGTAAAGTGTTTTGGTAGTGTGTTTAAAAGAGAAAAATAGTGTAACTAAAATGGTAATATGAAAAACCACTTATATAAGCTATGTAAATTACTCTAATCATGAAAACAACTAAAAATAAAATGTGAATTAATTACTAGCAAATATAGTTTAATTCCTTGATTGAGAATAATACATAGTCAGTTTAGGCTACAATGTATGCAAATAGTACAAAACAAAGTCAAATGGGTCACCACTATTTTGTAGAAGCAAGGTCTATGAGAACACAGTCAAACAAGTTGACTATGTCTTTTAGACAAAAAGAACTATAGAATTGTGTTGAATAGGTGACCCAGTTGGCTATATGGCTACAATTTTATATACTAAAAACTTATGAAAAATAGTACTAAAAGAAGAACTAAAATGACAAAGAGAGAAAGGGAGGAACCTTCATATGATTTAAGATGTTTTATATTTAATTTTTTTATGTTGTGATGCCCAAATGCTGTTTCAAAATTCTGCTAATTGGGTCAACTAGTTTGACCATGTTTTCAATAACCTGTATGCTGAAAAGAAATAGTGAACATAGTCGACTAGTTCAACTATTTTTGTAGACCTATATGTTGATAGAAGATAATAAAAAATAGAGTCAAATGGTTCAACTTTTTATTCCAATATAGAGTTGAAGAAGAGTATTGTGTCGAACTACTTGATCCATTATCTTGTAATTGGCAAAGACCTGTACATATAAAACAAAGTCATTTTGAATTGACTATGTGTTAAACTTGTGCATATAAATTTACAACTATATTGACTGGTTCAATATAGTATTGTAAATATACAAAAATATAATATGATGAAAAAAATGGTGGCATAAAATAAAACCTATAAGGGTTAGATTCATATCATGTTTACTAGAATGTATGCAAATGAAAATGTAACTGTTCAATAAATCAATCCTAGGTTGGAGAAGATAAATCTTACTTACACTTTTGATTGTTGATACATTAGATATTCAGGTTCATGACTAAGATGTATCTACTAGACTTAGCCATGGGATCTCTTACCATAATAAAATCACCAAGGAGGGTTCCAAAGCCTCTAGTTAAGCAAAACTATGCAATAACCCTAGTTAGGTCATAATTTTTCATATTCACTAAGTATATTAAAAGTATAGTAAAATATAATTTAGTGCTCACCACAGCTTGTGGCACAAAGTGTGGGTAATAAACATAAAAGTAAACATGCATAGAATATATGTACTCATGTCAATGTATACAAAATATTAATTCATGGGATAAAAGTACAAATACAAATATATCTACTCTTACAAAGGAGGAACAAAGTTAAGAATACTTACATTTGAAGATGAACTTGCCAAGCCTCAATCTCTCCCTTGGCCAAGGTGCTTCATAAGAGGTTGTTGTGGTATGTAAGGATAATTAGGATAAGTTAATTCTAGGATGTACAACCTATCTATACATCTAAAAGACTTCTCCATAAGATAATATCCATATTTACAAATAAAGTATTGAAACCCTAAGCCATGCTCCTCAAGTACAATGGTGGATAAGTAGATACACAATATAATATTCTTCTTCTTCTCTTCTCTCTAAATGATGGAAATGAATGTGTATAAATAGATGAATTTAACCCTAAACTTTTTTGAAATTTTAGCTCATAGGGTTGGCCTAATCAAATATGTATTGTTATGTCTAGGTCAGCTAGGGGATAATGTAGACCCTAAATGTTTTTTATCAATTAGAGTATAGGGTTGATGGGGCTGACAGTGTAACATAATTTATTGGAAAAGGGTTTAGGCTTAGGGAAGGGCTAATAAAGGTGGAAAATGATTAGAGGATGGTGTAAAAGAGGAGGCAAAGCTTTGGTGAGTGTTTTTAGGAGATGGATGGATTGATAACAAGTGGTGGTATAGGGATAAAAATCCTATAAATCACCAATGGTCTGCCCACCCCTTTATTAGTGCACCCTTTAAGGTGTGCAATTAGAGAGATTGAGACTTGATGGGTTTATATATGAGAGAAAACATCAATAATTGATAAAGTTTGAAAATATTATGTATAAATACCCCACACTCATCATATGAGTGTTTTTGGACCTCTTAGGAGCCAATAAAAACTCATTAATGACCTTATTCTTACCTTTTTTAGTTAACTTTTCTGTGTTTTGTCTTTTCCTACAAAACTATGAATTCATCTATTGTAAAACTATGAATTCGGAGCCAAAAATTGTGAATTCATCATAGGGAACTATGAAATCATCTCAAAAAATCATGAAATTGCCTTTGTTTTTGACCAGACCTATGGAATTGCAAAATTGAAGCACTATTTTATGAATTCATAGGGGTAAAATATGAAATCATCATATAATTTTGCTATTTTTCTATCTTATTTGTGTATTTATGAATTCAAAAATATTAATTATGAAATTGTATTTAGAGTTACGAAATTACTTTTATTGTGTTTATGTGTTTTTTATAGGTTTATATGGAATTATGAAATCATTATGAATTCAAAACCATAAATTCATTTGGAAAATGTAAAATTGACAAAGATAACTATGAAATCGACTAACTAAACTATGGAATCGATGAAATCAGATGTGAAATTGTTTAGAAACTATGCAATTACACTATAAGGTTTTTTGTATTTTTTCGCTTTCTATGTTTTTTATTTACCTACAATTTCAGTGTATAATCAACTATGTAACTATGAAATCATTTTAAAGAGCATGTTTTCATAGTTTTTGAAGCTAATTTGTTCACTTGTAGGTTGTTTTCATCTACTAGTCAAACATAAATCAATCCTCTAATGTTATTTACAGTGAATTAAGTGAAAGGGAAGAGATTTTAACATTAACATGACCATTTCACATTTAATTTGGGATTTAAAACCTTGTAAATAATTTTTAAAACTTGAAACAAAGGCCAAACTTCAATTATATTTCAATAGGTGCTTTAAAAATAACAATCACATTAGACTTAGAGCTCTTAAGAGAAATTTTTTTTTGTTATTTATTTAACACTTAGTTTTATTTTCATAAAAATTTGCACGTATACCCTCCCCTATCCCCTGTATGGAACTTGGGTGATAAAAAACACATTTTTTTACTTGTTTTATTGAGTCAAACCTGAAGAAATGTCACATATGCTCTCCCCTTGTTCCTAGGGACTTGGGTGACTCATAAATGACCTAGTTCTTCCATTTATTTTTTGCATTGGATTGTGAGTGAGAGTTCATAATCTCTTCATGGGTTCCTTAGGAAGAATTTGAATTGGGGTTTCATCTCCCATCTCTATTACAACCCCACTCTCTAATGGGGTATATAAATTAGGTGTACTATTGGATTGGATATTGGCTGAGTGATTAGCTTGACAAGTCCAATGGGTCCCTAGGCCATGCGATGGTCTAGACATCAAACTTCACTAAGTAGTAAACATATAAAGTAATTGTAAAAATGATAAGACTTTTACATAACAAGCTATATGGTTTGGATCTATTTGGCATGAATTTTATGCCCAAGTGTTTTTAGGCACTCATGGACCATCTAGATAAGCCAAGTCAAAAATTAAGAATAATTGACCCCATTTGCCATAGAATATCCTACCAAATGCCAATTTAATTCTTGAGAGATAGAGGGGGATTAAAAAATATACCTACATGTGCTCTTTTATTTTTGAATTAATAATTAATTCCTTTCAAGCCTATATCGATTAATTCCTTTCAAGACTAGTATGTCGATGGAAGCTTTGGCAGATACTATGCACACCTCATGTCTCTTTTAGTGTAGGAGCATGCAATTAGGTGATAATTATTATTTTAATTGTATTTTTTGAGTCAAAAATTACTTTTAAAAACCAAAACAAATTAAAAAAACACATGTTACACACACCACTTTGCACAAAGAAGTGTTACATTGCCAAAATCATTCGAGACCATTTGCCTTGTTAAAAATGAGACCACAAACCATTTGTGAGCTTTGTTTATAAATAAAATTATTATGCTAGCCATTTTTACCTAGTAAAATTAGAGTTAATCTTAACTAAGTTTCAAGCATCCTAAAATTATGAATCCAATTTCAAATCTAGCATGGTTATGTTGTTACATAGACCTTCGACCCTTATGCCAAGAGTTAAGTTATCTTTTCAAACCAAGTTTGAAACCCACTTCTAATTATAAATAAAAGTAAAACTAATTTACATATGAGACTTGCCTACCAATTGGGCTTGAATGTAAAAAGTAGTTAGTGATATTTGAGTTTTATTTCTAATTATTTTACCTAGAAGAACTTTAGACCTTTATTTTTCGATTGAAAGTTCCTTTTAGAAGTTCACTTTAGACCTCATTCCAAGTTTACCTTGACCAAGTGCACTCTTTATTTCAATCCAATTTCCTTAGATTTAGGTTCATTTTGAGTTTCAAGCCTAGATTATGTTCATTTCCAAGACTAGCTTTGTGACTTTTAAAGAAGACCTTTGTCCAATACCGGTTTCATGTTTGCATTCCAAATTTACCTTAGACCTAGTTCAAGACAATTACCAGGACCAACTTATAATTTCAATTTTAGACATATTTTAAAGATTTAAGTGTGTTTTTTGTGATAATTTTAGACCAAGACCAAGTTTATTTCAAGTTTCCCTTTTAGACTAAGTTTAAAACATTTGCAACAACAAACCAAGTTTCCCTCTTAGACCAAGTTTTAGATGTTTACAATGATAGATCAATATTTTAATGAGACATTCACCATTTATTTGACCATGCCTCATTATACATGTAGTGGGACCATGTATAATTCATAGAATGAAAACATTATCTCAAGTGACCCTTTTACTCAAGACCCATATGGAGATGAGATAACATATGAGACATATCCATATCTCACATATAATGTTTACTATATAGAGTGTGTATGAAATAAAAAATGCATCATGTATATAAATAAATCATAACCCAGATAATATAGATCATATCATACACTTATTTCTGATTGGGGACATATTTGTTAAGCGAGAACGTGAGCAATATGGAGATATGCTAGACCTGATTAGGGGATCTCTTACCATAGTATACCATGTTAGGGAGGGTTCCAAAGACTATAGTCAAGAAAAATCATGCAATAACCCTAAAGGGGTCTTGAGTTTTGATATTTAACTAAACTAATAACAAGTAAATTAAATCTAATCTAGTGCTCACCAGATCTTGTGGCACAAAGTGGGGGTTAAAAGCAATAAAACTAAACATGCATAAAAGACATATACTCATGTCAATTTATACAAAATATTAATGCATGGAAGATAATTAAAAATGCATATCTATCTAATATTATAAATGAGAAATAAGGTTAGGAATACTTTCCTTTATTTACTAACCCGCTGATCCTTAATCTCTCCCTTGGCTAAGGTGATTTACAAGAGGTTGTTGTGGTATGTAAGGATGATAAGGATAAATCAGGTCTAGGATACACAACCTATCAATGCATCCAAAAGAATTCTCTATAAGATAATATCCATATTTACAAAATAATTATAGAACCCTAAGCTTTGATTCTCAAGTAGAATGGTTAATAAGTAGATGTTTATTTTCTCTTATTTCTTCTCATAATAAATGATGGAAATGAACTTGTATATATAGGAGGATTTAAACCTTAACCCTTCCAAAAATACTAACTCATAGGGTTGACCCAGTTGACCTAGCATAATTTTAGACAATAATTTACTAGGTCATGAGCTAGGTTGGCCAAAGGCCAAACTAATTCCTAAGTGAAAATAACCTAAAACTGTACTGGGTTGACCTAGTTGACCTAGTACAACTGACTGACAAAAATGATTAAGGTTAGGAAAAGTAGGATAAAATATAGAAAATGAATGGAAAGGGTAAAATAAATAATAAAAAGCTTAGGGATAATGGTTTTAGGAGACACATGTGTAGATAACAAGTGGAAAAAAGGATAATAATCCTATGAAGCACCAATTATCTGCCCACCCTTTTCTTGGTGCACCCCTTAATGTGTGTACTCAAAGAGATTGAGACTCAATGGGTTCCTGTAAGATACAAAGTATTGTTAATTGATAAATGTTTAAAAATATTATGTGTATACATATGCCCCACTCAAAGCTCATCACACATCATGTGAGTGCAACATGAGATGGTGCTATATGAAATAGAACATGATAACACATAACATTGATGCTAAGTAAAATGTAGTAAGGAGAAAATAAGAGAAATGAAAGGATATAATTGTAAAACACATACCTTTACTTACCTTAGTTCTATAGACAAATAAGTAGATTGCAAGAGAAGTGAAGGCATATAATGTGAATAACATTAGGCAAACCTATAGAAGTTAGTGCAAAAATAGCCAAAAATCAAAAGTTTTGGAAGATAGGCATTTAGTATTGGAAAATATTCTATACATCATCATGATTCTATAACATTTTAGGGTTCAAAAAATGGAGTGGTAGAAACAAATATAAAGGCAAAACAATAAATCATACAATAAAGATTTGAAAGATTAAGATTTTTAAAAAGTAAGTTTAAATAATGTCAAAAGGAAGTCATTTGGTATTTTTGACTTGTGAAGGAGAGAAAAAAGAGATCTGAGAGGCTAAATGAGCTAGGATGGCAAGGAGATGATAGGCTAGATGAGAGGGACCTCCAATGGTGGTAGTAGGTACACTACAGGTAGGCAACTAATAATATTAAACTAGTTTTTGAGTATTTTAGTGATTTAAAGTGTTTTTTAGAAATTTGTAATTTAAATCATTTATAAACATCATAATTAACCCAAATTAGATGATAAGGGTAGGAAAAAACATTTATAGAAATGGGTTTGAAGGGTTTGTGGAAATAACTATTGAAAGGCATTTATTTTACAAAATGTAAGGAGTCGGTAGGGAAAAACAACTAAGTCAACCCAGTTGACCTAGTAGGTTAAAAAGTGTCAAAATCCACACTGCTGAGCTAGTAGGTATGTGTCAATGTAGTATGTTTCTAGACTAATGACCTAGTACATTACTTTTTACCTATTATAAAAAGTCACTGTGATAACTTAACACTAAGAGGGAAAAAATAGAGGGGTTAACTTAGATTTTTATGTTAACCAGGTGAAAATAGAGAAATTTTCATCAAACTAATGTTTGATCAAAGGATCAAAATAGTATGGAAATACATGAAAAAGGGAAAATAGTGCTATAAAGGCCCATAATGATTGATTAAGGGGTATAAGGGTCGATTAAGCTAAAAATAGGTTCAATTGATTAAAAATGACTAGATGAAATTAATTAAGTTTTTTTTTGTTTAAAAATTTGAAAAGAATGTATTTTGATTATAAATAACATGGAGGATCTAATACATATTTTATTGTTTCCTAGTTGTAGGGACATCCAAGATTATAGCATTTGGTATATGCATCATGGCTTCCTAACTTATTAGAGTGATTATCGATAGAGGATAGAGCTAGATTGATTGATTTAGGTTTAGGAGGTATCACATAGATGTGTAGGACACCACTTAGTTTAGATTTTCTAGTCATGTTCCTAAGATGATGGGAATGATTGACTAACACATTTAGGTGGGAGGTAGATGGGGATATCATAGAGGTGGGTATCACCTTGGTGGATGTGCATGACATCCTAGGACTACCCATAATAGGGACACCCATAGTCATAGTACTTGATAACGAGGAGGAGAGGAGAGCCTTAGCCATATGGGAAATGGGCTCAGAGATGATACACCCTAGAATGAGGGTGAACATGTTCAATGTATATACATTATAAATTCTGGATATTTGGAAGGTTGTGATATAACTTGTGATAATATAGGTGCTTGCCATAAGTTGGATGACATGGTACCACTATTTGTGATAACCTTAAACCAGATGATATTAGAGTAAAGGGTGATATATGAATTGAAATCTATCATTTGGGTACAACTCATGCATGACATATATAAAGTAATATATAGAGGGAAAAATTTAGTGGGATCAATCATATTATTGATGACATTGGTATATAAGAGGTTCTACATGTATCAGTTGGCTGGGTTGCCCCATGTGATCGATGATAAGTTACCTCAAGTTTAGAGATGGAGATAGGACTAGGTAATGTAGGTCATGCCCCATGTGACAACATTATAGATAGTGAGATGGGAAGATATTATATGGAATTTGTATGGGCACATCACTATGATATCCCCTAGCTAGGAGATAATTTCACTGGCTTTGGCATAAACAAAGGTGATAAGGCACTATACCTGGTGGATAGAGCCACATATAGTGGTGTTATTACCAAGATAGATGGGATTATCTCACCTAATGACACCTATAAATATTCCCATGTTTTTGTCCTGGCATGTGTGAGAGCCATAGGGGAAGGGAGGACTAGGGCCACTTATTATGAGGCTGATTCTTAGGCCATATTGTAAGAGATCATAGACTAGTTGAGCATGACAAGTAGCAGAGTGGGAGGAGATGGCTGTAGAGGTAGGAATACTAGAGGTAACACTACCAAATCCATAGTAGGAGGAATAATGAACACTATAGACATGACATTGATGGAGGTAGCATGATCAAGATAGAGTAGATGTAATACTCATCCCAGATGACCCATTAGGTGGACCAAGATAGAGATGGGTGATAGAGAGACCACCCAGGCATAGGCTGAGATAGGCACAAGTGAGGACTCCAAGATTTTTTTTAGACAAACACCGATATAAGAGGTTCTCAGAGGACACATGGATGGGGAGACCATGTTTGATGGTTATGTAGATGGAAAGATAGTAGTGTTTGACACATAGACATGTAATAAAAGATGGTTAAATTTTTATTTAAGTTATTTTGAAATAGACTAGAGATAGATATATTTTGAGATATATCAATGATCTAATATCTATTTGGTTTATTTTTTTAGGTGTGGTAAAGGATAATGAGATAATATGGGGGTACCTAATGAGGGGAACACTTTATGATATCCTAGATGAGGTGCTAATACTATGTGAGAATACCACACTGGAGGATCCCAGGGTACCATCTACTTTAGCTTAGGTGAGTTGGTTTAAATTATATAGAGAGGCTATGAGGTAGTTGCAGGTGAATAGAGAGGGGATGTAGTCATCGACAAAGGTGAGTGTAGGAGAGGCATGGGCATGACAGGCCCTAGCTGAGGAGAGAGCCATGCATTTAGTGATCATGACACAAATTGGATAAGCATAGACTCAAGAGAGAGTGACACATATGGTGAACCTAAACCATATAACATAGGTATAAGAGTAGGATAGGGTGACACATCGAGTGATCTTGGCCCAATTGGCATAGGTGGCTCATCTACAGGGGAAGGTATCAAGACTAAGATCTCAGATATCCTTTTTATAGAATTCTATTCAGAGAGGTCATATCAAAGCATCTAAAGGCAATGTGGTTAGGCCAGGAGATAGGCATGATGGGGCTCAGCCATAGAGCTGGAGCATTATATATGGTTGTATTGTTATATTCAAAACTCATGATATACATTCAAAACTCATGGTTGTATTATTATATTCAAAACTCATTTTGGTATTTGGATGTTGATTATAGATGTCATTATGGTTATGGTTGTAAATTATTAGATATATTAATTTCTAGAACATGTATTTAGCTTTATGTTGTATATGCTATGGGAAATATATGAATTGTGGTTTGTTTTCTAGCATTATATAGGACACATGCATTGTTAAAATGAAATAAGCAAAAAGGACTTGGTAAAATATAATCAATCAAAAATGTACTACACATTATTTCATATTGGGAAATGTGTAATAACAATAAAATGACTAAGTATACAGAAGGGTGGTAAAACAATATGGTAAAAATGGTTTTTTTTAAAACCAAATGAAATATTGGCACCAAATTAAAACAAGTAAAATCACACTAAATCACATTGGGAAGCATGAAAATAATGTAATAAAGTGGGAAGCACGTGAAAGAAAAATGTTATTAAAACAAATCAATTAAGTCAATCAGTCATACTGAATCATGTTTGGAAGTATAAAATAAAAACAAAATTGGCAAAAATTGGTCTTAAATTTATCACACTAATTCATGCTAAGAAGTATGAAAAATTCAAGAAATGGTTGGATTCTTACATGAAATCAAAAAATAAGAAGATAAAAGTGAAAGAGAAATGAAGCAAACATAAAACATACTAAATAAATCTAGGAAGCATGTCAATAATGTGTAACTTCATAATTGATCACATCTTATCTCATATTTGACACATGTAATTTTGATTATGACTTGGATAATTAGAAAATTTTGTGAGGAAGGCTAGGTCCTATCCATGGTATTACACTACAACTCACAAAGGGAACACCAATGAGATGAAATAAATGTGAAAATATGGTAATAAGGGATGTTGGTAATAAGAATGTGAAATTATGGTAATTTATGAGGAAGGCCAGGTCTTATCCATGGTCTTACAATGTAATTCACAAATGGAATCCCTAGGGGAGTGATCAGTGAAGAAAATAATATTTCTCAAGAGGAAATATGAAGAGTGTAAGGAGTAAAAAAGGTAATGTAAAAATCATAACTAATGCATCTTATGAGAAGACCTTAGGAGGTAGGCGGCATACTAAGGACATGAGAAGACACTAAGTGACTAGTGACCATCAATGTATAAAGGAAACTTGTTCACTATATGAAAAAATATTTATAGGAAAATAAGTGTGATACTAAGATCAAATCATGAAGGTAGATTGGTACAAGAAAATTAAAAATGGACATACCTTCCCATGACATGTTCCCTATTCCTTAGGACCCCTTATAAAGCTATCGATCTACTACAATGATTGGGTACTTAGTGAGAAAGTAGGTAGCACTAAAATATTTTTTTATTGTCTTTTTATAATCTACTAGCCTACCACACCCCAATGGACGTCATCTCTATTGTGAGGCCAACTATGGATTTTAAGCTTCTACTAGAAGAAGGAGATGTGATTTAAATGACATCTTTTAATGTTATTTAACTTTTAAGAATTTTGAAATGTTTTTTCCTATTATATCATTACATTTTGTTAAATGATTTAGATTTTTAATGGTTTTAAGTAATTTTAAGATTCCTCCTCGATATGGATTTGGAATGACCAAACATGAGAGATAGAGTGATACACATGAATGATATTTAGTCTTAGTCTAAAGGAATACAATTAATAAAAGACAAGACTGACTAGGAGACTTAGGCTTGACAATGAACCAATATGTTATCTCAAATCTCAACTATGTATATGCTTAGTTTATGAAAAGGGAAGAAAGGGAATAAAGGAGATCTAAAAAATGACCAGTCAAGAAATGACCCTACAGAATGAACCTAAATCTTCACACCAAGTTCAAAATTGAGATCGATGGCTTACTAGCCACAGGAGTTATCTACCTAGTATAGGAGTCTAAATGGGTTGGCCCCATGGTCATCAACATCAAAAAGTATGGATACATTTAAATTTGTGTTGACTACAAGATATTGAACATCGCCTATGTGGCTGATCCCTTCCTCACTCCATTCACTGATGAGGTATTGGATGGCATCGTAGGTTACCAAATATACACATTTATTGATGTGATTTTAATTTACCATAAAGTTCAAATTGAGGAGGAAGAAAAGACAAAAACCACCTTTATGACTGAGTGTGGATGTTTCATGTATAACATGATGCCCTTTAGGCTGAAGAATACACTAGCAATTTTGTCATGAGTGGTGATCACTATATTCAAAGACTTTATTCACAAGTTCTTCAAAGTGTATTTAGATGATTAAATAGTGTATGGATTGGTAAAATATCATTATGACAATTTTCACCTAATGTTTGAAATTTACTGATAGTTACAAATCTCTTTGAATCTCAAAAATTGTATTTTTATAATGTTGTTTGGCACATTGCTCAAACACATATCTGAAAGGACGATCTTCTCATTGATCCAACCAAAATTACAATCATCCTTTAGATTCAAACACCATCAATGCATAAAGATGTCCATGCCTTTTCTGGACATTACATATATTACAAGAAGTTTATAAGGAATTATGATAGGATTGCAACACAACTACAAGAACTATTTTGGAAGGATGGCCCATTATATTGGGGCATAGTACAGGGGGATGCTTCTAAGACCCTAGAGTTAAATATGGAAATTGAATCGATAATGTAATTTCTCATTGGGAGACTCCCTTCCATGTCCACATTGATACCTCTAGTATTGAAATTGGCACCATTCTTGCACAACTAAGTGAAAGTAAAATAGACCATCTTATTTATTTTTCAAGCAAGAAACTGACCAAGGTAGAACACAATTACAACATGACTGAGTGCGAGGTGCTTGTAATGGTCTATGCCCTGCATAAGTTTAGACAATATTTATTGGTGACCTCATTTGTATTATTTACTAATCATGAGGTACTTAAGTACCTGGTAAACAAGGTCAATTTACATAGGTGCATTTGTTGATAGATCATATTATTCCAAGAATTCTATTTTTCTATTATAGTCAAGTGTGGAAGGTAAAACTCAGGCCTAAACCATCTATCCTGCATCAACTCTAGAGATGCAACAGTGCTAATTTAAAATGACATGCCCAACATGCCACTCTATAGGATCCAATGCATCTTAGAAGACTTAGCAGAGATCACCACATTTTTGAGTTCAATGTCTACACTTTAGGCCATGATAATTAAATAAAAGAAGCATCTTATGATTCAGACTACCCATTTCAGCTCATTGGTAGGTAATTGCACAAATTGGGCTATGATGAGATCATGTGCTGATGTTTCCTATAGTATAAATGGGATCCAATACTTCAATAAGTGCATGAGGGGATTATTGGAGGCTATTGTGTTGGAGACACCACAATGTAAATAGTTCTATAATTAGGTTTGTGGTGTCTAACTATATTTAATGATGCAAAATAAGACATAAAAAAGCTTGGCATCTACCAGTGGATAGGAAAAATAAACCACTGAGATGAGATACCCCTCATCCCTATCCTTTCATAGGTACCATTCAAAAAATAGGCCATTAATTTTTTTGAGCCTATCACTCCTACCATATGGTGAATAGGTACAAGATACCTTCTAGCTACTACAAATTATTTTACTAAGTGGGAAAATGTTGTACCAATAAAATAATGTACAACTATAATGACAATAAGATTTATTTGGGAAGACATTATCAATAGGTATGGGTTCTTACTTATCTTGACTAGTGATTATGGTGCACATTTCATAAATGAAATAGTTTAGATCATGTTGTTAGAGCATATGGTAGCATGCCATAAAATGACACCCTACCACCCCTAGGCTAATGGCATCATGGAAGAATTTAAGAAAATACTAGGGATATGCCTAACTAAAATCTATGACATTAGTTACAAATATTGGGATGACTGTATGTTATTTATGTTATGGGCCTATCACATTACACACAAGCTCCTAAACTAATCTACATCATTATAACTAGTGTTTAGTGCAGATGCCATTTTACCTATGGAGTTCTTAGTGTCCTCATTGTTTATCAAACATATTGGTTGATTAGATAACTAAGAGTTATTAAGCGCATGCCTAGAATATTTGGAGAGGCTAGATGAGACACACACCTAGGTATAATGGATCCAATATATAGAAAAGGCCTACCAAAATACATGACATGATAAGCACATTAAGGGTAAAGTGTTTAAAAAAGGTGCATTGGTCCTCTTGTATTATTCTAAGTACCTAAGGTACTCAAGCAAATTATAGATAAGATGGATGTGCCCTTATGTAATCTATAACATATTAGAGATTGATGCATATAATATACACACATTGATTGGTGAAATACTCCTCAAGCATTTTAATTGTAATAGATTGAAATTATACCATCAATAGAATGGCACTTGTACCCTCTAATGCTGACTTTCTAGTCAAAATTTGGGTGATTTATATTGTGACCATAATAAAATTGGCATGAGTTAAATATTTTACATTATTTTTTATTTCTTTTATGTTATTTGAATAAGCATGGCACTTTCAAGCCCATAATAGAACATTTTTGGCACTTTCACTTGCATAAATCTAGTTGAGTGAGTCAAGTATAGTTACTTTTTAAGCATATGTGGCTAGATACCTAAGTTTTTGGGCATGTGTGAAGTTTTCCAAGCTAATTAAATTATAAGTACAACTTGATGAGTAAATCACACATAAATGTGTTCATGCATAAGAGACCAAGAGGAGATAGTGCGACACTAAAATACTAGTGTAAGGATTTGTATAGGGTAGGGAAGGCTGAAGCAAGAGATAGTAAAACATAGAAAAATTGACCAAGATAGTAAGGCACGCTTGAAAGAAAGCACAAAACCAGAGAAGAGAGGGAATTTGAAGGCTGAATCATGTATATTGAAAGCACTATGCATAAGTAACTAGAAGGAAGGTGAGGGTCATGCCAAGATGAAAAATGTGTAAGTGACCATTTGATAACTAACACCCACCTAATAGTTGGTAGAAAGTGACCATTTTAATTACCTGTCACTTCCTTAAAGAAACTATTAATAGAGTTAATGCTATAAAATGATGGTGGAAAAACAAAAATATATATTAATGAGTAGATGTAGATAAATTTTAGAAAATTTTACTAATTTTAGTAGATTTTGAGGATCTCAGTGACACTAGCCATCAATTTGGTATATAAGAATAACATATAAGACCAAATTTGGCAGAGGTAGGTAGTTTAATTGTCATTTTCAATAGATCAAAGCAAGGATTGAAAGCTACCAAAAATAAAAAATGCTAGTAGAGAGAAAATAAGTTCCCCACAACTTTCCTAAGTGTGAGAAAAAGAGATAACAAGATAGTGCATTTCTCCTTAAGGTGAAGAGGAGGTAAATAGATGAAAGTTGAAGGGGAAACAATAAAGTAGAGGTTTAAATAGGATAATTAGTCCATAATTGAAGGGGAAAGAAGGTCAAAATATGAACATGCAGTCATAATTCTCATAGCTATGAAGCAGACTATACATTATTTAAGGCTTCAATAGGATCAATCAGCCATGCTTTAACAATAACATGTTCAAGATGGGGAATAAAATACTGAGCTTAGAAGAGCTAGAAGTAAATAAAGATGAAAAAAATCAAATGTAGTGATAAAAGCAGCTACCAAAAAATCTAAGGCATAAATGGTAGAGGGAGTTAGCATCATGGAGATTGATCCAACTATGAGTAGAAAACTCACTTACTAAGAAATGGAGTACCCTCCAAAAGTCATGGTGGGGTAAAATGGGTATCCTTTGCCCATGTGTATAATTTGAAAAACTAAAAACATAGAATAGGTAGCAATGTGTAAGAGATTAATAAATATTAGGTAGTGGACATAGGTAAAAAGATAAAGGTAGGCATCATACTCTTTGATCTCTCCATCAGAGACAAGTTAAAATCCATGAGTGCAACACAAATTTTTGAGATGCCAAGTTTCAACAAGCTAAGACTTGGTACATTTCCTTCTCTTATGGGTGCATGGTGATTGGTTATATTTTGATAGATAGTGCATGAGAATTTCTATAAGCCACATAAGTAGAATCATAGGGATACCTCACATAGGTACAAATATAAAGGGATGATGGATGATGATGTAGAATTAGAGAGCATCATAAATCTCCTGGGATATTATAAATCAAGATTTACATTCCCTATAAAAGACATTCAGGAGCTAGGCACAAGGGTGGTAGTGCACCTAGTAAGAACTAAAATTTTCCCTGGTGGCTAATGGTCAGACATAATAAAAACCTTTATTTGCATTTCTCACCTGATGATGTAGGGAGAAAATTTTAACATCTCTAAATTTGTCATAGAATAAGTCATAAATAATGTGCAAGAATGCCATTGGGTATGCAAGAATTTTTTATGGGGATACATGCTTATCCTGATGGTGATGGAGGAGATAGGTGTACCAAATGGTGATGATGACCACCTATGGGTATTTCCATAAAATCATGAGTCCAAAGCAGTGAATTACCAGGATTACATCTTCCCCCCCAAATTTTTGTAGAAGTACAAAACCAAAGTGTAGGGGTGGTTTGATAAGTATGTGGAGGCCTTGGAAAGGAGTGGTACATACCATAAGAACACCCTAAAAAATTTGTGGGAATGATGAATTTATTTATGGTGAAACACTTTTGTATGGTGTGCCTAGTACTCACAGAGGGAAATCTTTCATGTTGGCTCTAATTTCCTTATGCATTTTAAGCCAAATACTTCATGGAGGTGTTTAAGAGGATTTTGAACATGTAAAAAATTGATATCTAGGCCAAGGTTGTGGATTACAATAGGAAGATGATGAGGTGCTAATTTGTGTACCTTAGAACTAAGGCAACCAAGGATGAGGAGGATGATAGAGACAGACTTGACATCCATCCCCTCTAGAGGGTTATAATCAATGGGAGAATTTTTAACTTATACTCTAAGATGAAACCATGCAAAAAGGGTAGAGACCTTAGAAAAGATGATGATCACCCCCTCCTAGCTGATGTTGAAAGAAAGGATGCACTAAAAGTCTAGGCAAAGTCACTTTAGAGGAAGTGAGGTGAAAAAATAGAGGAAATTATGGAATGCATATGGCTGAAGATAGCCTCTAAGGAATAAAATGTGCCACCTACCCAAAAGAAGCATGTAACATTTGAGTAAGGGGGTGCTTCTTCCAAAAAACATCTAATAAAGACTAAGGGACCTATGGCATTCCCTACCAAGACCCTTATGGACATAGAGAAAGAGGTAGCCCTGGTGCCTATAATTTAAGAAGATACTAAAGAATATAGGGTAGGGATTTATATCCTATATATAGAAGAAGGTGAAGAGGAGCTTAGTGCTGAAAACATCTAGGAGGCCTTCCAAAGAAGCATGGCCACAATTATAAAAGTAACTGTAGAAATGACAAGGTTCACCTCTAGTGTAACCTTTCTAAAGATCCCACCAAATAAAATAATGCTAAAATCCAAAGACAAGTCTTCCATAGCAGCCCCTCAATTGATCAAGGAGAAAATAATGGCCTGGAAGAAGATGGAACTCAACAAGGAAGATATAAACTAGGTTTTGATGATAGAAAAAAGTGGAAACTTGACCAAAAATAGAAGAAAGTCAAGTTGGAGAAGAGGGCTCCAAAATTACCCTTGAGTGCATAATTAGAAAGAGAGTTGGTCAAATAGGCACCAAGTAGCTCTACTAGAAAATTAAAGGAAGCTACTAAGGCATGCCCAAGTAGTGAAGGGGTGTCTGAGTCAAAAGAAGGTGATGCTGGTACCTTAGAGCAAAAAATAGAGATATTTGGGGAATACCAACAACAACAAGGTGACCCTAGCACTGAAGATATAACCATTGAAATAAGAATTCAGAAGCCCAAGATGAAGAAATAGATGAGGGGGAAAAGTTAGATGAAGCAACCCCCAAGGACTAGATAAGTGACTCCTCAGAGTAACATGCTAAAGAGAGTGGTGGTGTCAGTAAAGAGGAAAAAGTGCACATGGAAGAGAAGGCCATCATCAAAAAGGGTGACAAAGAGCTCAAAATTAAGGAAATGCCATAAAATTATTGGAGGGACATAGATTTATACTTATACAAAGCTATGCCCCCAAAATACACCATAATAAGAAGGTACAAGTAACTTTCATTTATGCTAGACTATTACATGGATGAGCACCAATTCAAGGTGCCAAAGGCTACAACTTCAAGCTAGAGGATATCAAAGAAGGGTAGGAATATATTTTTGTTGACCCATGGGACATGAACCTAGTCCAATTTTAGAATGCACTAATAAGAATGGCCATATAAGTAACATGCCAAAATGTCATAAATGATGGAAAGGTGAGGAAACTGAAGAAACTCTTCAAAGAAGTAAAGGAGGAAGCATATGCCAATAGGTTCAAATTATAATATATTTTTGACTGCATAGAGGTGGTTGAGCCATCTCTTTTGATTGACATCAACATTTTAGACTTGTTTGATGTCGATAAAATTTGTTTGTTGGTGGAGTAAATTATCCTAAGACTCCAGATCGAGCTAACACAATAAAAAGAAGAAGAGGAAGACCCCAACATTGCACTAAATAAGGATCTATAAGACAATCTCTAATAAGTGGATGATCTTTTCATCAAGTTTAAGGAAGGTGAAAAAATATTAGATGTAATATTATTAAACTTCTCCAACCAAGCCTCAGTAATAAATGCATGCTTGAAGTAAGCAAAGGATGAAAAGGAGCAGTTGATGGTAAAGGTGTACTCTATAGACAAGGCAAAAAGGACATAAATCATGGGCAACATAAATGCATTGAGAAATCAGATCAAGTATCATGAGAGAACCCTAGAAGAACTCTCTATGACTTATAGTCTAAGGCTTATGAGCAAGGGGATATTTTATTTGGAAGTGTGGCAAAGGTGTAAGCTAACCTAGAAGCCTTCTGGAAGGAGTTAGATAAAATAGATACAATTTTGCTCACTAATACTTAAACCAAAATTGATAACACTACAAGTGAGATTAATCTATCCATATAGGGATTTGAGTACTTTAGCATAGAGCTCTAAGAAAATGCATCTGAGATTTTTACTCCTAAAAGTTTGATGGCTTAGTTCGAGGGCAGACTAAGGTTTTTTTATTAGGTAATGCTATCCCCCTAACTCTAGTTTAATAGAGTTTTTATGCTAATCTGATATCCACCTTGATGCATCTAGATATTTTAGCAAGTAGTTATCCTAATGGTTTTGATAGCAAACTAGATGAAGTAACACAAAACATGCACTAACTGGCTGATGGCTAACCATCTCCTAGATAATCAAGATGTTGATGAAGATCTAAAGAAAGGTGGAAAGTGGAGCATGAGAATTGTGGGGTCATAGAGCTAATGGTTATGATGATGAAACTCTATCTCAGTACTCAAAATGTAGTTCCCAACCTAGAAAAGATGCTCTTGAAGGCCTATATAAAGAGCTTGAGCTAGAGAATGAGGGGGGAGAGGGAGAATTGTACTGAAGCTCTGGTGGAATAGTTTTAGAAGGATACCTTGTGGAAATTGTTTTAGTGGCAATTAAGGCTTAAATATAGAATGGAGGCCACCCTAGATCCAATTTTATGTGCCCATGTTCACCTGTGAACCTCTAGGATATGGATAATATGTTTTTTATGTAAACTCTCATTTTGGACTATGAATAATGAGTAATGGTGTTACTTTGAAATACATTTGGGTTTGTCTTGGTTTGCATGTTTTTTAGTATTGTTATGGGATGCAAGTGTTTGTGTTATGTCACATCTTGGTCAATTATATGATCTAAGGTTCATATGTTTTATTGGTTTTGCATTTTAATGGAGACTTTGTATTTTCATGACATCAACATCATTCTACATGTAACATGAGTATAGATCTATGCTCATGAACCTAACCTTTGTTTAATTTTATATATTAAGTATGGAGAATAAATTAAACCAAATTAGTCTTGTGTCCCATTCAATGCCTATATGACCCTGAGCTTACCCCTAAATAGACCTGCACCTATTTGTTTTCTCCTTAGCTAAGTTATTTTTCATTACTTGATACCTCCCTTTGAAGCCTCACACCATGGCTCAACTAGCCCAATGTGAGACTTGGTTCTTTCTAAGCTACACTTCAGGTGAGTGCATAAGGCCTATTCCTTACATGAATTGATGTTGGTGTAACTGAGTATTTAAATGTTGAGTGCAAATTATCCTATGTTTCTACCTAATTGTAGAAAACACCTACAAGACACTAACAAAGGAGGTGCTCAGTGGATGAGCAGATAGAGAGACCATGTTTGATGATTGAGTCGATAGAGATAAAATGGTTGGTGATACCAATACTAGTGAGAAATGTTGTAATTTTTGATTTCATATTTGATAAAGGATACTAGTTATACTTTCTATTAAGTAGACATAGATTTTGAGATATATATGTGATCTGATGTCTATCTAGTTTTTGGTTTTGTAGATCCAATAATAGAGGATGTCAAATGGGGATCTATAATAGTGGATACACATCATGACATCTTAGATAGGGTAATAGTACTATATGACCCCACCACTTTGGATGTTCTTATGGTACCATATGCCCTAGCCTAGGTGGGCTAGTTTATATTAGTGAGGGAGGCCATAAGGCAACTATAGGCACATAGGGATGGATTAAAAAAATCATCAGTGGTGGGAGAGGTAGAGGAATAGGATTGGAATGTTTTGGCTTAGGAGAGGGTGACCCACATGGATACCACTATCCAACTCAGATAGGTGCAGGCCTAGGTGGTCAATCTATAAGGGCAAGTAGTAGGTTTGAGATCCCTATTACGTCATTACTATTGATCAATTTTGACCCTTGGTCAAAATTGGTCAACCCCTATCTTTTTGAAAATTTTAGAAGTTCATCCATATCATATAGGGGTGTATTTGTAGTCTAAATCATCTACTTATTCATAGTCTATCCTTGGTCTAAAGTCTAGGTCTAGAACTAGTCAAGTCAAAGAAAGTTAACTCTAGTTAAATAGATTCAATATTTGTCAAAGAGTGTAAATATGTGTTTTGAGTCCTATTTTGGTTTATAACATGTTTTAATCTCATTTTATGCAATTTATTTTCATATCTCACTCTCAATGTGCAAAAAAGATCTTGTGGGCCCACTTTGAGCTAGATTCAAGAGCTTATACAGATGGTAGGCTGAATAAGGTCATCTATAGGTAGAGGATCAATTTGGAAAAGGCAAAACAAAGTTAGTGGCAGGTTTTAGTAGGCCAAGATTTTGTTAGAAGTTAGAAAGGGTAGTTTTTCCTCAATTTTAGGCCCTTGTATGACCACCACCATTTGATCTCCAACTAAAAACATGGGTGGGGGATATATTAATCTCCCAACATCCATTTAAATGATCATAATATAAATAGAGTTCCAAAAATTGATTTTGCGACTCATTTTCCCATTCTCTCCTCTTGGCATATAAAGAAGGCTCAACTTTAAAACTTGGTACAAAAGGTACATATATATTTGGAAGGAGTGATTATATAGGTGGATATTAATATGAATTTATTTCATTTTCATAATATTATTTTGTGTTTTGGTTCATCCTCCTTTATAAACAATCGCTAACAATCCAAGTAGCTTTTTGAAGAATTACATCCAAGAGGGGTAGAATTATGCATCTATTTTGAGTTTTTAGTGATCCTTGGAGATAAGTGAGCTTGATAAGGTGTATATATTTTGAAATAATAACCTATTATTAATGTTTTAAATATATAATACTTTACCTCTTTGTGTTTGAAGGATTGGCAAAGAAAGGTGCTAGTTCTATGAGAGTTCCAAGGTTAAATGCAAATTATGTATTCAAAAAAGTTAAAAGAGATTTGTGATGATAATGGAATGTTTTATTTTCATGTATAAGGGGTATTTCCATGTTTCTATCTAATGGAAAGCTCAACTAGTACCATTTCAAGGTCTGTTTGCTCACAATAACATGTTTCATTGCCATGTCAACTTTAGTCAATTTTGTACCTGTTCAAGGGAAGTGTATGGAGGTGGAAGATAAGGGAAGAGTATGGTGAAATATATATCAAGTTACATAAACTCCAAGAGTCATGTTTTACATAACCAAAGATTCCAAGATGTCACACAAGCCATTATCACTTCAAAAGAGACCTTTTCAACTTTTAGGTTCTTAGTCCCTAAAAGAAAAAAATAAAGGTCCTAAGCCTTTTTTGACTTAATTTTTGAAGTGGTAGATGGTACTTTATAATTTTAAAATGCTTAGGCCTTTTAGCCCTATATATCTAGTCTAACTATGCCAAATTTGAGAGCTAAATTTTTAAGTGGAAGATATATTTTGAGCCCATCCAAAATGACAAAAAGGTACTAAAGATAAGTAGAGATATCTACATGATTTTCAAGAGGAGTACCCTATAAAAGACATATGGTAGGTTATAAAAATTTTATAACAAGAGGAAGCCACTCAAAAACCTCTAAAAGGTCACTACAAGAAAATTTGGCATTAAAAGGAGTAAAATTGATGGAAATGACCCATTAGGCATGTACCCTGTCCATATAATAGGGGATGATTGTAACAACAGTCATCTTGTTAAGCATTGGGTCAACTCTTTTAAAGCTTAACATTGTTTGAGGTTTCCAAGATTAAAGACACCAATCATTTGGGTAGACTTGTGATTGTTGAACAAAATATAACTTCTATTAAGAAATCAAGCTCCATTTGGTCACCTACAACCCTGTACAGATAGAGGTAAAGGTTTCAAAGATGAATCTAAAGAATTGGGTGGGGAAGTGTTTATTTTAACTATTAAAGGTGTCCTAAAGCTCCATTAGTTTGTAATAAGGACCTATCAAGGTTTTTTTGACCCAACTACTTCCTACAAGCTTCAAATGGCCTAAAGGACAAGCTATAAGCCTGACTAAGATAAGCACTTACATGACAGGGTATGAAATGAAAACAATGTTTGAAGATTAGCATAAAGAAATGGTGTTTAAGGAATACATAATGAATCTAAATCATAGTGTGAGGCCTCCAAAGATAATTTCAATATTTTTAGGTCTTATAAAGCTCCTACACATGATCCAAACATTCCAAAATAACCTATAACCTGTTTATGAGGGTTAGTCTCAGTCAAGGATAGAATGGAGCCTTTGGAGTCCAATTTGGGTATGAAAATGAGGTGAAATGTTGAGAATATGATGGTGTGAGGATAAATCAAGAGGTTTTATACATTTTTAATCTTTAACATCTCACCAAAGTGTACACACAAGACTATGACTAACCTACAGGCTCCCCTAAATCCATAAGGAACATAATCAAGAGGGTATGAGGGTAGTGAGGTAGATGTTTGTTTTAAAATTAATATGGATAATTCAAGTGAATATAAGTTAAAAAAGTGAGAGATTACCTAATAATATCCATGTAAAATCTATATGCATCATGATCAAAGCCTCCATCTTCTAAAGGGGAACCAAATAGGGACAAGGTTTACCTCAGTCAATGAGGTTTTAAGGGGACAAAGGTGTCTCAAAGTTCATGATAAGGTATAAAGGGTGATAGGATGGTAAAATAGAATAAATTAGATGTGATAATATTCCAATCACATGAAACTAACACTCTAAAGCCACTTTATTATAGACAAAGTTGACATAGTTTGTACAGTTAGCTTGCCTAAGTCTCATTCCAAAGAGAAAAAAGGGGTTTTCATATGCAAACAAGTTTTGAAGATATTTTGAAATATAAAAAATATTTATATATACATTAGGATCACATTAAAATATTCATAAATATGGAAAGTTTCATTAAAATAGAAGTTATAGGTCAGTATGGATAAAAACATGTAAAAAATAGGGTTTTTTTGACCTTTTTTTGGGAAGATCAAGTTGGTTTGGGTACATAGACTTGGAATATAGTCAAAATTTTTGGTAAAAATGATAATAAATACCTCATATATATCCTAAAATATTAATTTTTCATGGATTAATAGGCCTAATACTCACTATTTTGTCTCAGACCTACCTCAGTCCATGAATGCATGAAAAAGACTAGTTTTGGGAAATCTTGATAATAAGAGGATTACACTAATTTTGAGAACTAGAGGTGAAGTATACATCTGGGAGACACATAGGGGAACCTAAAAAACCAAAATATAATGTCTTTACATCAATTTTTTGGTCCACATAAGGAGCTTTGCTTGAAGGTCTAATGGGAAAACATGCTTTCCCAACCCCAAACAAGGTGTCAACTCAAAATCCACACCTCTCAAGGACTTATAATTATTTGTTTGATGTTTTTATGGTCAAATATGATGACATAAAACTATAGGGTTCCATTAAAGAAGAAAAATATCATCTATTGGTGCATAAGGAGTAGATAGGTTACTTGGTAAGGAATGACCCCTCTCCCAAAGCAAAGGTGACTTCTAATTTGGTCTCTTAAAAAGCCTTAAAAAGTGATTGGAAATGTTAATGGGTCAATTTTAAAGGTGTGAGTACTTTTGGTTTTCATGGAAACACTAGGAAAGTCCTATTTAAAACCCAGATGTGCTAGAACCCTCATGGAATGCAAGAATCCCATTCGAAGGCCACTTTCTTGTGCTTGTAGCTTGTCTAAAAATTTGCATGGGACCTAAAGTATTTTAGGATAGTTTAAGGATGTCCTTAAGGTGAAAAAATTTTAATTCTAAGGATATTTCAATGTCACAACTTTATGAACAATCCTTAAGACGAAAAAACCTCTTAAACCCTCCTAAAACCCATAGGCAGACTCGATGGTAGAAATCATGAAAAAAGTGCACTAAAATGAAAAAAATTGACTAGGGGAATAATAGGAAAGTTTTAGAGGAAATTATTATGATTCCATAAATGTAAATTACTTTTATGCATCCATATAGAATAGGGGAGAAAAAGGCTTATTTTCACCATTTTTCTATGGTGTGTGGATTGTAGAGATATTTAAAAGATGAAATAAGTTTTGAGAGGAATATATATACTTGAGATAACTAAAAAATTTATTTAATCTCATGAAAATTATGCTAAGTATCCTAAACAGGCTTTCACTTTTGGCCACACCAGTAAGCCAAGTAGTGAACTTTGAGGTAAAGTGATGAAAAGTGGTAAAGATGGTTTTTTAAAGGTTTTTTCTTGAAAATTAGATTTTTAAGGCCTTTAAAAGTGACATGAAACCTATTTTATGAATTTATTGTTAGGTATGGAAGGTTTGGAGTGCCAAGTGGTAAGGGTGCATGGAATGAGCACTTTTAAAACTGATTGAGATGATTGTGCATACCCACATAATTAAGAGTGATAAAAGACCATAAAAATTCATGGATGATGTTTTTGGTAACCCATAATATCCTTGAAAGCCATTATACTTTAGGATTTATAGATAAAAGAGGATTTTTGGAAGGCTACTCAAGTAGGTAGTTTTTTGTGCAAAATTGATAATTTTGTGCCACTTTCACCTTCTTTGTGACTTATTTGGACAAGTGTACCTCATAAATTGGCATGCATAACATAATACCTATTTAAAATTCAAATGTAAATCCCCTTTTTAGATGGACACATGTCCAAGTAACCCTTGGACTTCCTCTTGATTGTTCTCTCTCTTTGGGCTATAATTATGCATTATTTTGGCCTTTTTGAGTAGCCTCTATTGGTTGATGGGGAAAATATATAAAAATTTTACATGAAAAAATCTTTATAAATAATAAAATTGTTGATGCCACTCATACATTACAATATTGTGTCATGACATGAATCATGTTGGTCTAGTTTAGTGAAGTTGTCTTTGCTAGCTTTGTACTTTTGATGGTCTACCAAGTTACAGATAGATGGTTGTTATATGTCCTTACTAGTATTACTTAAAATTTTATAAATATTATAATTTATCCTTGAATTTATTCCTTTGGTTTCATTCATTTCCTTCATAAGAATCATTCACCTTGTTGAATCTAGTTTGTGAAACATTGATGCAATGATAGCTTTAAAGTTGTGAGTCTTATGTAAATAACACATTGTTCATATTTAAGTAGTATTTTTAATCAAGTGTGAGGAAAAATTTACATTTGTGTATCATCTCTTATTTATTTTCCTTAAACTATTTTCACTATCAAGTTATTAGAGTAGTTTGGAAGAAGTACAAGGAAAATCTAGGGAGCTAGCACTTATAATACTAGAGATTCATCTCTCCCACAAGATCTCACAAGATTTAGAGATGAATCCATGTTTCATAAAATTTTATGAGATAAAATAATTATACTATGGTGAAAAATTTTAAGCTAACAATTTTAGCACACTCAGTGGGACCTAGAAGTCCTAGAAGATTGTTCAAGATTAGTGCTGGTCTTGGCATAGTTGAAGATAGAAGCAACATCCACATTTAGTACCTAGAGACTACATTGAATATTATAAGTCTTTGTTTGATTATCAATCTCAAAATTACATGCTAAATGTGACTACAATATCTACTTCTAAATGAGTACCTATTGAGTTTGTGCAACTACCCCCATACTCCATTGAAAGGTTTAGGTTTGTAACTACTCATCCTTATCAAAGAGAGTTAGTGTTTAAACCTTATTATTTTTTGTTTTATTAATTTATTTATATTAATAGTGATCTTTCCAAGATTTATATAAGCCAACCCTTTATGCCTTACACTAGGGCATCTCCCTTACAACTTGCCCAATATGATCAAACTCCAAGAGAAGCCCTTAAAAGTGTCCCATCTTTTAGTGGTGATGGTCCTATTACTGCCATTAAGCATATTAGGAACATATAAAACTTTTGTAACATTTATAAAATCACCCAATAAAATGTATCCATTAGGTTATTGGCCTTGTCTTTCAAAGGAAAAGTGTTGGATTGGTATGGGACCTTACCGGTGAACTCCATTGGCTCATGGGATGCATTAGGAGACCTTTTGACTAGTAGGTTTGGAGAGAAAAATGATCCTTTTTCCCTAGATAAAAAATTTACCACCATTAAAGGTAACCTCATGAATTTATGTATGACTTTAATACTAGATTCTAAAAAACTTGGGATAGGATCCCAGCTCTTGTGAGACCCACCCCAAACTATGCATTTGTATACTACTTGAAGGCATTAAATAGTGATATTGCCATGATGATTCAATCCATGGGTGGGAAAAAACTAAATAATACTTATTAGATATCCATAAATGCTAATAATTTCCTTGTTTAAGTGGGAAAGATAGCCCTTAAACCTCCAATGCCACTATTCCTTGATTTGTATCCTCCTAGTCAAGGTAATTGCCTACTTTAGCCCCTTTGCCTAATCAAGAAATGTATGCCATTACTCCTTAAAATGAAATAAATGAAGTGAAGAGATTGATTCAAAGTGTTAAAAATGATTTAGTTTCCCTCAAAAGGCAACAATATCAAGGTTATAGGCCATATCAAACATACAATTGGTTTGGGCAAACAAACAGGCCTCCTTTTTAAAATAATGCAGAAGGACAAGGTCAAATCACTCATATTAAGCCCTATTAAAGATAAAATATAAATGATCCATCAAACTCTAAATCCCTTGTTCCCACTCAAAATAATTTGGTCCAAGAGCAACCCAATTATCCATCCTTTCACCATGGTCAAGAGCAAGTGACTTATGCAAGTGAAATGCAAAATCAAAACATGGTAATGTGAGGTGATAAATATTTTCAAGCTCCAAATTTTGAAGTATAAATAAAATGTGGGATTGGAAATGGAAAAACTTAGATTGATTCTACCCTCATAAATCATTTGGGGGGTGAATTTTGTGTTATTAACTATGTGGGAAATGCAAACAATTAGAATGCTAGTGTTGCTTCCAACACTAGGTCCAAAAGGAGGGATATTGAGGAGACTCAAGGGACCAGTCAAGGGACTATTTTGAATAATTAATTAGCTCAGATGGGAAGTGGGCCTAATTCAGATCCTAAATCTCAATAAAATTAGAGATTCTAAATCATGAAGATAACTCCTATACCTCCACCTTCACAAGATACATCATAAGGTGTTGGTGATCCTAAAGAGATTTTTAAAGTAAGTAATCCTTATATCAATTTTATGGATCAGATGAAAAAGATACATATTAAAATATTATTTTGGAATTGTCTAAAAATAATAGGGTATAAAGATATATTACAAAATAAAATGCATGGTTTGGGTAAACAAGCTGGCCCACGTAGAAATGATAATGTGGTTTTAGTCAATGGAACTCAAGCTATGGGACAAGTAAATAAAGATGAGAAAACTAACCCTTTATATTTGTCTCTAATTATTAGTGATTTATTATTCCATAATTTCATATTAGATATTGGATCAAGGACATTAGTTATGCCCAAGTGTATATCAGACAAGTTAGGCCTTAAGTATGAGCCTATGACCAAAGGAGTTTTACAATTGGATGGATCACCAACCAAGACCTTGGGGGTAGTAAAATGTTTAAATTTGATCATTCATAATTGTCTTACTTTTCCAATTCCTCATGATGTAGTGGTGATATATTTACCTCCCTATTTTTCTCTTTGTTTGTCAAGGGATTTCACATCCAAGATTGGGGGATACTTGGTAGCTAATTGGTCCTACATGGTGTTTAGGATGAAATATGATACTAAAGTGAAGATTGATTTAGAGCCTATCCACAAAGATAACTTGGATCCATACTCACCCAAGGTTTCAAATGTTAATTATGCCATCATTGATGATGAGGAGCTTAACATTGACCAATCTCCATCATCTTCTCTTGAGGGAGTTTCAGATTTGTTCTTAGATGAATGGGGAGATGAGAAGTATGAACATGATCCATACAAGTTCATTGAGGAATATGGTCTTGGGGTATATTATATACATGAGAAATATTATTTCATTCCAAATTTGATGAATTCATATGAGGATGTGAATGACTTATGGCAGCTATTCTTTGATGGGTCTAGAAGTAAGATTGGGGCAGGTGGTGGAGCTATGTTGGTTTCACCTTCCAAGGAAAGGTATTACTTAAATTTTAGATTTAAGATATCATTTAGTTGTAATGTATCATAGTATGAGGACCTTATCCATGGCCTTTAATGGGCTATAAAAAGAGGAATTAGAGAGATTCAAGTATATGGAGATAATGAACTTGTTGTGAATCAAGTTAGGGGGCAAAATTTGACCAAGAAATCCTTGCTTAAGTAATATAAGCATAGAGTTTGGGATATTATATAAAAATTCATGGATTTTAACATTAAATATATTCCAAGAGAAGACAACAATCATGCTAATAGGTTGGCATCTATTGGTGCTCAATTTGATGTTCCAAAGAGCATAAAAGAAGAGAAGAATCAACCTCATCTAAAGGTGATTGTGAGACCTTAAATATGAGTTAATGTCACTAATTAGTAGGTATTTTAAAGTGACCAAAAAATATCCATTTTCATTTAAGAAGAAGCTAAGTTTTCCATGAAAAATCAATCTAATGTACAACAGTAATATGGGGGGCAGATTGTCTAATTAAAGTCCAATAAGCTTCCCAAAGGTCTAGTGACTCTTGAAAGCATTTTTAATGAGGATGATCAGATCAAGAAGGAAAAGGTAGGTATGCATAATAATCAAGATAAATATGAAAGGGTGTAGATCTTAAAATACAAACTACTTGCACTTGGGAAGGTATGCACTAATCATGAGAAGCATGATTTCATTAAATTATGTAAAGAGTTTAGTGACATTTTTGCATGGGAGTATAGTGACTTGAAGGGTTTCAGTCTTATCCTAGCTCAAAATACCATAGAGATAGATGATAATTCCAAACCCATCAAGTGAAGATAAAGACCAATCAATCCCAAAATTGAGCCCCTTATGAAGAAAGAGCTTACCAAGCTAATTGAGTCTAGAATCATCTTCCCTATCAAACATTCCTCTTGGTTGGCCAATTTAGTCTCTATTAGAAAAAAAAATGGAGGGATAAAGTTATGTGTGGACTTTAGGGACCTGAATAGGGTGTCTTTTAAAGATCATTATCCCCTTCCATCTATGGAGCAAATATTACAAGTTGTGGCTGGTAGTGAGAGGTTTTCTCTTTTAGATGAGTATTCTGGTTATAATCAAATTTTAGTGAAGGAAAGTGACCAATACAAGATAAAATTAAAAATTAAATGGGGTACATATTCCTATATAAAAATGAAATTTGGGTTGTCAAATGTAGGGGATACTTTCCAATTTGTGATGGATATGGATTTTCAAGGACTAATCAATGATATTGTATTGGTATATCTTGATGATGTGACAATTTTATCTAAGGAAGCAAAGGATCATTTGAGGCACTTAAGGCAAGTATTTGAGATGTGTAAAGAATATAAAATCTCTCTAAACCCAAATAAGTGTCTATTTTTTTTCCATGAAGGAAAACTACTAGGACATATTATCTCCAAAAATGGCTTATCCATTGATCAAGAAAGAGTGAATGCCATCTTGGCATTGTCTTTGCCTAAACATAAGAAGGGTTTAAAAAGCTTATTTTGTAAGATCAATTTAATTAGGAGGTTCATTATTAACTTTGATAGTTTGGTCAAACATATAACATCTATGTTAAGGAAGGATGAAACATTCACTTAGACCGAAAAGAGAAAGGAAAGTTTTGAAGAAGTCAAACAAGGTATTGCCCAAGCTCCTACTCTTGTAAGCCAAAAATTCTCTAAAGATTTAAATTTTTACACTTTTGGGAATGAGAAAGTGATTTTTTACATGCTTACTCATGCAAATGATGAGAATTTGGAGCATCCTATTTATTTCTTTAGCCAAGGTGTGGAAGGGTATGAGGTGAAGTTTACATAAGTTGAAAAACAAGTACTTTCAGTAATTCAAAGTTTGAAGAAATTCAGACATATGCTATCAAATAACAAGATTCACATATTTTTGCCTCATCCTAGTGTAAAGGAATTTATTTTGAGTAGGGAATTGAATGAGAAAAGGGTAGGTTGGATCACCAAAGTGATGGAATATGATGTTGATATCAAGACAACTAAACTAGTGAGAGGTAAAGGGCTATGTGAACACCTTGCTTCAGATATGAAGGATAAACGATAAGTTGTCTTAGAACCCAATTATGATCCTAATATAGCTAAAAAATCATCCATGAGAAGTTGGATACAAGACATGATTCACTTTCTCCAAATTGGTGAGTGTCCATAAGGTCTTAATAGAGCTAGAAGAAGGTATTATAGATTGCAATCTATTCCATATGTACTTGTTGATGGTGTGCTCTTTAAGAAGGAACTTTATGGTGTTCTCTTGAGGTGTATTGATTTTAATTAGATTGAAAAAATAATATTTGAGTTCCATGATGGACCAGTTGGTGGTCACTTTGATCCTAAAACCATTACTGCCAAGATAATGAGGGATGGATACTTTTGGCCTAGCTTGTTCAAGGACACTTAAAATTGGGTAAGAAAATGTCAAAAGTGTGCCCTTTTTGATGGAAAACAAAATATTTCTACTTTTCATCTTCATCCCATTCAAGTTGAGTAACCTTTTATGCAATGGGGTTTGGATTTCATAGGCCTAATCAACCCTCCTTCTAGTGCTGGTCATAAGTGGGTGTTGATTGCCACTGATTAATTTACAAGGTGGGTGGAGGATATAGCTCTTAAAGAGGCAAATAAAAGTGTAATACTTGACTTCTATGAAGGTATAGTAATAAGCTTTGAAGCTCCTTCCACAATTATTTTAGATAATGCATTGGATTTCCTAGAGAAAAGACTAGTGAATGGGATTTAAAGCATGACATCTACCTTAGCACCTCCTCCAACTACTATCCACAAGGGAAAAGAATAGCTGAGTCCACAAATAAGAATCTAATTAGGATCATAAATAGAACAATGGAGGAGCATCAAAGGACTTGGCATTCAAAGTTATAGACAACCCTTTGGGTTGATAGGATCACCCCAAATAAAGCAATTGGGAACTCACCATACACACTTGTGTATGGAAGGAAATCTAGGCTTCTTATCTCACTTGAATTACCAGCCTTAGACCTCACCTATTAACTGCAATTGATGGAAACTGAGAGCATGGAAGTCAGGTTGTGTTAGTTGATGGAGCTTGAGGAGATAAGGCATCAAGTTATGAAAACTATGACCACTCATTAAGAGAAAACACATAAGTTATTTGATAAGAGATCCAAGCTAAGAAGTTTCAAGGAAGGGGACATTATCCTAAAATGGGATGAGGACAAGGCCAAACTTGGAAAACACACAAAGTTCGATGCTTTTTGGAGTGGACCACATGTGATAAATCAATGCAAGCCACATAATGCTTTCCAACTTTCAAAGTTGGATGGAGAACAACTTCATATGCTAGTAAATGGGATACACATCAAACATTGTTACTAAGGTTCTCTTCTCCCCTTGTACATAGTTTCTTGCTTTCCTTTTGTGTTTCCTAAGTGCTTATGCACAAGTGTGTGTTATCTTATCTTATCTTATCTTGTGTTTTTTTATTAGTCTTATTGTGTCGTGTGGAGTGTTTGATTTATGTTTCTATTTTGGCATATCCTTGTAGTCATCTTCAAGATCACATTGACTCTATTAGCCCTTAGTTGGATAAGGCTGCTAGTCTCAAAGCATAGTCAAGCATGTTTACCCCAAGAGTTACTAAAAATATTGATCAATTTTGACCCTTGGTCAAAATTTGTCAACCCCTATCTATTTGAACTTTGTATATGTTCATCCATATCCTATAGGGGTGTATTTGTAGTCTAAAACATCTACTTATTCATAGTCTACCCTTGGTCTAAAGTCTAGGCCTAGAACTAGTCAAGTCAAAGAAAGTCAACTCTAGTCAAATAGATTCAAACTTGGTAAAAGAGTGTAAATATGTGTTTTGAGTCCTATTTTGGTTTATAACATGTTTTAATCTCATTTTATGCAATTTATTTGCATATCTCACTCTCAATGTGAAAAAAGTGCTTGTGGGCCCAATTTAAGCTAGCTTCAAGGGCTTGTACGGATGGTAGGTGGCATAAGGTCAGCTCTAAGTAGAATATAAATGTGGAGAAGGTTAGAGGAAGTCAATGGCAGGTTTTGGCAGGCCAAGATTTAGTTATAATTTAGAATGGGTAGTTTCTCCTCTATTTTAGGCCCTTTTGGGCACTTGATCTCTAGCTAAAAATATGGGTGGGGGGTCTTTTCATCTCCCCACATCCATTTCCATGCTTAGAATTGAAGGATATTTCAAAAATTTTCTTGTGCAACTCATTTTCCCATTCTCTCCTCTTGGCACACAAAGAAGGCTCAACTTCAAACACTTGGTACAGAAGGTATAGGCAGAGTTGGAAGGAGTGATTCTATAGGTAGATTGAAATCTAAATGTAATTCTTTTTAATAATATGATTTTTTGTTTTGGTGCCTCCTCCTTTATAAATAATCACTAAAAATCCAAGCAGCTTTTTAAAGAATTACATCCAAGAGGGGTAGAATTATGCATCTATTTTGAGTTTTTAGTGATCTTTGGATCTAAGTGAGATTGATAAGGTGTATGTAGGTTGTAATAAGTCCCTCTTACTTATGTTTTCAATATCTAAGACTTCACCTATTTGTGTTTGAAGGATTGACAAAGAAAGGTGCTAGTTCCATGAGAGTTCCAAGGTTAAATACAAATTATGTATTCTAAAGAGTTCAAAGAGCTTTGTGATGATAATGAAATTTTTGATTTTCATGAATAATGGGTCTTTCCATGTTTCCATCTAATGGAAAGCTCAACTAGTACTATTTCAAGGTCTATTTGCTCATAATAGCATGTTTCACTACCATGTCAACTTCAGTCAAGCCTGTACCTCTTCATGAGAAGTGTATAAAGGTGGAAGAGAAGGGAAGAGTATGGTGAAATCCATATCAAGTTCCATCAAATCAAAAATTCATGTTTTGCATAACCAAAGATTCCAAGATGCCACATAAGCCATTATCACTTCAAAAGAGACCTTTTCAAATTTTGGATTCTCAGTCCCTAAAAGCAAAAAATAGAGGTCTTAAGCCTTTTTTGAATTAATGTTTGAAGTGTTAGATGGTAATTTCTACTTTTACAATGCTTTGGACTTGTATCCCTATTTATCTAGTCTAATTATGCCAAATTTGAGAGCTAGAATCCAAGTGGAAGATAGATTTTGAGCCCATCCAAAATGATAAAAAGGTACTAAAGATAAGTAGTGACATCTACATGATTTTCAAGAGTAGCCTATACAATAAATATGGTAGGTTATTAAAATTATATAACAATAGGAAACCACTCAAAACCCTCTAAGAGGTCACTACAAGTAAATTTGGAATGAAAAGGAGTAAAATTGATGGAAATGACCCATTGGGCATGTACCCTATCTATATAACAGGGGAGCATTATAACTATAGTTAGCTTGTTAATAATTGGGTCAAATATTTTCAATATTACCATTATTTGGGGTTTATAAGATAAATTACACCAATCATTTTGGTATACTTGTGCCATTTGGTCACCTACAATCCTATACAGATAGAGGTAAAAGTTTCAAAGATGAATCTAAAAAATTGGGTAGGGAAATGTTTATTTTGACTATTCAAGGTGTCCCAAAGCTCCATTAGTTTGGAGTGAGGACATATCAAGGTTTTTGTGACCCAAATAATTCCTACAAGCTTCAAATGGCCTAAAGGACAACCTATAGACCTGACTGAGATATGCACCTCCAGGATAGGGTAGGAAATGAAAACAATGTTTAAAGATTGGCATAAGGAGATGGTTTTTAAAGAATCCATGATGAATCCAAATCATAGTGTGATGCATCCAAATAAAATTTAAATATTATTAGGTCTTATAAAGCTCCTAAACATGATCTAAGTGTTCTAAAACAACCTACAACCTATTTATGAGGGTTAGTTTCAATCAAGGATAGAATGGAGCCTTTGGAGTCCAATTTGGGTATGCAAATGAGGTAAAATATTGAGAATATGAAGGTTTGAGGATAAATAAATAGATTTTATACTTTTTAAATCTTTAACATCTCACCAAAGTATACACATAAGACTATGACTAACCTACAGGCCCCTAAATCCATAAGGAACACAATCAAAAGGGTATGAGGGCAGTGAGGTAGATGTTTATTTTAAACTTCATATGTATCCTTAAAGTGAATATAAGTTAAAAAATTGAGATATTACCTAATAATATCCATGGAAAATATATATGCATCATGATCAAAGCCTCCATCTTCTAAAGGAGAACCAAACATGGACATGGTTTACCTCAGTCAATGAGGTTTTAAGGGGGCAGAGGTGTCTCAAAGTCCATGAGAAGGTATAAATCCTGATATGATTTTCAAATAGAGTAAATTATATTTTATAATAATCCAAACACATGAAAATAACACTCTAAGTCCACTTTATTATAGACAAAGTTGACACAGTCTGTACATTTAGCTTGCCTAGGTCTCATTCCAAAGAGAAAAAGGGGTTTTCATATGCAAAAAAGTTTTGAAGATGTTTTGAAGCTAAAAAATATTTATATATACATGAGGAGAACATTACAAGATTCATAAACATGGAAATTTTCATGAAAATAGAATTTATAGGTCAGTATGTATAAAAACATGCAAAAAATAGGGTTTTTGTGACCTTTTTTTGGGAAGATCAATTTGGTTTGGGTACCTAGACTTGGAATATAGTCAAAAATTTTGGTAAAATGATCATAATGATCTCATAGAGATCATAAAATATTCAATTTTCATGGAGGAATAGGAATAATACTCACGTTTTGTCTCAGACCTACCTTGGTCCATGCATGTAGGAAAAAGACCAGTTTTGGGAAATCTTGCTAATAAGAGGATTGAAATAATTTTGAGAAAAAAATGTGATGTATAAATTTGGGAGACACATAGGGGAACCTAAAAAACCAAATTATAAGGTCTGGACATCAATGTTTTGGTTCACACAAGGAGATTTACATGAAGGTCTAGTGGGAAAACATGCTTTCCCAACCCCAAACAAGGTGTCAACTCAAAATACACACCTCCCAGTGACTTCTAATGATTTTTTTGATGTTTTTATGGTCAAATAGGATGAGATCACACTAAATGAGTCCATTTAAGAAGAAAAATTTCTTCTATTGGTGCACAAGGAGCAATCAGGTTGCTTGGCAAGGAATAACTCCTCTCCTAAAGCAAAGGCAACTTCTAATTTGGTCCCTTAGAAATAACTAAAAAGTGATTGGACATGTTAATGGGTCAATTTAAAATATTTTAATGCTTTTTTTTACATGGAAACACTATTAAAGTCCTATTTAAATCCTAGATGTGCTAGAACCCTCATGGATTGCAAGAATCCCATTCGAAGGCCACTTTTTTGTGCTTGTAGCTTCTCTGAACCTTTTCATGGGACATGAAGGATTTTAGGATAGTTTAAGGAGGTACTTAAGGTGAAAAAATTTCAATTATAAGTATTTTTCAATGTCACAAATTTATGAACAATCCTTAAGACCAAAAATCCTCTTAAACCCTCCTAAAACCCTTAGGTAGACTCGATGGTAGAAATCATGAAAAAAGTGTACTCAAATGAAAAAATTTCACTATATAAATAATAGTAAGGTTTTATAGGACATTCCCATGATTATATAAATTTAAATTACTTGTATGGATCCATATAGAATAGGGGCGAAAATGGCTTGTTTTCACCATTTTTGATGATGTGTGAATTGTAGAGAGAGTTAAAAGATGAAATAAGTTTTGAGAGGAACATATACACTTTATATAAATCAAAAAATTAATTTAAACTCGTTAAAATCAGGCTAAGTTTCCTAAAAATTCTTTCACTTTTGACCACTCAAGTAAGCCAAATAGTGAACTTTGAGGTAAAGTGATGAAAAGTGGTAAAGAGGGATTTTTAAAGGTTTTTTCTTAAAAATGATGATTTTTAAGGAATTAAAATGTGTCATTCCACCTATTATATTAATTTTTTTTAGGTTTTTAAGGTTTGGAGTGCCAAGTGGTAAGGGTGCATGGAATGAGCACTTTTGAAACTACCTAAGATTATTGTGCATGCCCACAATAGTAGGAGTGATCAGAGACTATAAAAATGCATGAATGATGTTTTTGGTAACCCCTCATATCCTTTAAATCCATCATAATTTAGGATTTATAGAAAAAATAGGAGTTTTGGAAGGCTACTCAAGTAGGCAATTTTTTGTGCAAAATTGGCAGTTTTGTGCCACTTTTCATCTTCTTTGTGACTTGTTTGAATAAGTGTACCTCATAAATTAGAATATTTAACCCCACCCATATTTAAAATTAAAATTAAAATCCCATTTTTATATGGACACATGTCCAAGTGACTCTTAGACTTCCTCTTTCTTGTTCTCTCTCTTTGGGCTATAAATATGCATAATTTTGGCTTGTTTGAGTAGCCTCCGTTGGTTGATGGGGAAACTATGGAAAAATTTGTACATGAAAAACTCTTGAATAAATAATAAAAGTGTTTATTCCACTAATACATTTCAATATTGTGTTATGACTTGAATCATGTTGGTCTAGTTTAGTGAAGTTGTCTTTGCTAGCTTTGCACTCTTGATGGTCTACCAAGTTCCAGATAGATGGTTGTTGCATGTCCTTACTAGTATTAATTACAAGTTTATAAATATCATAAGTGATCCTTAAATTTATTCCTTTTGTGTCATTTATTTCCTTCATAAGAATCATTCACCTTGTTGAATCTAGTTTGTGAAACATTGATGCAATAACAACTTTAAAGTTGTGAGTCTTGTGTAAATAGCACATTGTTCATCTTCAAGTAGTATTTTTATTCAAGTGTGAGGAAAAATTTAAATTAGTGTATTAAATATTAGTTTTTTTAGTTTTTTTCCTTAAAATATTTTCATTATCAAGTTGTTAGAGTAGTTTGGATGAAGTACAAGCAAAATCTAGTGAGCTATCCCTTATAATACTAGAGATTAATCTCTCGCACATGTTCCCAAAAGCTTGAGAGATGAATCCATTTTGCATCAAATTTTAGGAGATGAAATAATGATCATAGGGTGAAAATTTTCATGCTAATAATTACAACATACCATTCAAAAGGGATAGTCATAGGCATCTATGGGTAGTGTGGCTAGGCCATAGGATAGACAGGATAGAGTCTAGTCTTAGAGCTAGAGCTATTATATTTTGTAGTTTGTATTATATAAAACACATGACACACACACACACACACACACACACACACACACACAAATTTTTATCATTTTATTTGATCTCATGAGTTTACTTGGTTGTGGATGTTGATGGATGAATATTTTTCTTTCTAGCACATGTATTTAGATTTTATTGTATATGATATGGTAAATATATGTTAAGTGTTTTATTTTATATCATTATGTGATATACATGCATGCTTAAAAATAAAAATGCAAAAAATACTTGAAAAAGTATAAGTAATAAAAAATAAATGTACTACACTATATCACGATGGGAGATGTATAATAAAAAAAGATGATGTAAATGTAATAAATTAAAAATGGTAAAAAGGGGTAAAAAATGTTTTTAAACCATGTAAAAGATTTTCACCAAGTTAAAACAAGAAAATCACACTATATCACATTGGGAAGTATGAAAATAATGTAATAAAATGGTAGGCACATGAAAACCAAATGGTATAAAAACAAAACAATTAAGTCAATCAATCATACTAAATCTCATTGGGAAGTATAAAAGAGAAATAAAATTGGAAAAATAAAATTAAATTGATCACACTAATTCAAGCTAGGAAGTATGAAAAATTTAAGAAATTGGTTGTAAGCATACATGCAATCAAAAAATAAGAAAATAAAAGTGAAATATTAATGAAGTAAGCATAAAAAATACTATATCAAGATGAGAAACATGTCAATGATGTGTAACTCATAATCAATCACTACCTATCTCAAATTTGACATATGTGATTTCATTGTGACTTGGGTATTGGAATATTTTATGAGGAAGCCCTGGTCCTATCCATGGTCTTATAGTATAACTCAAAAAGGGAAAATAAATGAGGTGGAAACAACTATGATTTTTTTCAAGGGGATGTTTGTAATGTGGTAATTTGTGAGGAAGGCCCAGCCCTATCCATGAGTGTCACAAATGAAACTCCTAGGGGGAGTGACAAGTCAAAAAAATAATATTTCTCAAGGGGAAACATTAGGAATGTTGTAAATTAAAGAGGGAATGTAAAAATAATAATGTAAGCATCTATGAGAATACCTTAGGAAATATGAGGCACACTAAGTACATAGGAAAGGTACTAAATGGCTAGTGACCATCAAAATACAAAGGATACCTATTCATAATAAGCACAAATGTATATATGAAAATAAGTCACTTACTAGGATTGAATCATGTTAGTTATATGAACAAGAAAAGAAAAATGGACCTACCTCCGCACAACATGTTCTCTATTCCTCAGGACCTCTTATAGAGTTGTCAATCTAATGTGAAGTTTGCGTACTTATGTGAGAAATTAGGTAGTAATAAAAGATTTTTTTATTCTCCTTTTCTAATCTACTAACCTACCACACCCCAATGGACCTATACTATATCATGAGACCAAATATGGAGTCTGAGCTTCAATTATAAAAAGGATATGTGTTATGAATCACATCTTTTAGTGGGATTTAACTTTTGAGATTTGTAAATTTCCTTTGTATCGTTTCCTTTTATTTAAATAATTTGGTTTTTATAGTTTATGGATTTTAAAATTACTCCTCCATATGGATTTATAATAATCAATATGATGGATAAACATGATACACATTAATTAGATTTTAGACTTTGGCTAAAGGAAGCTAAGTATCCAAAGATATGACTGATTAAAAATTTATGCTTACCTATGAACCAATATGTTATCTCAAGTGTCAACCATGTGTATGCTTAGTTTTCAAAAGGAAATAAGGGAATAAAGGAGATCCAAATTGTATTGGTAAGATAGAATTATAATATATTATTTGTCTACTAAATGATCATATGGTAAAGAAGGATTACTAAGGGGAATAAGGTCCGTATAACCAAGTGACAATAATAATTATCCGTGTTGTGGAGATAAGATAACAAACAAACATGAGAAAATATAAATAAATCCATGAAAAGAAATGAACTCTTGAATATAAGCATGTAAAATAATCCATAAGATAAAATGAAAGAAATGAAACCATATACAACATATAATATGAAAAATAAAGATCCATGTAAGATAGATAAGTGAACCAAAATGTGACACAAATGTTGAATTATTTCTTCCCTTGGGCTTATAAAGGAGTTAACCTATGTCATGAGTACCTAATCTCACATTGGTCACCATATTATGTCACTTGAAGTGTAAGAGCAAGCCAAAAGGGGGATAAATGGTTATCATGTCAAGGCAATAGGTTCAAATGAAGTGATATGTCAAGATATGTTATGGTGGTTGTCTTTTACCCCCTTTTTGGGATCATGTCAAGTGATCTCTTTGTGTTAGTTATGTATAAGGATTCACAAAAAGTGTTGAAGTGGTCCTAATGGCCTAAACTTACTCATATTGAAGATGACCCAATGTTGTAGCTCATGACCTATCATGAATCCATCTAAGTATGTTGAGAGCCTACAAAGTATGGTAAGATCAAAGGGTTAAGGATGCTATAAAAATAATGTGGTAACCTTGTTTATGTACTTATCATGTTTTAAAGTCTTTTAGAATATTTAAGGTAGCCTCTATTTTAAATTTCACTTGAGATCATATATATTGCCTTTAAAAGGGTTGTTTGAACATGAAATGATGCTATTTTGACCCCTAAACACCACTACATCACCATAATCCACACTTACACCACTACCTATAAGAAATTAGGTAGTCTATCCCCAATATTGAACATAAAATTATATAGGAATATTGAATATAAAACTTATAAAGAGAGGTATGGCATAGAGGTCATGTTATTGAAATACAAGGAAACTTGAAGGGGTGACAAAACAAGCTAACTCAAGCCTGTACATTGAGCTAAGTTTACCTAATTGGTTAGGGTTCGTAACTAATGTGAATATAAATTTTAATAAAAATTTAAGGATAAACCCAAAGTGATGATGGTATCTATATTACTTAAGATCTCATATGATGGTGATACAATTTTAAGGTGGCTATCTAATTTTGATTGGATATTTAAGATACACATGCCTATATGCTTGACAATATAAGGAGTTTAGGAAATAAGGTTGAGATAATTCCTATTAAGAAGGTACTAATAGATCATGAGAACATGTTATATGAGGTTCAAATTCCATCAACATTTTAAAATGAGAGAAAAGAATACTCAGGCCTCTAGTGGAATAACTGACTCAAACACTCAGGCTAGGCCATGGTACTCAGGTCAAAACTATAAGAGAAAGGGATAAAGATGGTGGTCTGGGTAGACAAGGGAAAGTTATAAGGGTGAAAATTAGATATATAGGGGTTCTATGGTGACATTGAAGCCATAAACACACCTAAAAGTGACTCAAGGTCTTAAAACTCGATCTAAACTTATAAGGCCTAAAGCCCTCCCTAAACCCTCAAGACCCCATATTTATCTTGCTAATAGAATCAAACACCCATGGTAGGCATAAGGACATGAATAGGTTTATATGGATGATATAGGTCTTAAATAAGGTCTTCTAGGTAGAGGAAGATAGGGAAGTGGCTATTTTGGTCTTACACCCCTCTTGAGCTCCACTACCTTAGTTTGCCATCTCAAACTGCCAACTCCAATGCTCATATCTCACATGGTATGATGATGCAGGCCCATTTATCTTAAGGGGAGTTGGGGAACCTTATGAAATAACTATCCATGGAGGAAAGAGTTTCATTTAGGAGATAAACTCTATGAATAATCCCTAACACTACAATCCACACATAATGCCTAGAAAGAGCTCAAAGGTAGCCAAATTTTACTCACAACTCACCATATAAAATACATGGGACCAATATCTATTTAGAAGTTTTGAAGGGGTTTATGGGATAAACACCCATGACTAAAATTTTTACATTTGAGGCCTATACTCTATGAACCATCATTAAGATGGTAGGCCACTAAAACCCCCTCTAAACCTTGATAAAGACCCAATGATATAATTGTGCTCTTAAATTATTTCATGTGAGGTATTTGAGCCTTAAAAAATTCTTAATGCTCTTCCCAAATCTCATGAGCACTTGAATGAGTCATTGACTGGCACATGTAGTGTATATAGTGTATGGATTAGACCTAAATAGAACTACTACAAGCCTAAAGAGGACTGCTCAAAGACTATATGCAAGAAATTGGAAAAGGTTTACATATTCTACATGTTTATAAAGAGTGAAAGGTATCAATAAATCAAAAGGGTTGCATAATGATCACCTACAAGGGTCTCCACAACTAATGGACACCTATAGATATGTCTAGTTGCCTAGTTGGAAGATTGTGTGAACATGAAATTGAAGTATGTGGATTAACCAAGCCAACACATATGATATAAATTATCTAATAGGTAGGATGCATACTCTTAAAGGTGGCTAAGTACCCTCATAACTCAATTTTGAAGGCAAAACTTAAGAACCCTACCTTTAAGCCTATTGACCTAATATCCTTATCAAGACATAACTAATTGAAGAATAAGGCTATAAGATAATAAGGGTTAAATAAGACCTCAATCTATCATGGAAACTTACTTTAAGGATTTTTAGATGTGCAAGCAACATTGGTTTGTATAGGAAAGATCAAAATTGGTCATTTTGGCCTAAAATTTCCTTTGGGCTGCATAGTATGCAAAATAGTCACCTAAGGAGCACCTTATTATGCTTATAATTATATGGAGGATATGAATGAGAACCCCATATACTATGGAAATTTTTTGAGGGATGTATACTTTCATCTATTGGCATTAGTTTTCTAGTTCAAGCCATTAGGGCTATGAATAATTGCTTAGAGTCTAAACCTCTATAGACCTCCCTAAAACCCTAATAGAGACCCAATGGAGGGAATATTGAGGATTTTGCATAAAAATTCATTAAAATATCTTGGTAGACACTTGAAACTCATATTTCACTTTGAGGAGGTCTCATCCATGGCATGGGTTTATACAGACAATTATATGGACCCATCAAAAACACTATTTTGACAAGATTTTGTGATAAATTCAAAGTGCAGAGTTATATGAGGTGTTGAAGATCATGGAGGAGGGTAGTGTGAAGGATATTCAACTCTAAAAAAAAAAAAAAACACTCTCAGTTCATCTTAAAAATGCACTTATAGATCTGAGCTAAATGGCTAGCCTAGAAATACTAGTGTCAAGTGAACTAGTCACCTAAATGAACAAAAGTTATAGATGTATATTGACTGAAAGGCATAAGTCATAGAATAATATGTTTTTTCATAATTAATTCATGATAAATAATCCATATTTAAGGTTTTATTAAATCTTCATGGTCATCCCATCAGCTAACACTAAGATATTAGGCCTCACTACCTAATAGGCCTATTTGGTCAACTAGAGAAGATGAGTATAGGCATAGAGGGCTGATAAGGGAGTAATTTTAGGGTCATAAAATCCTTATAACTACTATATGGAGGTGATTAGGTACACTTCATGGCCATTATGTAATATTAGGTAGTTTTAGGCCTAGTCAACATGCACAAAGAGAAGGGCAAGCCACTTAATGCTTTATGCAGTCCTAATTGAACCACTTTGATAAATTTTTAACTATAAAAATTAGAGGTAATTGAATAGCTTGGCATGCTAATTCTATGCATGAAGTCAAATTTGGCCAAAAATAGACATCCAACACCCCAAAAGTCTCATTGAAGACCATTCACCACTAAGGTAATGCAAGAAGGGAGTTATGGGGGCTAGTTGTAACTACTCATCGAATGAAATATGGTCATTCATGACCTCTCCATGCATTATAAATTCAAAATTATCTTCTCCATATTATTCATATTTTATAAATTGAGTCTTTAAGGCTGTTGTACTTATCCCTTGATTGTGTATGATGAAATTCTACCAAAATTATATCTTACAAACCTTTTAAATCAGTAAAAGGATTATTTTAGATATAATTACTAGACTAGTGTGTTATGTGCTTGTTTATTTGTATAAGTGGTGAAGTTTTATTCCACTTTATAGGTCCTTGTCTTCACCTAGTTGCTAATATACTATTCTATGCAGGTCACATGATGTGTCAAGTGTTGGTAACTATGTTTGAAGTGCAATCTGGTTAGTAGTGACTTAAAATAGGCCTCTCATCCATCTCCTTCAAGTTAAAACCATATACCGCAACCTTCATGTGAATTACTAATGCTTAGTAACCCCTTGTAAAACATGTTTTGGTCACTAGTCCTTGTTTGATTCACAAAGTGTTGATTAAGGATTATTTTGAGTGGACAAGAATATGTTCATACATCACCTCCCCTTAGCTTAGGTTTTATTTTATGAATCATATTATATTTATTTTCATCACCAAGTTAGTATGTTTACCATTTGAGCTACAATGGATGCACCATGGGAGCTAGCCCCAAAACTAGAGGTTTAGTCCATCCATAGGTCACCCACAGCCTTGCATTAATCCCATGTTACCCCAAACTTGGAAAGGTCTAAATAAACTTCTTATAAGGGTAAAATTTGGTGGTTAAAATTTTTGACATGCTTGGTGGGACTAGGATTCAAATGAGTTGGAGCATACACTTGTAGTATTGGATAATATCAAGGAGCTTTAAGTGCTTTATTGGTAGATTTGTAGTTAATTTTCATGCCAAAAGTGGTCACAAGGTCTTCATCAAAATGTAAGGAAGCTAAGTTTTTTGAGTTATCTTTGGATTTTTTTAGGATAAATAGATACCCTAGGTATAATCCTAATCCTAAACCCCCTAATTATCCTAATGCTACTCAATAAAAGATTGTTGCAACACATACACCTCTAATGGCTAGGCCTAGACATCAAGATTATACTCTTTAATGGTGGTAACCCCATAAACATAAACTAATTTGATGATATACCTACTATTTCACCTAAGAGCCTCTGATGTTTCATAGCGGAAAACTCTACCACTCCTATTAACACATTGAAGACATAGCTAACCTCTGCTTAATTCATAATGTGACCCAAGAAAATGTGGTAATGAGGTTATTAGCTAATTCCTTAAGGGATAAGGCACTTCAATGGTATAGGGTTATAAAACATGCTTATATCAACACATGGGATGAGTTTGGGGAACACTTATGCCAACATTTTGAAGATAGGAGTGACCACTTGTGTTTAGTGGAACAACTCATCACAATCAAAATGGCTCCCCAAGAGTTTATGGTAGACTTCAATTATAAGTTTCAAAAAATTGGGATATGATCCCAATGGTAGTCAATCCCACCCATAACTATGCCTTTTTTAACTATTTGAGAGTCCTTAATTCTGATGTGGTAGTCATGATATAGTCCATAGGAGGGAACACACTACCAAATTCCTATGAAGTGGCAATAAGGGTAGTAAGTTGCCTAGTACAAGTAGGAAAGCTTATGCCAAGGCCCCTAATGCCTTTGTTCCCAAAGATATAACCCCTTGTGCCTACCATTTCTACCCTACCAACACCAACTAATCATGATCAATCAAATGTTAATTAGGAAAATAGATTGTGTAAGACTGAAGGGTTGCTTAAGGCATGAAGTAACAAGATAGTGGCCTTGGAGAGGTAGAAAATTCCACCTCATAGACCTTACCAAGCACCCTATTAATCACCTTATCATCCCTATTAGATCATCAGGCATCCATATTAGCCTAATATATAAGGTTAAGAGTAGATCACTCAAGCAATACCCTTTAACATATTCAATCCCAATTCTACTAGCACTTCTAGATCACTAGTTCCAACTCAAAAAAATTATGCTCAAGAAGGTCAATGGCCTACATAATAGAGGAAACCTCATGAGATATCAATAAATCTAAGTGGTGATGCTTATCAATCCTTTTTTATTAAGTAGAATTAGACCCCTCCAATGTAAGACAATCAACCTCCTACCCAACATAAATAAGGTCCTTCTATACAACATGGAGAGACTCCCTTTATGACTCAATTTGAGATGTCAAACCAATAAGGAATGAGTAAAAGAAAGGAACCATTAGAGACCAATTTTATCAACTTACAAGAAAGAAATCATTCTTTTGATTAATGTGAAACCAATTAGTTTGGGGGTATAACCAAGGTGGACAGTCCTATTGTAGCCCATATAAGGGACAAAAAAGGGAAATGGGTGATGATTTATAAGTTGTAAGAACAACCCTTCCATCATCTCAACCATCTCAAGAGGATACTAGACAAAATATATACCCTAATATTCAACAAATTTAGAATGTTCAAGACGGGAAAGGGTAGAGTTACAAAGGTCCCTTCATACCTCAATTCACCCAAGCTCCAAAAAATATTGTTACTCTTATGTTACAGTCAAAGGCTGACAAATCTCATAGTATAATTGTGGACCAGATCAAGAAGGCCCATTTCACCATACCTATGTGGGATACCTTTCTCATTTTGGGTCAAAATATCTCCTCCAAGAATATTTGTCCAAACTACACATCTTAGACAAATAAGTAGAAAAGGTGGGTGTAGTCCTAACCAATACTAATCAGCCTCATGAGTCTCAAGCACCCAAGGAAAATAGGCCCCCTCATTTATATTTTTATATCATCATAAGAGATTCCATAGTACATAACTCTATGATAGATAAAGGGGGGCTAGTACTTCTAGCATGCCTAAGTCTATAACAAACAAGTTTGGGTTAAAGTATGGACTTAATTCTAAGGGAGTCTTATAGCTACATGGGTCTTTTAATAAGACTATTGATGTACTTAAGGGCTTAAACATTATCTTATCTTCTTATCCTAACTGTACTATATCTCAATATATTGTGGTAGTTGACCTCCCTCCTTACTTTGCCTTATGTTTGTCTAGAGATTTATTGCTAAGATACGGGGCTACCTCTCTTCTGACTAGTCTTATATGGTCTTTAGGACCAGGTATGGAACAAAGGTCACCATAAGGTCTGAGCCTATCTCTAGGTTCCATTTAGAGCCCTACATGCCTAATTTTTCTAATGATAATTACATTATCATATATGAATATGAACAACCCAATGATCAAGAGTAAATTGAACCACTTGAAGTTATACAAGATTTTCTTCTTGATGAATGAGGAGTAGATAACCATGGTTATTATCCATATAAGATCATTAAAGAGGTAGGTTTTGAAATATATTATATGCATGAAGAAGGGGATATCGTACTAATTCTCACTAACCCAAGCCAAGATCATGATGGAGTGTGAACTTTATCCTTTGATGGATCTAGGCAAAAGAATGGAATTGGGGTAGGTGTCATGCTTGTCTCTCTTTAAAATCAAAGGTAATTCTCTACTATAAGGTTCTAATTCAATTACACATGCAACACAGTAGAGTATGGAACCCTCATTCATGGGCTGCCATGGGTAAGGAAGAGGGGTATTAAGCGCCTATAAGCCATAGAAGATAATGATTTAGTAGTGCATCAAGTGAGATGGCATAATTAAATCAAAAATCCACTATTGAAGGCATACAAACACAAGGTTTGGGACCTCTTATAGGACTTTGAGGCCTTTGAAATTCATTCAATCCTAAGAGAGGACAATCAACATGCAGACCAATTGGTAGCCATAGGAACACAATATGACATTCTAAAAGGAGTCAAAGACATGAAAGAGCAGTCCCAAATCAAGTTAGTATGTATGGATTTAGTCCCTGACAATGAGGTTAGCTAGTAGGTCTTTGAAAATGACAAATAAATATCATGTTTCTTGCAACATGAGGCAAAATTCTATTAAAAAATTAAGGCAAATTATAATAAATGCATGGTGACTAAATTTTCTAATTAAGGAAAAAAAATTACCTAAGGGGTTGGTGACCTTATAAAATACATTCGATGAAGATGATCAGATAAGGAAAGACAAAGTTACTATATCAATAAAGGAGGAACATTATGAGGTCACTATTTTCAAGGATAGGCTGCTCAATCTAGGTAAAATGAACATAAAAGAGGATAATGCAACATTCATAGAGTTATGTCAAGAATTTGAAAAAATATTTGATTTGAATTACAATTACTTGAATGGGTTTGACCCTAGTTTGGCTCAACATACCATAGAGTTGGAGGCAAGTGCCAAGTTTGTGAGATAAAAGCAAAGACCGATCAACCCCAAAATTAAAATCCTCATGAAGAAAGAGTTGACCAAGATTATTGAGTCCAATATCATCTTCCCCATCAAAAAATATTCATGGGTGGCTAATCTTGTTCTTGTAAGTAAGAATAATGGGGAAATAAAGTTATGTGTAGATTCAAGGGATATAAACAAGGTGTCATTGAGAGATCACCACCCCTTACCATCCATGGATTAGATTCTCCAAAAGGTTGTAGGTTCATAGTGTTTCTCCTTTATTGATGGATACTCAGGGTAAAATCAAGTGTTATTGAAGGAGGAGGACCAACACATGACTACCTTCACAACCAAGTGGGGAATTTATGCTTACAAGAAGATGCCCTTTGGGCTATCCAACGTAGGGGCCACCTTCTAAAGGGTAATAGATGTAGAATTACAAGGAATCATCAATGAGATGGTGTTCATCTACTTTGATGACATAAAAATATTCTACAAGGATCTGAAAGATCACTTAACACACTTAAGGCTTATATTTGATAGGTGCAGGCAGTATGAGGTCTCCTTGAATCTGTAAGAGTGCATTTTTATAGGCTATGAGGGTAAACTTCTAGGCCATATTATGTCAAAATAAGGCCTATTTATAGAAATTTAGAGGATAAGTGCAATCCTTTATCTATCACTACCCAAACCTAAGAAGGGATTGTAGATTTTTGTAGGCAAAATATATCTCATTAGGAGGTTCATCCCTGGGTTTGTAGAATTGGTAAGGTCTCTAACCATCATGCTCAAGAAGCATATGGAATTCACATGGAATAAATAGGGAAAGAGAATATTTGAGGCCATAAAATAGTGTTAAGGTATTTTCAATTATGTCTTTAAGGTTTCCAAGTGTGTCCATGAGTTGATATGTATGCATGGTTCTCAATGATAAAGTGTGCCTTAGTGATTATATATAGACCTTGCAGTGTTTAGTTGGTTAGGAAAGATAATGGATGTTGGTGATGTATTGACCATGATTAAGGTGTAATATGATGGGTAGAGAGTGTTTTTTTTTACTTTTAGGAGTGAAATGAATTCATCTAAGTAGTCTTGTGAAGGTTTGGGTTATTCTAGTCATCTTGGCAAAATTTCCTAAGTAAGAAAATTGATGACATCAACATTCACACATATGAAGGTGTTAGAAGAAAATGTTCACATGAGTTTATTAAATTTTTTGAATAGAGAATATATTTCAAATTTTAGGTATTGACATGATGTGTATCAAAATTTATGGTGGTGCAAAGTTGGTCTCCTAGGCATATTTCACTAGTTTCCATAGTCAAATTTGCATTAAAAAGTGACCGTTGGAATTCAAATATTTGAATTTACAAAGGAAAACCAATATGTAATGTTTTACCTATATATTTTTATGATGGATTAATTTTATGGTGTAAAAATAAAATTTTTAGATAACTTCAAGGGAAATCCAGGAAAAATAATTTAGATATTTCACTAGTTTTACACTTACATTTTTATGGTTCAAAGTTGACTGAGGGTTTGACTTTCTTGTACAAGTGACCTGAGAAGGATGTTTGATTTTTTATTAATGGTATTTTGATGTTTCAAGTTGAATTATCTATTTAAGAGTGTTTTATACTCCATGAGGATCATATATATGGATTTTTGAGGTTTGACCAATCCATCTTTAGTATGAACTATTGCTTGGAAGTTGACTTTTGGTTCGTTCATGGTATTTTCATGTACAAGGCAATTGATTGATAGGTTTTGCATATGAAAAGGTGTATAGTGATGAATGTAATAAATTTATGATGTCTTAGGGGTTATGTGGCATGGACCTATATGCTTTTAAGTGGTTTTGTGTTTCTATTGTTGCCTGGTGAAGTGTTAAAAGGATGAATAAGTCTCCATGGACCTAAAAGGGCTTCTTAGGCCTAATTGAAAGGTGTTGTTGCTTAAGGGTGATCTATATAAACTATGTCTGACCTATGTAGATTGGGTTTATGATAATTTAAGTGTGATATAAACCTTAAGGGTTAAGGCATGTCTTATGGCTGACCAAGAAAGTGGTGATCATGAAGGCTTTATAAAGAGCATAAACAAAGATGAAGGTTTCTAGAGTTGACATGTGAAGAAAAGAGAAGTGTGAGTGTGCTTGGTGGATGGATTAAAAATTAGAGTAGTGAGAGGAATATGTGTATGAACTAGAGGTCATATCTATAATTTTGTAATAGTTTTCTTGTAGGGTTGAATATTTAGGATGAGCGAAGAGGTGTAGAGTGATCCAAAAGGTTGTTTTGGATGCATTACTTGTGTGTAAAGGCTTGATGAAGTGTGAAGGGTTGAATAGAGTTTATATTCACTATTTTCACATTATATTAAAATGCAATCATATTTATGGAGGTGTTGATATTATAATGTATTGTGTGGGTTCTCAACATCTAGGACAAGTGGGTGCTTGTTCATGCTTAAGGGTTGGTGTTCCTTATGAAGTGGGTACTTCACTAAAGTCTATTGTTTGTAAATATTTTATATGGTTATGTAGTCCTCTTATTTTTAGACTTTAGAGTGGGTTTTATTCCCCATGAGGGTTTCCCACATAATCCATGTGTTATGTGTTTTGATCTTGCATAGTTTCCTTTGTTATTTGTAATAACTAGTTTATATGCTTCATGAATGATTTTGTTGAATGGTTAAGAGTTTCAAGTTTTAGAATTGGATTTAAATTGCTTACATCACTAATTCATCTCCCTCTTAGTGATTTTACCTCTAATAATTGGTATCAGAGCCACACCTTATTTACAAATTTAACCTCTTGAAGGTGATCAAAGGTACAATGGGTAGTCATCAAATGCAATGTGATTTATCTACTAAAAAATCACCACTATTGAATGGATGAAACTATGATTTTTGGAGTGCAATGATGAATACCTACATCATGTATCTAGGATTTGACGTTTGGCAATCTATTATGGATGGGTATTCTACATCCCCTCTCCTCCAACTAGTATGTCTGACAAAAATTTGAGTGAGAACAATTATAAATCTATGAATGCTTTCATTTGTGGCCTATCAGAGGTTGATATCACCAAGGTAATCCATTAAAAGTCTACCAAGGAAATCTGGGACAAATTGTAGATCATCTATGAAGGGGATTCAAAGGTTAAGTTGGCTAAGTTACAAACCTACCAAAGAAAATTTGAGGGTCTCAAAATGAAGGAACAAGATACTATGGCATCCTATATTCTAAGGGTTGATGAGGTGGTGAACATTATCAAATGTCTTGGAGAGGATATTGAAGAAGCTACTATAGTAAAAAAAGTATTAAGGTCTTTCACCTTCAAGTTTGATTAAAAAATTTCTACCTTATAAGAGAGTCATGATCTCACCAAGATGAATATGGATGAATTACATAGGATCCTTACTACCTATGAGATGAGAGTCAATGAGGACAAACCACCAAAGAAGGAATCAACCTTCAAGGTGGTCAAAGAGATAAAATAAATAAGAACAAGTTAAGTCTTAAAGACTTTGATCTTAGTGAAGATCAACTTGAAGCCATGGTTACAAGAAAATTAAATGTAGGATCAAGTAAATATAAAGGGAATATTCCTTTTAAATGTTTTTCATGTGGTAAAGTTAGTCGTTTTGTATCCAAGTACCTAGATAGAGGCAAGTATGAACACAAGAAAGCTCACAAAGAATCTCATGAGTATGAGCATAAGAAATTTGAGGGTTCTAACAAGTACAAATAGTTCTTACATAAGATAAATGACAAGGAGTCATACAAAGGTAGTAAGAGCCTTTAACATGAAGAAGATAGTAACTCATTTGCTAAAGAAGAAGGAAATACATCAGACAATGATGATTCATCTCATGATGAGGACAATGAGACACTATTCATAGATCTTGAAGATGATGAAGGTGAATGTTATTTGGGTAGAGATATTTTTGGTGGAGATAACTTAGAGGAAGAAGATGAGCAAGTCACTCTTGAAGACAAATATCTGAATACCTTGGAAGAGATGAAGATTATACTATGCAAGAAGAGAAAACAAGCATCCTTGATCAAGACCTATGAGGAGAAAATTGGGTTATTTGAAGAAATATTGAGTAATGAAATGAAAGAGCATGATGAGATCACTTAACATTTTGAAACTCAAGTTTGTACCCTTGTTGAGGAGGTAAAGAGCAAGGATAAATAATGTGATAAATATAAATTAGAGATGAATTACTTGTAGGTGAAACTAGATCAAGTTATGAGCAAGATTGAAACATATCAAAAATTTGAGAAAAGTATAGTTGATCTTAATGACCTATTGAGTAGTCAAAAGGTCTCAAATGATAAGTTAGGCCTAGGATTCCATGAAGATTTTCAAAAGGATAAAAATATAGAGAAGATAATGATGACATATTAAAAAGATAATCATGTTAAGGAGAGTGATAGTAAAGACACAAAGGAAGTCAATTTAAATTAGGACAACTTCAAAAGATAAAAAATTTCAAATCAATTAAAGAAACCTAATGCAATAAGGTATGATAATTCCTTTAATGGCTACTATTATTGTTGACATCAGTTTGGTCATAGGATCATTGAATGCAAAATAAAAGCTCCTGGTCAGAGATTTATATGGAATTATGAGAGAGATAATGACAAGCATGAATAATATCATCATTCAAGACAATGACCTGATCCAAAAAAAACATGAAATCTTGTGTTATAAGTCATGAGATTGGTCATTTTGCAAGGTCTTACAATGCCTTTATCAATAAATCAAATGATTAGGTATCTGAATGGGATAATGAAACTTCAAAGAGTCATCATATGGCCCATACAAAAGGTATATATAATTAGATAAAAATAATTTATTTCAAGTGTCAAGAGAGAGGTCACATAGCAAGGTTCTATAGGAATGGTCAAAACTCTACTTCAAAGAATGTCAATCCTAACATGAAGAAAAGGAGCCTTAATGAATGGAGATCCAGAAGGTGAATGAAAAATAGGTTCAAAATGGATTATTTATCATGAAAAAACAAGGTACAAATTCAATTGTCAAAGATCAATTCTTATCTACCCAAGTGGACAAAAAAACCAAGTAAGATCATGAGTAAAGAAAAATATTGAAGTTAAGAACCCATTCAAAGTCAATTTAATGATGAGGTAGGACTAAAAGTCAAATGAGATCATGGAGATGTGGAACTCTCCTGAGTTTTGGGACCTTTAGTATATTTATGATAGGTGGGTGTCTCTACCTATGATTATTAATGGAAATATTTCATATGTATAAGAAAGTGTGTGTGCTCTAGGCGATGTACAAAAAGCTATAATTTATATAGAGCAATGTAGAGTTACTGATTGGTATTTAAGACCAATACTATTCTGATATAGAATATATGATATTATGTTTCCAAGCCTTTTATTTATCATATAATTTAATTGATTAAGGGGGAGAAATATGTTCATGAGCTTGATCCAAAGGTTTGTAATGAAAAACTTTAAGAAATCTATTCAGGGACATTGGTCCTTGAGGCAAGTTTTAGTCCAATTTTGATGCTTGGTTAAGAAGGTATAATCATGAATTATGAAGGTAAGGTTGATATGGAGTGTAAAAAGGACTTGTACAAGTGAACTCCATTGGTTCATATATGCTCATTTGGTCAAAAGAGTCATTCATGACCATTTGTTCTATTTGACTATTTTTGCTCAGTGTTCACTACCTAGTGTGTGTTCATCATGAAAAATTGATGATTTTGAGGTATATGAAGCTAAAAAAGGGTTGAGGATAGTTGGATTTTATGTGTATATGTGAAAAATGTGTTGAGGATATGTCATAAAGCTTTCATGATTAGTTAAATGTGTTTTGGCATAGTGACAGGGGTATACACAAGATCTGCATGCACAATATGATTGGTTCTACGTGTCAAATCAAGATTTGTGAGTAGTCAAGGTGAATTTATGGCATATAAATGTGTTTTGACATAATTTAAGGTGTTTCAATTGGTTTATAGATTTTAAGGCCTCTTGAGGGAAAGTTGAATATTTTTGATGCCTCATGGGTATGACTATCTCTACTTAAGTGCTAGAAAGTCAAAAACCATTTCATGGTTCTATGGGTTCCAAAAGGATTAAAACCTAAAAAATTGGTAAAAAAGTGTGTATTGGTGACCTCTACATTTGAGATAAGTTTCAAGATCTGGTATTGATTAGAAAGTGGTAAGTTGACCTTATTTCTTTTTAATTCCCTAAGTTTCACACCATATTGGTTAGTGACCTTCCCAAAGGATTTGAGGTTTGAAGCTACATAATATGTTAAAATTTCCAAATAGGTGCTTAGAAAGTGATTTACAATCATCTTGAAGTGCATAGTTTATTCTATGGTTGAGCTTTTGTGAAAATGGAGGGTTAATTGGCAGGTTAATTTATGAAGGATATATGGTGTAGGGGAAGAGTTGGATGATGATTACTGGGATACATGACGGTGAATATGGTTTTACTCTAGATATGAAATTTCAAGTCATGAAGGTGAATACATAGAAATTTATGGGCTCTGTAAGGTTCAAGAAGGGATACTAGGCTTCTAAGCAAGGCTAGTGTGAAGAAGAGTGATTTTGGGTCATTTTATTCAAAATACAAAGGTATTGTTGTCCTATATTTATGCATCATATATGTTTGAGAAAGATATTGAATGTCCACTCTTAATTCTATGGGTGGCTTATAAGATAACATTTGAAGGCAATTATGAAATTTCATCATGGTTGGAGATGGTTTGAAGGTGATTAAGGGGTTACTATTGGCATCAAATTATGTACCCTAGGATACTCTATCAAGCTCCTAAAAATTTGATGCAACATTGAGTCATCTCTCAAGTTGTGGGGAAATTGTAAGAGAGATGAATCTCTAGGATTGAAAAGGATAGCTCCCTAGATTCTTGTTTAAATACTTATCACCTAATCTAATGCTTATTCATGAAAAGAGTTAGAAGGAACTAAAATGAATCTAACTACTAAAGTGATGCACCAAACTAGTTGATCACTCACACACACATTGACTAGTGCACTAAAGACAACAAGACAACATGAACATACAATAATATCCTAAGAGCCTATTGCATCAATGTTTTATAGAAGGGTAAAGCATAGTGATATTGAAGAGGAAGACTAGTTAACTTTCCAACTCATAAAATGCTATCAATGACACCAACTACAACCTATAATAGTGAATAAAACTACATGAGGAAAGAAAAGAAGGACAAGAAGTCAAGGTGATACACATCTACACTTGACTATATCAACTAATTAAAAATTAACACTACATGAAGCCATGAAATGAGGTACAAATTAATCATATTATTTATCAAAGGTAGTACAAAGTGGTAGGGCTTCACCATACTAGGTGGATAATGCCATACAATGCCAAAAAGGCCAACTCTTATAGAGATTGAGAGAGGGAGAGAGAAAAAGAAGTTAAAGAGTCACTTGTACATGTGTCAACTTGAGAAAATTAATAACAAATGCATGAAAATAAGATAGAAAAGAGATCAATAAATTGATTTGAACATGTGTCCATCCCTAACAAGCCTCCTCTCCAAATGTGGCATAGCATCTTCTCAATCATTCTCTCTTGGAAATTGCCTTCATCATGGGCCTTCTTAAACATTACAGAGAAAATTAGGGATAGGTGTCTCATGTGTGTTGAGGAGAGGGAGTTACAAAGGGGCATCCACCTACATTGGAAGTTTTTTTAATCATGGATATTCTCTTACATAAGACCAATCATCATCTACAACCATAATCATTATCCAATAGGCTTTTCTTGACAATTGAAACTAGAATATTATTATCTCCCTTAACTGATCCATACCAGGGATCTTATGATACATGGTAGGACACTTCATACACTTGGATTCATCAGACACATCTTAAAAAGCCTCCAAATTTAGATTACCACTCTTTTCACTATGTAATTTTGGATACTATCTAAAGTGAAAGGCCCAATAGGGGAAATTTTTGGGATTTATAAGATCTAGAAATGGCACAGGGAGTTGGTTCATGTCCCAAGATACCCTCCCAAGTGATTGGTATCCCATGATCATATTTATGACCTATAAAACACAAGAAATTATTAAATAAACTTGTTTTCTAATTAACTTATATGGATTATATATAATATATTTCCATGTTTCTAAACCTCATGAAGTTTTAAAAAACTTATCTTTAGCTCTTAGTGTCAAATTTCCTGTTTGGATGCACTTTGGGCCTCATTTCTTCCATCAGGTCATAAAATAGGCTTTAAAAGGGTTTTGAGTGCATTAGCCCTTAAGGGATTGTTCATAAATATCTAATATTAGCCATTTGAAATAACACCCCAGTTTTCATGATTGGGACCTAATTAATCCTCTTGTAACTTCTTAGAATCCCATGCAATGTCTCCAAGTAGGTGTGAGCATTTGAAGTTGACCTCTCGCTTGCACCCCTTCAATTTGCATACCCTATCATGGTGTTGGGTCAAAAAAATGATCAATATGTGAAATATTATAAATATTTAAAGATAAATAAACTTTTATGGACCACAAAAAACATGTTCTCATCACTAGAATAACTCCCTTAGAGCTAGAAATAAAAGTGACCCTTTCTAGCAACTAAGACTAGGCCTTCTCTAAAGGATCTGCTTACACTTAGAATCAAAAATGAAGTTAAATAGATTTAATTTCACCTTATGAGGTTGATAAATTATGTAATATTCCCATAAAAATGGTTAAATCACTTAAGAGGATTATCCATGGTCAAAATTTAAATTGACTGTCCTTACCAAGCCAAATTTGCTTACCATTCCTTACCATAGTGACTGCAACCTTTGTAGTATAGATTACCTTGTTTGCCCTCAAACCTTAATTTTTTTTTAAAGTTTTTTATGTGTCCTATGGATTATACAAACTTAATTTTATCTCTCCCTTTCTTCTGGTCCATGCCTTGATCTTTTTAGCAAAAAATAAGGGTTTATGCAAGGGGAAAAGTGCCCCTATCTATGATAAAATAAGGGAAAATTACCTTATATATATATATAGAAAATATGACAATTTTATGATATTATTTAACTAAAAAGGGTAATTTTTACCAATTTTCAACCTATAACTCTAATATTTGATCACCAAACTCTCAAATTTCCCAAGCAGACTTTGGATAAAGTAGCCTGTGGAGGTAGGCAGGGTATATGACTATGTTTTATGGAAAATGAGGACTCTTTCCTTATCCTATGCTCATGTAAAAGAATTATAAAAGATTAAATACAAATTATTATGTATTAAAAATCTCTCCCCAACAATTTTACCTCTTGATTCATCACTATGCTCTTGCAAACACAAGACCACCTACAAAAAAACTTGACCAAGACAATTTCTCTTTTGACTGTGTTTGGAGGTTTTATGGATTGTCAATATGTATTAAATGATGTTTTTTTAAAAAAAATCATTATAATACATTATACATTTATTTTACCCCTTAATCAACTTTAAATTTTATTAAAACCTCTTGAAAACCCATGTCTTAATCCATTTCTTGTCTTAGTCTATATAGCCCTGTAGGTGGTGATTTGAGGTCAACAACCTTAAGACTTAGAGAATATGTTTGATGATTTATTTATTTTAAATTATATAAATTTTAGGATAATATTTTAATCCACCTATTTACCTTATTATCCTTAAATTTATCAACTCCTATTGAATACCTAGCTTTGCTAGTGTATGCCCTGCCTGTAGGTGATTATAGGCCTTGTGAGACCCTGGTCATGATGTTTATGAACTCTTTAACACACATTTTGAAATATTAAGATAAAATTATAATTTTAATCTATCCTTATATACCTTTAAAATGTTTAATATTCTCACAACTTCAAAATGATCACTAGTCACCCCTATCTAGTTGTAGGTGCATGTTTTGTGGTTATGGTATAGACTAGGGTGTGAGTGGAAGAAAGAAACCCAAATTCATCCTTACCTTGAGTGTATTATCACATTATGAATTATAATTTAAATATAACCATAATATTTCATCATGAAATATGACTTTTTACTACCAATTTAGATGAAAAGGCTTATTATGGTCTAGACCTGTAGATAACACCAACTGAGCTTTAGTGTGTTTGAAGCCATCTTTAGACCTTGAAAACTCCCATATCCACTCATCTTCAAGAGCTCATAATTGTCATAGGCCTTGTAATATATAGGGAATATAGGATACAATTTCCAAGATGTATTGGGTCACTTAGGGTAATGCTTAAAAAGGTCATCTAAAACCTTATAAGATTCTATTTTACTCTTTGAGGGACAAGAGCCTTGAACATAGTCTCCTTTTTCATGATGATGTTTTCCCTTCCAATTTATCAATTAGACACCTCAGTTGTGTGAAATGTTAAAATTCATAGGATAGTATTTTAATAATGGTTTTAACAAATGCTTAAGCACCCAAAATTGGCCTTAAAGCTTTTTGCCAAGTCACATGTAGGTGACCATTTCCACACAAAAGCAGTGAGTGATGATATGGATAGTACATTGATTTAGATTTTAAAGAATTATTTTGAAACATTCTCAAGCATGATGAAACATATTCTCTACATGACCAAGGATCTATCCTAGTATAAAACATTTCCTTCAAAGGTTAATTTTCTTTTCAAAAACTTGTAGACTATGTATAGGTAGGAAGGATGGAATTGAACAAAAAAAGATTGTTATAGAGCCTCTAACCCATTCCAATGCAATAATTATCCTTTTAAAAGGATAATATACATCAAGTACACCATGAGATAAATTTCACAACACTTTCAATTCCACCTATAGGTGAAGATATCTTTGTGAGGGCTTACAATCATGGAAGGACTATACATTTGAGCCTTGTTTTGACATTATTTGAGTTGAAAACTTGTTAAAAAACCCTAAAATTAATATTAATGAATTAAAAATCTTGAAGAAACATCCCATTCCTCCATCCAACATGGAAAATATGCTTCTTGGTGACTGAGATAGTTGTAAGTATGAAAGGACTAGTTTGGGAGCATCTACAAGCCTAGAAGAGGATTTTTTAGGAACTTGATATTAAAAAAAAAATGAGAATATATATCATATTTATAGGTCATTATAAACATGTAAAAATTTCAAACCCATCAAAACCAAACACAAGAAACAAAAACTAGCTCAAAAGGAGACCCCTCATGATTGCATATGCATAAAAATCTACCTGAGGTGTAAGAAATTGTTCATAAAGGAGGAGGAACCAATCTAATAAATATTTATATGAAAGTGAAGTGAAATTAGAGTAATATACACAACCAAAATTATTTCTCCCAACTCTACTTGTATGGCCCATGCCAAGTGCTTGAATTTGACCTTCCTTGGCTTACCAAGAGAAAATGGAAGAAAAGAAGTTATACGTGGAATTTTTGATAAAATACTTTAATAAAAGCATAGAAAATAATTTGGGGAGGTGAATAGTCACTCCACCCACGTTTTTAGTTTCAAGTGAACTCAATAAGTCTATACAAGTGCCCAAAGGGGCCTATTTTTAAGGAGAAATTGCCATTTTCTAACTTTTTAACTAACACCTGACTGATACTAACATAATTTGACCCCATCTACATTGAGATTCACTTTGGTGACAAATATTATAACTCCACCATCCATAAAATTCATTAATTAGGCCAAAAAAGTGGCTAAATGACCCTTTTTGCACATGAAACCTAGTAAGTGGCCAATTTATGACTTGAAGATACCTTAAAACATATCAAAGACCCTATTAGGACATTTTAAAAATAATTTGTAAATTTTAATAAGTTTGACCAAGGTTTACCAAATTTGTTATTATTTGACTAGGTCAGTACAATGAGGATGGGCTTTAACAAGGACAAGAGGAAGGACAAGTGAGACATATAGGACAATAAGAGATCCCATAGTACACATGAAACCTTCTTCAAAAGTTAAAAATAGTAGGGGTTGAATTTTTTTGACTAGAATTAAAATTTGGTAAAACATTACTAAGTTCAAGTGAATTAGGGGGAGTCCCTCTCAGTAATATTAAGGTGTTATCATTCCTATTTTATTGATATTATTCATTTATTCCTCATAGATCAGTGCATGCTCAAAAAAGTGTTGTCAATGAGCAAGATTGAGGTTGTCATGGTAAGAAATGGTATGCATAATGATAAGGGGAGTTTTATATCATATCTTAAAGGATATCCCTTATTTATGTTAAATTTTAAAACATTTATAGGTCCTTAGGATCAATAGGTAATCCCACTTTATCATTGTGTCAAAGGGGGAGAAAGTGTTTGTAGAGGGAGAAAGACTATGTGGATAGCTTTATTTTTAGCTTTGAAAACATTTAAAAGTGTTGACATAAATGATATAGGGGGATATTTTTGAGGTGTTGTTAATTATATCTCTAAGGTGGCCAAGTGTGTCCATGAGTTGATATGTAGCATGGTTCTCACTGACAAAGTGTGCCTTAGTGATCGTGCATGGACCTTGCAGTGTTTGCTTGGTTAGGTAAGATGATGGATGTTGGTTATGTATATACCATGTTTTAGGCATCATATGATGGTTAAATATTGTTTGGGGTACTTTTGGAAGTGAAAATAATTCATCTAAGTAGTCTTGTGAAGGTCTAGGTTTTCCTAGTCATCTTGACATAATTTCTTAAGTAAACAAATTGATGACATCAAAATTTGCATGTGTGAAGGTGTTAGAAGAAAGTGTTCACATGGGTTTGTTTATTTTTGTTCCTAGATCATGTTTCTCAAAAATTAGGTCTTGAAATAATGTCTATCAAAAGTTATGGTGGTGCAAAGCTGGTCTCCTAAGCTTATTTCACTAGTTTCCATCGTCAAAATTGCATTAAAAAGTGACTATTGGAATTCAAATATTTGAATTTACAAAGGAAAACTAGTCTGCAATATTCTACCTATATATTTTGACTATGGATTAATTTGGTGGTGGTGTAAAAATAAAATTGGTAGAGAAATTCAAGGGAAATCCAAGAAAAATGATTTCGATATTTGACTAGTTGTACACTTGCATTTATTATAGTTCAAAGTTGACTGAGGGTTTGACTTTCTTCTACAAGTGACTTGAGAAAGATGTTTGAGTTTTTATTGATGGTTTTTGGATATTTAAAGGTGAATTATCTATTTGAGTGTTTTAAACTCCTTAAGGATCATCTTTTTAGATTTTAGAGGTTTAGACAATCCATCTTCAGTATGAACCATTGCTTAGAAGTTGACTTTTTGTTTGTTCATGGTGTTTTCATGTACAAGGCAAATGATTGATAGGTTTAGCATATGCATAGGTGTGTAGTGATGAATTTAATAACTTGAAGATGTCTTATGGGTCATGTGGCATGGACCTATATGATTTTAAGAGGTCTTGTGTTTATAATTTTGTTTGATGAAGTGTTAAAAGGATGAATAGGTCACTATGGACCTAAAAGGGATTCTTAGGCCTAATTGAAACGTGTGGTTACTTAAGGGTGATAAATTTAAGATATGTTAGACCTATATACATGGTTTTTATACTATTATAAGTGTGATATAATCCTTAAGGGTTAAGTCATGTCTTATGGCTGACCAAGAAGGTGGTGTTCATGAAGGATCTATAAAGAGCATAAACAAAGATGAAGGTTTCTAGAGTCGACATGCAAAGAAAAGAGAAATGTGAGTGTGCTTGGTGGATGGATTTAAGAGAAGAGAAGTTTGAAGAATATGTGTATGATGTATAGGTCATATTTATGATGTTGTAAGAGTGTTCTTGTAGGGCTAAATATTAAATATGAGTGAAGAGGTGTAGAGTGATCCAAAAGGTTATTTTAGATGCATTGCTTATGTGTGAAGGCTTGAGTAAGTGTGAAGGGTTAAAGAGATTTGTTATTAACTATTTATCCATCATATTAAAATTAAATCAAATATATAGAGGTGTTTATATTAGAAGGTATTGTGTGGGTGCTCAACATCTAGGACAAGTGGGTGTTTGTTCATGCTTAGGGGTTGGTGTTCCTTGTAAAGTGGGTGCTTCACTAAAATCTCTTGTTTGTAAATATTTTATAGGACTATAGTCCAATTATTTTTAGACTTGAGAGTGGGTTTTATTACCCATGAGGGTTTCCCACATAATCCATGTGTTATGTGTGTTGATCTTGCATAATTTCCTTTGTTTTTTGTAGTAACTGGTTTATATGCTTCATGAATGATTAAGAGTTTCAAATTTTAGAATTAGAATTGAATTTGTTACATCACTAATTCACCCCCACTTTAGTGATTGTACCTATAAAAAATAGGCCATTACCCAAGCACCCATCCTCCTCAACCCTAATATTTTAAGGGAATTATTCTTGTATGCATTCTCAACAAATGATACTATTTATACCATGCTTATGTAACAAAAAATTGAGGGGCTTGAGCAGCCCATAGCCATATTTAGTCAAGAATTAGAGGTATATGAAGAGAGATATACATTTATGGAAAAAAATGTACTTGTAGTCATTATATGCCTCAAAAAATTTAAAAACATGTTATCTAATAACAAAATTTATGTCATGGTGGTCCACCCTAACATCAAAGACTTCATCCTTAATAGGGACTTGAGTGAAAAGAGAGCTAGTTGGGTGATCAAATACATGGAATATGACATAGAAATGAAGGTCACCAAGTTCATAAGGGGTAAGAGACTATGTGAACACCTAGAATTAAATGTGAAGGAATATAAATAAGTGGTTTTATCAATTTAAAGTGACCACCAAGTAGCTACACATACATCTCCTTCCAACTGGACTCAAGACATGGTGAGATTCCTTCAAATGGGAGAATGTCCTATAGGCATAAATAAGATAAAAAGGAGGTAATATAGACTAAAATCCATCCCTTATATATTTATTTATGGATTTAATTTAAAAAATGATTTAAATGGTATGCTCTTGAGGTGTTTATAAATTGACCAAATTGATAAACTCCTAAACCAATTTTATTCTAGAAAAATTCACTAGGTTGGATTTTGTGCTTAGTCATGCACTTAGTTATTAAACCAAGTTGGTTATAGGATTGGTAGAGCTAGGCACAAGCATAGTAAGGTTTGAAACACAAAATTTAATCATGTTATGGTGATATCATTAGTTTCACACAAGGAAAAAGCCATATGCACTCATTTGAAGCATAATAGCAAAGGGATTGGGCCCGCCTTGAGCTAGTTGTAACATGACACAACTTGGGGTTTAAGGGGACTTAGTCATTGGCTCGAGGGGTTTAGCTCACCTTTTAGTAATAGATCATTCAAGGGTAGTTCAATAGGCACAATTCTTATCAGTGGCATAAGTCCTAAGGCACAAGCCCATGATTGGCTAGGTGGGGCTCTTAGTGGCATAAGCTGGGAGAAGGGATAACATAGGGTCATTCCGATACTTAGACAAATAATAGGGATGGATTAGGTTCAATTGATCATCCTCAAGGTAACTCCCTAAGCATAGGTCTTGGAACCTTGGTGTATTTTGGTTCCAACATTCAGTCACTTTATAGGTGAGCCAAGGTCATTATATGGCACAAGGATGTCATTAATGAATAGGGACAAACCTCCATCTCATAATACATTCGAGTAAATAACTACAATATTATTCAACTAAAACTAGCTTATACACATAACTATGCACAAAATTAAGAAAGAGTCATCATATCATTTCTTCAAACACATTATTCATTGTTTCACAGTTCATTATATAGAGTTCAAGTATAAAATAGAGTCTATGCCATTTCCTAACATTACTTATGCCCAAAGGCTTACAAGCTAGTTTGGGATATACACTCAAATGTCTAAACTATCATATGCAAAATAATATATACTAATGGTTTTCTTTTTATTCCACTATAGCTTCACTACATTGGTTACATCCTCTTTTATTTTCAAATATGAGTCTTATTTTATAAGCAAATGGGCATCTCCTTACCAGGTTAGATGGGCACATGATAAGAGGTGAGGTGTCATGTGGGGTCACTATCCCATTGATTCCACTATGTTACCCAGGTTGGATGAGCACATATTAGATGATGAATTGGCACTAGGGGTCACTTTATCACCTACTACACTCTCCAAAATTTGTGCATTTTGAGCCACCATGTACAAGTCCTAGTAGGGATGTCCCCTAAAAGTCAGTGCCATGCAATCACCTACCAACTAGCATGGGATCCTTGGGGACTTCTCTAGCTGGCACCAAAAGGTACAAAAGGATCAACCACTCTAAGGTTGCCTCATGTTAAAATTGGATAAGTTGGTATGGTCCACATAAAGGTGAAAAAGGGGGCCCAACATTACCCCATAAAAAATTGCTAGTCCACCTTAGACTAGGCTTTTAACACCTTTGGTTTATATAATTTAGGTTGCACCCTACTCTAGATCTACCTTGAAGTTGTCAAAGCCTTGAATGGAACCTTTGATTTATTTAATGGTACCATATACTTCAATCAAGGCAAATTTGAGAGTGATCACATCCATGCTTTATAATTCCTTCCTAAAGACCTCAAGCCTTTCCTTTTCTCACTTCACTCCACCATCTAAAATCTCCCCCTACTCATTGGCCTTAGTTTGGAAGGCATAGAAGACCACCTCTAAGTCTTGATCTTGAGTATTTAATTGAGTGCTAAGGAAGTCAACCTTGGCCATTAATTTCATGTGCTTAGTAAAGGTTACCATGAAGGAGTGTTAGAACAAATCATTCTTCTCCTCCTTAGCCTTTTTAAGGCACATTTCCATAACTACTTCCTAGTTAATGAAGTTACCAAATATTGCATCAGCTTCCTTGATACGCTCTTCAAATTTAGCAAATAGGTCTTCGACCATGTCCATATTTTTATTCAACTCCTTCCTTAGGGCCTCATAGGGGTCCTCTTGGTACTTTAGCACTAGCTTCATCCTTGGTATTATTTACTCTACAAGTGCATAGAAGAAATTAACTTCCTTCATTCAGAGGTATCCACACCATCCATGAGGGATGGCTCTTCCTCTTTAATGTGTTTTATTAGCTATTTGAGCTTGAGATTTGTTATCTTAATCTCTTTATCCATGTCTTTTGCTATTTTCCTCTAGATTCTGATGTGAACATCATTAATGATGTTCTTACACACCATCAAGGATGCCATCTTGATTAGTGAATTTGTAGAGTGCAAAAGGTTAATATCATGAGGATTGAGAAGGTGGTAATTATGCCCTTCCTCATTTTTCTTGACATATTGAATTGCCTTGGTTAGAACCTTGAATTTGGGCTCATCCATGTATTAGTCCAATGCCCAATAAACTTGGTGGTGAGTCAAGGTCATATTAGTCCTTGGAGGCATGCACTCCATCATGTATAAGTCATCATCCTCCTTAAATCCCTATTTTACCCTTTCCTTATTTTTGGGCTCATATTTTTCATCTTCACCCAACACTTCCTCTTAAATAGAACTAGTGACCAAACCAGTGTCTTCATCCTTTTCCCTTTCTTCTTATTTTTCTCCTTCTTATTCTTTTTCATCTTCATCTTCACCTTCTCTTTCTCCTCTCTCTTTGATGATAGAGCCACCATCATGTTTCTATTGTTAGGGTTCTTCTGTGGACTTTTCCACTTTATCCATTTCTTCCTACCATGGCCTTGTTTCCTTTGTTTGCTTCTCTGAGGTACTTATATCACTTTCTTTATCTCTAGGTACCCATTTAGAGCTAAGTGAACCTATTATGTAGCTACCTCTACTATCTTGGTGGAAGATCTAGGTACCATCTCTGGTAATTTCTCTTCTTTGAATTCTATGCTTGTATGGCCTTTCTTCTTTTCCCTTTCCTCTAACTCATATGCCCTTTCCTCTCGAATGAATTTTTCTTCTCTCTCCCTCTTCTTGGACTTCTCTACTTTGGTCTTTATTGATACCTCTTCTTTCTTGGCCTTTTAGTTTTTGTCCTTCCTTTTCATGGCTTGCATGCCTCATTTATTTTCTCTTTCTCTTATCTCTTCAACCTCTATCTAATCAATCTTAGCCTAGGAGATGCCCTTGGCTTTCATCTCCTCATGCTTTTAGTACAATCTTAGTGATGAATCAATACGGCCTTGATATAGGCCCATGTACTTCCATTTGAACTAAATTATTCCTATATTGGTGCACTTGAAGGTGTTACCTCCTTGGGATCTTTTTCTATCTCTTGTTCCTTCCTTTCTTCTTCCTTCACCTGATGTACCTTGTGCTCTTCATCCTTTCTCTATTCCTATACCTATACCATTTTGATAACCTCCTTAGACATTCCAACCTTGGTCATTTCATCCTTCTACTCCTCTAGCTCCTCTACCCTTTGTATCTTGACTTTAGAGAAGCTGGGTTTCTTCCATCTATGCCTTTATTTCTCCAATTAAGTTGGGGGTGATGGGGATGGGGTTGGATCTAGACTTGATGATGACTCATCATCCTTGGGTACAATGTAAGTACCCCTCCTGCTCTCTTCTTCCTCTTATTCCTTAGATATAATAAATTTGGGTGTTGAAGAGGGATCCTTCCCCTTCTTTTTCTCTTTTGTGCTAGGGGAGGCTTTGCACATGAATCTCACATGCTTCTTAGATGAATTTGAAGTAAATGTTTCCCATTCCAAAGTGATCTTCAGCTTTAACCACTCCTTAATTTATTCTAAGGTCTCCCCTTTAGTTTTATTTTGGGACTTTTCCTTCTCAGAGGGTGCTGGAGTTCCTTCATCCCCTATCTAAACTAGGGGGTCTCTTCTCTACTCAGTGTTAGACTTGATGTTGGAATCCTTCTTCCTTGGCTTCATCACATTAGAGTCTATGGATGAATCTAAGGATGATGACCTCTTAGATGGGATCAATGTCTATGTAATTTGAGGCATCTTATTCATCTTATATCATGCTTCCATCTACATGAGGAAATATGCACCTCATTATTTATCTTTCTACATCTAGTTCCTTGACTAGAATGTCCATTTTCTTCATGTTTGGGATTTGGTACAACACATCCCTAAAGTATTCTATCAAGAAGGAAAAGGGGAGATTCAACCATCCCAATTTATTCAAATCTTTTAGTGCTAAGTATATGATGTAGTAGTGATACATCATGAAAGAAGTTTCCATCCCAAACATGCTCTTGGGAAGCCCTTCAAGGATGCACCACTCTAGTCTAAAGGCTTTGATGTACTACTCACACCAATGCATTACATGAGTCTTGTATCTTAGGATAAAGGTAGTGGGGTAGGTGTAGTCCTTATACTTATATGTGAGGAATTCATGGTGTTTTGAGAACACCCATAGGTTATTTTCACTTCCATAAAGAATCCTGATCTCCTCTATCATGATCAAGATGAGGATGGAGCCCCATCGAAAGGTCCCCTTAGCACTATGGAATTCCACCATGTTATTGATAAATCCTTCTATAATAAATTGGGATATATTAAATTGTATTCCATATATCATATGATATGTAGTGTATAGGTATGTATTGGGAAAATCTATCTATCAATTTCCAAGACATAATTTATAACTCATGAGGTGCACCACTGCCCTCATGCTCAAGTCCTCACATTTGTTAATTGGGAATGTATAGCGCCCCTAAAGTAAATTAGGAGATTCAAAATGAACTCTACTTCTTTACCATAATCCATTAGTTGATGGATGTCTCTATCGGTGTTTGGGAGCTTGAGTATCCATTTTATCATCTATATAGAGGTCTTCATGCATCGGCCTACAAAGTATACGTAGTCCCCATGGACGCATGAGAGAAGTAATTGGATGAACTCTTAAAGTTTTTCAAAGCAAGGCAACTTATAGAGATAAGTTATGCTAGAGGATTTTAACTTATTTTTAATTAAGACATCAAACAGGGCATCACCTTTTAACATCTTGCACCATATCCACTATCTAGTCTTATGCCAAGTTTTGGTAGTGACTTGACATCTAATGGTTGTATTCATTCAATTAACATACATGTGAAAAGGAGCACCATGATTCTATTATTGATAACTATAATATAAGCTACATATATTGGTAGGAAATTTTTATTAGCACCTTAGTATCCACCACTATGATGCTAACTGCCTCAACTATTTGTGCCTTTGTCTTGGTGGTAGGTATTTCCTCAATAATTTTTACTTGCTTAGGTTGTAGCTATGCAAGTATGGAGATTTATACCTTACTCTTATTCACCATTATAAATATACTCTTATTAAACCTTAGGAGGTGTGGCATGCTGAAGCCTTGAATGATGATCGATGCTTCAACAATCATGGGGTTTATGACTATTTTTTGGGCTCTGAGCTTCACTAGCCATTAATGACAGCCTAGGTGATAGCTTCCTAATTCTATTAGGTTCTCTACATGAACCTCTCTCTTCAATCCTTCATAATGGTCTTCACTATGAATTAAATTTATCTCTTTATGATTCTATTCACTCTAAGGTACCTATATTGCTCAAATGCTCATTGTGATAGGGTTCTTCTTATTTTGGCTCTTTGGTTTCTCACTAGGTTTGTACTAAGTCCTTGAGTTAGCATAAACTTGGTAACCTAAGTAAGTTCACCATTTCTACTATTATACCCTTCACTTATCAACTACCATTATTAATACAATCTTAATAGCATAGGCATCTTGATTTCTTGGATAACATTAAAATCCATGAAATACTTGAAAATATCTTGTCTTTTACACATTAATTGCATATCATTGTACCACTAACACCACCTCATTAAATTCTCCTAATTTTTTTTTCAAAGAAGTGATATATGGTTAAAATGATCACTTCTTGTTCATTTTGAGGTGGATGCCAACTATCTTAGATGACTTCCTTTGGCACATGTATCCTTCGATATGACCTTCACATTACTTGTGGAAACCTAGGCACAACACCTCACATGCATGTAATTTAACCTCATTAGTTCCATTGTCTTCTAGTTATTCTCCTATTTCAATCACATTTCTCTATTTTGGTTGATTTATTATGCATCATCTTGCCTTGGCCTATTCTAACCCATATAAATTCCTTTTTCTATCCTTATAGTGCTTTATTTCTCTCTTGATGATATTATGTACTTTTAGAATGTGTATCTTCAATATCTACCTTGTGCTCAGCCATGTTTAAAATATTCACTTGCCTCTTAGGGTTTTGGTACTAGATAAATTGATGCACCTACTTGTAATTTTAGTGCCAAAGTAGTGCTAGAGTAGTTTGTTCATGGGCCTTTAATTGCCTTGCACTATTCATCTTATGCCCATGTCTTTTTTACTATTTCTACTTGCACCTGGTATACTTCACATACTCACAACTTAGATGTCTAGCCTCATGCACCTATGGGTGGAATTGCTCGACTCAATTGATTAGAATTATGCATGAAGTGTTTCCACAAAAATTATTGTAGCTATTATATGCCACTCACTAGTTCTGTACACTATACAAGGGATAAAATGAAAGAATAAAGTGGTTTGGATTGCACCAAACTTTATTCTAGTTAACTAAACTTCAAACCAACTAGTGACCAAGAAGTTAGAGTGTTCATGGGTCAAGCACCAATGTAATACCTATATGGCTTCACTTGATTGCCATTGAAATGCCCAAAGAGCATTTTTATTGACAATGTGCATAGATTACATGTTTCTATTTTTTGAAATGTGGTGAATGATGTAGGAGCCCATCCACCATATCTATAACTTTCCTGAGTGCTTGAAGTACTTATAATCATAGAGAAAAAATAATGCTCCTTCAGTCATCTCCTTGTACTTGATGTGCTTATCACGGCAATGCTTTTAGTGTGCCTTCTCAATCTATTGACTCCACTTGAATTGGGCATACTTTTCATCCAAGAGACCCAAGTATTCTAACCTTGTGCTTAAATATTCTTTTTCATCTAAAAAACCAATGCATGTAATGCATAAGAAATGCACCATGAATTCCATGGGCATAATTTCTTCAATACCAAACACTAGTTGAAATGGTGTAGCCTTGTTTAAGCACTTATATGTTGTGTGGTATGCCTAAATTATCACTAAAACATGATCATATCAATCATTGAAACTCACATCACATATCTTTGTCAATCACGTTTTATGAATCTTGTTGAAGGCTTCAATTATGCCATTGGCTTGGTGATGATACGGGGTGGTCTTGTGGTGTACTACCATGTATTCAGTCAAAAGGATGCACACCATTTTATTGATGAAATTATTTCCCCTATCACTAGTTAGACTTAATGGGCACCAATACTTGCTTATGATGTTCTCTCATATTAAGCTCATGACTATCATGGCTATACAATCTTTATTTAGTGTGGATTTGGCCCACTTGGTGAAATAGTTAGTGTTTGCTAAAATATATCTAGCACATGTATACCATGTTGTGGGAGTGATAGGCCCAATAAAGTCAATGGTACATTTTTTGAATGGTATTTGAGCAAGAAAGGGGATGAGAGGCATCTAATCCTAATGGTTGTGTTTTCTAGTGCACTGGCATACATCACATGCCTTAACATACTCTTTGGCATCTTGGAATAGGCTTGGTGACCATAAACCTAACTACAATACCTTATGTGCCATTATATCTCCTACATAATGACCTCCTATGATCCCCTTGTCTGCTTACTATAAGATGGAGTCCTATTCATGTTCCAAAACACACCAGTATAGGATTTCATCCCTACTTAGATTGTATAGCTCCCCCTCTATGAGTTGGAAGGGGGTGACACGAACCAAAATTTATCTCTTCTCCTTATTTGAAAAGGTTTGGGGCATAAACCTAGATTTTAAGAAAGTAGAAATCTCCACAAAATATTTAGGAACATACTAGACTCTATACATCTACACATCTAGCATGTCATCCTCAATCGACACCACCATATTTATAGAGTTGATATGGGATAAATGGTCTAGCCCTAAGTTCTATTTCCTAGGTTTAACTACAATAGAGAAATAGAAATTCTAGAAGAGAATAATCTATTTTCATATGCACTTATGTAAAATAATATTTTTCATGAGGCACTTAAGTGCCTCATGATTTGTGAAAAATATGAATGGGGTTGCTAATAGGTATTTCCTAAATTTTTGTAAGACATAGACCATTGCCAATGCTTTATGCTTGGTGGTAGTGTAGTTTTTCTCTACCTATTAATTTATTGATTGAAAAGTAGATGAGGTGGTCTATCTTGCCTTCACCTAGTTGTGCCAATATGGAGCCAATGGTAGATATTAAATCATCAACATGCACATGGAAAGGAGTAGTCTAGTTTAGAAATTGTAGAATTAGTGATCTAACCAATTTTAGTTTTAATGTTTTAAAGGCTTCCTCTTATGGCTCACCCAAAAACAATGGGCCATACTTGTGTAAGAGCTCCTCTAGAGGTGATAAAATCTTGGCATAGCTCTAAATGGACTTATTATAGTAGCCATAATGGCCTAGAAAGACATGAACATCCTTCTATGTTGAGGGAGTCTAGAGCTAGATTATGATTGCTATCTTAACCAGATCAACAAGTAAATTATCTTTGTAGATGATGTGCCCAAGTAATTTCCTAAATGGAATTATGAAGACACACTTATTCAAATTAAAATATATCTAGAGCTACCTGCACCACTCATACATGAGGCAAAAATTGTCATAATGGTCTTTTATAAGACCATACATAATCTAGTCATTGAGATACACTTGAAAGAACTTATGGATAAATCCCTTCAAAGCAGTGATTATTACCTTGGAGAATATGACTAGTGCATTATTGAGTCCAAAGGGAATCACATTGTAAGTGAAACAACCCCATTAAATTATAAAGGTTATTTTGGGCTTATCCTCTTTCTCAATCTGCACCTAATGGTATCCCAAAAATCCATCAATGAAAGTGTAGATTTTACAGCTTGCAACTCCATCTAGGAGCTTGTCAGTGAATAGGGTTAGGAATAGATCATTTAAATAAGTGGCATTTAATATCTTATAATTGATGCAAATATGTATGTACCCATCCTTATTTATGCTGATAACCATTGAGCTCACCCATTCAAATTCTTGTATCGAGTAGATGATGCTAACCGCCAACATTTCATAAATCTCTATTTTTACCTTGGCATGGAGATTGGGATTCATTTGATATGGGCACTTATTGACTAGACTCACACTATTCAACAACTTTATTCTCAATTTTCCAAGGGAAGGGTGAGTGCCTTTCATGTCTTGATAGCTATATAGGAACAAGTCCTAGAATTCCTTTAAGAAATCTATAATTTACACCATCTCTAACTCAAATTAGTAAACACCTATAGTGGAAAATTTTGGCTTGCCCTTTGCACTGATGTTTACTTTAGTGGTCTTGAGTGGCATCTAGTAGTGTTCATTTTTCTCCTAATGAAAGTCCTCAACTTGCCTTGTCCCCTCACTTATTTCAACTGAAAGATATGTTGGATCATCTTTGTCTAGGGCATTGTCATCCATAAGGTGCATAAGTTTTTTCCTTCCTATTAGAGCCTTCTAATTACACTCTTTCTAGGTCCAATCATCTTATTCATTGGAGTCACTGTTGAGTTCCATCTCTTCAAAGAATGTTAGGATCACTATTTATTTCTCACTAAACATTTCCATAAGGTGCTTTTATATGATAGTAGTATATTCAAACGCTATCCTGTGGATAACTTACATTGGATCTAGTAGCTCAAAGTTCTATAAGGAAAATAAGAAGGTATGTACAAAACTCTCCTTGAGTAATTCCCAATTTATTATCTCATGTTGTGTCTCATTGACAATGTACCATGCTTGTGCCCATGTTTTTAAGGTCATGTTTATAAATGTGGTTAATCTCATCCTCAAGATCAATATTATCCATATATTAGGGCCCTTGATCACTTAATAGAGGGATAACCACCCTTTATTTTCCATTCTCAAAATTCATGTAGCACTTCTTAAAGTGCATGTCTGTATTGTTAGCGTAGCACCATGGCCTTCCCAATATTACTAGATAGTTGTTCATTTATGCCAACTCAATGAGCTTAAAGTTGGCTTAGAATTAAAAACCATTGATATATATAATGGTGCCCTTAAATATATCAATTAGTTGGGCTCAGGTTTTTTTATCCACGAACAACATGTAGGGTGAAGGACTTAAGGGTGGTCACCCCAACTTCTCCCAAGTAGTTTTGGTCATGATATTGTTATTGGTGCCCATATCAACTAGTACTTCACAAAATGACCATCTATTGATGGTGGCATCTATCAACAATTCTTGGCTATACTTAGTGTTCTGAGTATGCCTTACTTCACATGCCTACTTTATATGTGGCACTGTAACTTTTATCACTTGAGATGTTGCTTCTTATGTTGGTTCTTTCCTTGCATGATTCAATAGTAAATATTTTAGTAGGGGATACATTCATTCAATCTGTAGGAGGCACAAGATATCAATCAACTCTTTTAATTTGACCTCTTGGTTATCTTGTCTTTTGTATGAAGTTGTGGCCTATGCCTCCAAATATTTTTCTAGATAAAGTTCACCTTGTAGATTTTGTATCACAATCATGACCTATTGTAAGACATCCTTCTATCACACAAGGTTAGAATAGGGTATAGATTTTGGCTCAGGATAGATTATGCACTCAATACGGCTCAACTCACCATACTCTAAGCATAGTTCTTGTGTTGGTGTAGTAAGTGGTTGAGTGGTAAAACCACTTTAGCACATAAGCTACACCATATGTGGTTCCTTATGATTCTATTATGGCTTGGGAGCCCACCTTTAATTTTTGGACTAGTGAATAACCATTGACTAACCTTTAATTTTTGGGCATTCCTTGACTACATGTATTCCTTAACAATACCCATATGTTAGGTGCATGGGGTAGTCACAATAATAATGCTCAGTCAACCCACACTTGTAGCATGATCATGGTGGGAATCTTCCTCCACCATGTCCTCCTCCTCACCCATGTACACCTTACTGGTTGCCATAACCCATATTATTCTAGTCATAGCCTTTATTTCCTTGACCTACCTGACTACTGATTGATGTTATCACCTACCTCATGCCTCTTTCCATGTTTTTGGTGTATCTCATCAATTATTCAATAGTCTAATATTGAGTGTGTATAGGAATAACACATTTTGTATTAAATGGTGGTGTTTACTTGGATAACATACTGTGATAAAGGATAGTTTTAAGATTCATGCAACCCATGACAAACTTCATAGTTGAGAAGTAGGGCATGAACATTTCTTCATAGGTAATTTTTATTTTTATTCCACTCCATCTCATAGTCAGTGCACCATAACCCACTATGAGTGTTAAGCACTAAACTAGTAATTAACTTCTATAGCTGGGAGGCCATTAACATGATCTATGCCTCTATGAATAGGCTAATCCTAGTATTGGCACTACCTCCTACCTTAGCCTAGAGCATGACTTCAAGCACTTCATGGGGGTTTGTGAAGGTCTTCATGGAAAACACTCTTTTTAATGGTACTAATAAGCCTCCAACAAACCATTATGTGTGCTAGGAGGGGTGAATGTCAAACAAAACCTTAGAGAGAAGAGTTTCAAATTATGCATCATACAAGTGCACACTTTTGGATAACCCTTGGTTGATTTCCTTAAGCACCATAATGCTCTGTTTCTCAAATTTAGGGATGTCAAACTCTTTTGAGAAGGCTTCCTTTAGTACATTTTATTTAACCATAGCCTAGTTTGGATCAAATTTTTGATACAAGGTATGGGTGCGATCTAGAAAGGTGGTTATGAACTGAGTTGCCTTATGCTTGAGCTAAGTGATGCCCCAAGCATACCATTGAAACTCACACTTAAACACATGTTCTAAAACATTCTCTATACCATGATACTTGGGCAAGTGCATTACTATCTCTTACTTGCTAAAGGGGTGACATAGGGTTTTGAGGCACTTGTCTCCCTTGTGTCTATATTATAAGTATCCCTCTAATGACTCCAATTATAGGTTAGGGAGTTGATCTTGATGTTGTCAACTATGATATCAAACTAATCAATGTATTATTTTTCACTTTTGGTGCCATGCCAATTCCTATAGGCTATTGCATAGTTGGCATAACCAATATCCTTTGTATGGGAATGCTTGTGCCTGTGTTCATAGTTATTAGATTGGCACTTTATAAATTCACCATATCCTCACCCAATTACTCATAGGGAATCACTTTCTTAATCATAAAATCTTGAATCCTATTAAATTCAACATCGATAATAGGTCTAGTTACCATTCTATCTTTTGATGGGAAATCCAACATATGAGCTTGTGCTTTAGGTTCAAAGGGGGTAGGTGATTTTATAACATTATCAAGCACTACATATTATAAGAACCCATTGCATCCTACACCCAACTATTGAGTCCAATTTCTTGTTTCTTCTTCTCTCTCTTTTCACTACTACAAATCAAGGGATCCTTCCCCATGCCCTTCCTACTCACTATGGGTCCTCTCAGCACTTCTAGGTTCTAGATCCTCCATCAACTTGCACCTTCACTTAAAATAGTTTAGCCTTCAGAGCTCTTAGGTGTTAGGTTTTTATTCCTCCTTCATCATACCTTACCTACACTTCCCTTTCTCACCTTTTTTGCTTGCTCACATGCGTAAGGACTTTAGCCTTCTATCCTTACAATTTCTATACCATAATCCACCAGAAGCTTCTTTATATCATTATCAATCCTTATTATGAATGTGCCCCTTGGTTCATGAAGGAACTCCTACTTTTATTTTTCAAGGCATGATAAGGTTGACACTATAAGCTCTAACATGTATATTTTTAATGTGTCACTCCACCAATTATCCACAACATCCATCCAAACTTCATCCAAGCCTTCTAGCCTCTATATGCACTCTGTGGTCCACTCAAATTGTTATCCATAGCTACATTTTTTAGTAGTATAGGTATCTAGCCATCGATACACATGATTAGGTAGCTCAAAAAAGAGTACCTCATATAAATTATTATATAGGTTGTCTTGAACCCATTTCCTTGGTTCCTATTCTTTACATGTAGGATGTTTTTATATGAATCTATCTTCTACTTACTATAGGCAGTACTAAATTTTCTTGAGAGATAGTCACAGCATCACTCTGTTGAACCATTATAGCAATGAAATTTGACATTATCCCAACAATGGAACCAATATGTTGTAGAAATTTCACTAGGTTAGCTTTTATGCTTAGTTACATAGCTATCAAACCAAGTTAGTTCTAGGTTTAGTGGAGCTTAACACAAGCATAGTAAGGTTTGGTACGTAGTATTTAATCATGCTATGGCATTAACATCAATTTCACACAAGTAAAAATACTTTTGCACTCACCTAAAGTGCAACAATGAAGGGACTAGGCTTGCATTAGGTTAGTTACAACATGGCACAACTTGAGGTTCAAGGGGGATTAGTCATTAACAAGAGGGGTTTAGGTGGCCTTTTAATGCTAGGTCATTCAAGTTGATTTTAATAGGCATAAGTATTCTCAGTGGCATAAGTCCTAAGGTTTGATCCCATGATTGTCTATGTAGGGCTCTTAGTGATGCAATCTAGGACAAGGGCAAGTATAATGTCATTTAGGTACTTACACAAATCATAGGGATGGCTTAGGTTTAATTGCTCATCCTCAAGATAACACCTTAGGTCCAAGTCTTATAACCTTGGTGTATTTTGGTTCCAACACTTAGTCACTTTATAGGCAAGTCAAGGTCACTATATGGTACAAAGATGCCATTATAGACTAGGGATGAACTTATATCTCATAATACATTCAAGTAAACAACTACAATAGTATTCAACTAAAACTAAATTATACACATAACTTTACATAGAATAAAGAAAGAGTCATAATATCATTTATTCAACCACATTATTCATTATTTCATGGTTCATTATACAAAGTTCAAGTATAAAATAAAGTATATGTCATTTCTTAACATTACTTATGCCCAAAAGCTCATAGGAAATCTTGGGATATACACTCAAATGTCTAAAATATCATATGAAAAATAAGAAATACTAATGATTTTCTCTCTATTCTACTAGAGCTTCAATATATTGGTTGCCTCCTCCCTAATCTTCAAATATGATTCTTATTTTATAGGTGAATGGGCATCTCTTTATTTGGTCAAATGTGCACATGCTAAGAGGTGAGGTGTCATTTGGGGTTGCTATCTTGTTGTCTCAATTATACTACCCAAATTAGATGAGTGCATGCCAGATGATGAGTTGGCATTGGGGGTCACTTTCTCACCTACTCCACTCTCCAACATTTGTGCTTCTTAAGCCACCACATACAAGTCATGGCAGGGATTCCCCCTAAAATTTAACACCACATAACTTCTTGCCAACTAAAAAATATCTTTGGGGATTCCTCTAGCTGATGCCAAAAGGTACAAAAAGGAGAAACTACTCCAAGGATTTCCTCATGCCAATATCAGATAAGTTGTTGTAGTCCATGTAAAGGTACAAAAGGGGGCCAACCAAGTTTCATGATGGGCCTATAGGAGGGCACTTTTTATCCAAGAATAAAACAATAAGGATCATAAGATAAGTCTTCTTTTGGCTAGGTATATTCAAAGACTGCCATTTTTGGGTTAAGAGGTGCCAAATATGTGCTATGTTAATAAGAAAGCAAAGACTAGTTGCCTATCTAAATGGAGAAACCCTTCATGCAGTGGGGCCTAGAATTTATAATTATGATTCACCTTTCATCTAGTGTAGGACATAAGTGGGTCTTGAATACTATAGAATACTTTACTAGGTGGGTGGAGGTAGTATCACTTAAGGAAGCAAATGATAACCTAGGTTTGGAGTTATATGACAACGTAGTAACTAGATTTAGAGTCCCTTCCACAATCATATCAGATAATGCATTGGCCTTTAATAGTGCAAGGGTGAGTGAATGGAACCTTAACCATGGCATCTACCTCAATCCTTCCAACTACTATCCATAAGGCAATGGACTTGTAGAGTCCACCAATAAGAATTTAATTAGAATCATAAGGAGAACTATGGAAGACAATAAAAGAGAGTGGCATACCAAGATAAGGAAAACCTTATGGGCATATAATATAGATTATAAGAGGACTAATGGTCATTCACATACCTTATTTTCTATGGAAAAGAGGCAAGGTTTTTCATATCACTTGAACTACCAACCTTGGAATTTAGACACCAACTTGAACTCATGGAGAGTGATTCAATCGAGGTAAGGATGAAAGAATTAAGAGAGATAAAAGAGATAATATATGATGATATTCATGCCATGTGGTCCTAAAAATATTAGGTTAAGAGTTAATTTGACAAGAGAGATTATTTAAATACCTTTCAATAAGGTGACATTATACTCAAGTGGGATGAAGAGCGTGGTAAACTAGGTAAGCAATCAAAATTTGATAGTCTTTGGAGTGGACCATATATTATTACCAAATACAAAGATCATAATGATTTATAATTATCCAAGATGAATGATGAGTAAATCCATATCACTATCAATGGGGTGTTCCTTAAATATTGTTACTAAGAAGAGTAAACTATCTTATATATAGTAGTTTAGGTTTCCTTCTTCCAAGTGTTGTGGAACATGCTTTGATAATTATTTATTTGGTTGTGTTCTTTTTTATTTATTATTATGTGTCCTAGTTACATTCCTTTATGTCATATTTTTTGTCTTGTAGATCTTGTTACAGTACCTAAGGTCTACAAGATATTGATCATGAGGTGTTAGTTCAGTCAAAGAGTTTTTCATCTAATCATGACTGATATACAAGAGATCTTGGGTCCTCTTAACTAGCAGGCATGTCAATCCTTCATAGTCATAAATAAATTTTAGTTATTCTACCCTTGGGATAAGAAATGAGTAAACCTATGACATGAGTACCTAATCTCACCTTGATCACCCTCTTATGTCTCTTGAAGTGTTAGGACAATCTAAAAGGGGATCATTGGTTATCATGTCAAGGCAATAGGTTCAAGTGAGGTGATATGCAAAGATATGTTATGGTTGTTGTCTTTTACCCCCCTTTTGAGATTGTTTCAATTTATCTCTTTTTTTTAGTTATGTATAAGGATTTACAACAAGTCTTGGAGTGGTCTTAATGGCCTAAACTTATTCATATTGAAGATGACCCAGTGTTTCAACTCATGACCTATCATGAATACATCTAAGTATGTTGAGAGCCTATAAATTATGGTAATATCAGAGGGTTAAGGATGTTGTAATAAGGATGTGTTAACCTTGTTTAGGTACTGAGCATGTTTTAAGGTCTTTTATCAGATATTAAGGTAGTCTCTATTTGAACTTTCACTTGATATCATATGTATTGCCTTTAAAAGGGGTGTTTGACCATGGAATGATTCTATTTTGACCCCAAAACACCAATAAAACTATAAATTATTCCCTAAAATGTTTCCATTATCACCATAATCCCATGATACAATGCTTTCATGTGAAAAAGGGTGTCCTTTCATAAGTTAAATGCTTTATTTTCCACTAAAGGGGCTCACATGTGGGAAAGAATGGATTTTCACCTTCCCTCCACTTGTAATCCTTATTTTGAATGCATTTAAACCAATAATTTCCCTCCTCCTACCCAAAAAAAATGTTTCAAGCTCTAAAAACTTGAGAAATTATAGGAAAGTAGTGTTTTGTAGGTATTTTCAAATGTTTATGGATCTATACAGCATGATCATGGTAAAATAAGGATAGGTATTTGTAGGAGGGACTAAATGAAGACATAATAAAAGATAATATAGGATTTTAAAGTATAAAAAGGTCAAAAATTGACCCCTCATTTCCATCATCCTCCTTGGTAACCTTCAATACCCTATTAGGTTCTTGTTCAGTACAAATAGGAGAGAGAATATGGTGACCTAAGCTCTTAGCTAGAAGAAAGGGGTATAATGGCCTTTTAATCCTTGTAATTATTTTTTTGAATTATGGAAAATGCTTCATGAACAATGGTTAAGAACCTAAGGCAATCAAACTAGTCTTCTACATCCACACAGGTCTAAGATTGGAACAATTTTAGTGTATTTATAACTAATTTGATGAAAATGGTGACTATGTATGTATTATACAAGTCCTCAAGGTCCTAATATTGCATCCTCCACCCCTATTTCACATGTGTGTGTCCATGGGAAAAAGAAACCTCTAGGTTATTATAAGTTATAGACTACAGGCAATGTTTTTTCTTTAATGCATATATCTAAAAATAAGTAGTGGTTTGAGGTTGAATGATGAGTTTCTTAGAACTATTAAGATATTATTGCCTCCTTAACATAATTATGATAAAATTAACCTTAAAATCCTTTAATATCCTACCTTCAAATGAGACTACCTATGGAATTTGACCTTCAATGCAAATATGGATAGAGTATTTCATGGTGATGGCTATTGAAGGTCATTAAAGCACAATAGAGGTAGCAAAAGGTGTTATATTCATGTGGAAGATTCCCTATTTTAGAAATAACATGCCTTATTATGGCTTTCAAGGAAAAGAAACTATGAAATAACCTTCCAATGATTTCATAGACCTATTTATTAAAGTTTAAGGTTCATTATTAGAGTTTAAGGTATTCATGGAATCCTAGGTTTCAATTTCTCCTTTTATGTGTCTGATTAATGAAATATAAATGCCTTGACTTGTTGAGTGTTTGGATAGGGGTGTCTGGGGATACATAGTTGGTATTGAATGAGGAATAATAGTGCATATGAAACATCTCAAATAATATCTACTATATAATACTCTCATCAGGCCATTTCACACCATCGTAGACCTTAGTTTCTAAACTTAGAGCTCCATAGGACCCTATGAATACCATTTACATATTTAAACCCTCTTTCCCAAGATTAAAGTATAGAAACAAGTTTAAATTATACATAAAGGCATAAAGTGTTAATAAAACTATGATATAAGGGTCTATTCAAGTGTGGATATTATTCAAAAAGTTATGACCAGGTTTAGAAGACCATCTCAGTCCTAGTCTCCAAAGGGTTTTCCTAAACCATCATATAACTAATTATATAAGATCTAAGGAAGAGTCCTATGTTACTGAGATGACCACCTCAAGAGTATGATTTGGGTTCAAGAGAAGTCAAATAAGGTTATCAAACATATTTTGGAAGACCCCCTCTTTCTCATGAGCTTGTTTTAAAAACCCTTGATAGTCAGCACACCTAGACCACTACCTATTGTAATGTAAGTAGTATGTCCCCAACATTGAAAATGAAATTCTATAGGCACATTGAATAATTAACTTATATATATAGGTAGAGTATATAGGTCATATTTTTTAAGGATAAGGAAACTTGAAGGGATGACCAAACAAGATAACTCATGCATGTACAATGAGCTAGGTTTACCTAATTAGTTGGGGTGCCTAATTGATGTGATTGGTAATTTCAAAAAGAACATAAAGGTAACCTAAGGGTGATGATGAAATCCATATTCCTAAATATTTCATATGATGGTGATATAATTTTGAGGTGGTTGTCTAGTTTTGAGTGGACATTCAAGACACATAGGCCTATATGCCTGATAATAAAAGGAATTTAAGAAATAGGGTTGAGAGAAGTCTTATTAAAAATGTGTTACCATATCATAAGAACATGTCATATGAGGTTCCAACTCCATCAACATTTTAGAAGGAAAGAAAATAATACTTAGGCCTTAAGTGGAACAACTGACCCAAACACTCAGGCTCGGTAATAGTGCTCAGGGCAAACCTAAAAGAGAGAGGGACAAATATGGTGGTCTAAATAGATGAGGCCAAGTGAAAAGGGTGTAAATAAGATATATAGGGGTGATATGGTGAAATTTAATCCACAAATACACCCAAAAGTGACTCAATGTCTTGAAATATGATCTAAACCTATAAGGTCTAAAGCCCTCCTTAAACCCTCAAGACCCCATATCTAACTTACTAACAGGCTCAAACCCCCATGGTAGGCCTGAGGAAATGAAGAGGTGTATAGGGATGATACAAGTCCTGAATAAGGTCTATGAACTAGGAATTTGACTCAAGAGAGCTGTTAGTATCTTGTTAGTGACAAAATGAAATCAAATTGAAAAACCAACACACTAGCTAACATACATCTCTAGGCTTAGTTACTTGGTTGAGCTTAGTTAACAATACTAGAATGGAAACACAACTAAAACATGAAAGAAAGAAAATATTTCACCTCCATTTAATGCTCCAAATTAGATTGTAGTAGTGGCTTGCTTAGCTTTTGCTCATGAAGTCTTCATCAAAGGAGGCCTGGCTATCTCCTCTTCTCCTTGGCACCTTATGGCTTTGACTTGGATTGGATTGGCTCAATATTTGGACATTATAACACTAATTTGATTGAATATTTGTAATAAATTTATAACTATAAATTTGGCATAAAATATCTTAAAATTTAATAGGCAAGGCTTCCTATTTATAGATTTTTGGAATGGTTTGAGGATCAAGCATGACCGTCCATCTCAAGATTTAGATGTGTGGCCATGAATAAATCTAAATATGAAATTAATTATAAAAATATCCCCATTAATATTTGGGATAGAGGGGTATTGAATAGGCATGGATGGTCTATATGAGGAATGGAGGGTATTAATGAGGCATGGGAGATCCATAATCCTGATATTTAGGGCTTATGGATGCCACCCCATATGATGATGCAACTTGATGATGTAGTTAATAGAAATAAATTTACAATAAATATTTATTCAAAAAGTTCTCTATAAAATTAACTTAATTCCCTAATTTGGTTTAATTAGCCTAAAACATGATTAATTAACTTTAGTGCAAATTTTGGCTTTTGGTGCACAAATTAATCAAATTGGTCAAAATGTCTTGTTATTGGTCCAAAATTTGACTGGATTGAAATTGGAAGTCAATATTAGATGCATTGGATCCTTTATCCCATTTAGGATGTTACCAATACTAAATAACAAAGATATGTGTCTCATGTAAGAGATTTGATAGAAAAGAGCAATTTAGGGCACCTAGGTGCAAAATTGGAATTTTGAATCAAAATGATCTAATCAAAGTTAGTTGGCCCATAAATTACATTATCACATTTAGTGATACTCTAGCTAAAATTAGCACTTGAATATTTCAATTTCAACTCATTTAATGCATTTTAGTATTTTTTGGCTAAATTGTGCACTTTAGGTGGAAATTGGTCAAAAGCCTGGTTGGAAGTCATTGGTGGCTAGATTTAGGTGTCTACAAGGTCTTATCTATAGAAGAAGATAGGGAAGTGGCTATTTTAGTCCTATCACCCCTCTTGATCTCTACTACACAAATTTTACTCATAACTCACTATATAAAATGCATGGGACTAGGTGTTTCTATACGAGATTCCGCTTTTCACATTCAAGAAAGGAAAAATGAGAAACTAAGAAACTAGAAGAAATGGTCTAAGGCTTGTATGTACCTGGATGAAGTCGTGCGCACTGTAATCTAGACGTTGTGAGAACTCCTCTTTGGTTGTGGAGGATGACACCTAAAAAAGAAAGAGACTAAAACATGAAAAGGCGTTAGATGAGGAGATGGTGGGCTGCCAAGCGAAAGCTTGATCCCAGAAGTATAATGACTTCCTTGAGGGATGTCAACTCACTTATTGATAAAAATAATTTTTGATAAAAAGAAAAATGATAAAAGACTGAAATGATTAAAGACTGAAAAGGAAATGGAAGCAAATGCTTACCTGAATGCTGCTGTCAGCCTGGTCACAGTCGTCAGTGTCGGTGGTCATACCGGCATCGGTTGGTAAAGGTCTACCGACGTCGGTTATTATGACAATGTCGATGGGGGTAGTGGTCTCTTCAGCTGGTGTCGGTTAGGGCAGTAGTCTTTGGACGAGGTCTGGTTGAGTTTTTGGTCTGTGGATGGGTCTGAGACAGAGTTTAAGCCTTGTCAATGGTCTGTGCAAGGGTCTAGGCAGAGTTGCAGGGACAATGGACAGAGTGTATGGTCTGAAAAGGGGCCAGATAGAAGACAGAGGCAATAGGGAGATGGGGAAATAAGGATTCAGGTCTAGTCTGGTGATAGTATGGCTTAGAAGCAATAAATAGAAAACTGATTACAGAGACATTCTAAGCTATTAAAAATGACATAACAAAAGAGTACGTACCTCTTGCCTGCTGAAGAAGAAGTGTAGGAGGTCAGGCTACTGATGTACCTATTGTTGATGCAGAAGACTATTGCAAGGTGGGGCTTATGACACCTATTGTGATTGCTAGTGTAGAACCCTGTTGTGTGTACCTAAGAGAGAGTGAGAGGTCTGACGGAAAGCTTGGCCGATTGATTGATCAGATTGTAAGATTCAAGAGTCAGATGAAGAGTAGGGGTGAAGGGAGGATAATGGATGTAGAAAACCATTATGAAGGAAACTGATGCTGGCAACACCGCTGACATCGATCGATAATTGACTGACGTTAGTGGCTGTAAGGCAGGAAAAAGGCTAAAAATAGCCTTTCATCCATTTTCCCAACTGCCAGGTTTAAGTGGCAGGGTAAGAAATAGTCGAGAGGGGTTAAATGGGCACGAGGATGAGGAATAGGTCATAAATGGGTCATGGGGGGGATGAAGGGAATCCAAAGAAGGGCATCCTAGGGTGGTGAGGTGGCAAGGGAGAGAGAGTTATTAACTTAAAATAAGATAATTATTTTAAATTAATAAGACATAGGTTAGGAGTGGTTAAGAGGACCAAGGGGGAGAGAAGGGGAGGATGACCAAGGGAGTAGACACGATTTCGGTGTCTACATTTGCCCCTTTTTGTCTTGTTGGTTATTCTTGACAAACTACAAGACAAAAATAGGAGTTGATTGCCCCAGGTGTGGGATGAGGTTGATTTCATCTTGTTAGTTGTTCAAGTTAACTGCAAGACAAAAACAAGAGGGTTGGTTGCCCCAATTATGGATGAGGTATTCCCCCTTAAAGTAGGGGTCGAGGGAAGGGAACCTGGAATCAGGTGCTGATTTGATAGAAAATGGATGAAAAATGGTGAGTGTGAATGCTGTAATAGTTGTGATTGCACGTATACCACTACACAAGATGGTCAGGTCAAATTGTCATAGGTCAAGGGTTAAGGAGTGCCAAAATTGAAGTAACCAAGCCCTAGCATTTGGTCGTAGCTGATCGGGTTATTCAATCTAAGCTGAAGCTCCAATGGTCATCGTGTTCCAGGTATCTCGGGCTTAGGAAGTGCTCCTAGAAAACATGAAAATGTCACAAGTAGTGGGGATCAATCGGCTTGCGATCCTATACTTGTGAAGGTCATAAATAGTCTGCGCATAATTTTGCTAACCAGTCGTGGGGTAGCATACATGCAAAAATAACCAAGGAAAAGTCATCTTGGAAGTGGTCAGGGTTAGAGGAGATAGACATGATCCCCAAAGTGGTTGGTCGAGATGATGCTGAGATAGAAAATTGTTTGAATAAATGGATGGATGAAAGAATGTGGCTGAGCTAACCTCAGAAGACTAAGTGCTGCCTACATAGCTCCTATCATTAGGGCCTCAGGCCAATGTAGTTCTCCCTAAAAGGGAGGAAGAGTCAAAGGTATGGATTGGTCTTGGTCGAGGTCAAGGTCATGGTCAAAGGTCAAAGGATTGGTCAAAGGAAAGAATGGTTTGTCCATCAAGGAGATGAACAAATGAGAGTGGTTGAGCTAACCCCAGAGGATGTCATGTCAACTGAGTGCTGCCTACATAGCCCCGGTCTTAGAGCCTCAGACCAATGTAGTTCAAAAGAAGAGACAAAATGGTCGATGATTGGTCTTGGTCATGATGAATGATGAGGGGAAGATGATGTTGCAGCCTTTTCCATATTGTGTGATGGTGTATTCTACAACATTGGTCAATGGGTCTTTCATCCCTAGCAATTTTCCATATTCGTGATGGATGTATGCTAAAAATGAATTGAGTCTATTTATGCTTCAGCAAGTAATGGTTTATGCTTAACATAAATTGAGTTTGGTCGATAGTTTCCATGTGTATTGTTGTCTACATAAACTATGTGAAACAGACTAGGTCATGTCGATGGTCTGAAAATGTTTGGGTCGATTGGGTTGAGGTGGCAAAATGATTTGGTCAGATGCGTGACCAAAGTGTGACAAAAAGTGAAAGGCAAATTGCTCTTTCATTGACAAGGACCAAAATGATGGCATGGATAAGGGTTGTTTAGAAACAAAAGACCCGTTCATGCATTACGTCATTGACCAGTGGTTGTGTTAGAGAAGCAATCGAATCACTTGACGTTAAGTGAGCTCAAAATCCCTTGAGTATGATAGGATATGGATGGAAGGGGGAACCCTTTTTGGCAAGAACAACTTTGCCCCTTTTATAGGTGACCCCAAGAACGACTATAGACAAGTCCATGACTTTAAAGTTGTCAGTCAATTTTTTTTTTGGTGTAGACTGATCGATGCGGGAAGTCTGCGAGGGGATGTTGTCTTGCTTTGTGGTCATGTCGTGAAGCTGATCGATGCAGGAAGCTTCTAAGATAGTGCTGTGTATGTAGCAAAATTTATGCATAGCCATCCTTCGAGGGAGTGGTCTATATTCTGCTTTATATGTTTTTGATATGACTTTGGCCTAACTGTCCTTCAAGAGAGCATTCGAGTAGATACAACAATGATGATGTAGCTATCCTTCGAGGGAGCAGTCTACATTTATAGTTTTATGACCTTGGAATATGCATCCCATTTTTATATTTTTGATTTTTTTTATTGACTGGACTTTTGGTTATGGACTTGACTATAGAGGTTTAGAGGGTTTCCCTTTTATTAGGATGAAGCGTTCATGCTTGACAAAAGGGTTAGGATTGAGGGTTGAAGGAGATAGGAATGACGGTGATAGGGACTGCTCAAGGGATCGAGCTCAAGTTAAATGTCAAGTGAATAATTACTTGACTAACAGTGGACTGGTCAAAGATGCAAGGCATAAAGGGGCTCAAGTTTTGACAAAGTCCTGACCCATGGTTGTGTTATGATGCAAGGTCCAAGTCAATTGGGAGCAAACTTGCCCCATTTGCTTCATTCCAAATTGGTCACATGTTGATTGATGATGAAAAAGGTTGGTTGATATTTGGTTGAGGTCGGGTCGATGCTTGTTTGATATGATTAAAAGGTTGGTTGATGTTTGGTCATTGTTTGGTCGATGTCAATGCTTGGTTGAAGCTTGGTCGAGACTTGGTTGAGGCTTGGTTGATATGATTAAAAGGTTGGTTGATGTTTGGTCATTGTTTGGTCGATGTCTGGGGTCGATGGTGAAGAAGTTGGTTGAGACTTGGTTGAGGCTTGGTTGATATGATTAAAAGGTTGGTTGATGTTGAGTTGGATGATGTGATTAAAAGGTTGGTTGAGGTTTGGTCATTGTTTGGTCGATGTTTGGGGTCGATGTTTGGTTAAGGTTTGGTCGATGGTTTAGTTGATGTCGAGTTGAATGTTTGGTCGAAGATAGGTTGAATGTTTGGTCGAGGTCGGGTTGATGGTCTGGTTGAGGTCGGGTTGAATGTTTGGTCGAAGATAGGTTGAATGTTTGGTCGAGGTTGGGTCAAGGTTTAGGTTTAAAAGAGTGATTGATATTTGGTCGAGACTGGGTTGAAAGGTTGGTCGAGGCTTGGATGAAGGTTGAATTCTCCCAGTGGCTAGGGAGAATGTTTGATAGATTGGTCAAGGTCAGTTGAGGCTTGGTGGTCAGATTGACTATTTTGATGTCAAATAAGGGGGTTAAAGGCGGCAAAGGGACCATAGTCTGGCATGGAAATCCTGATTTAGGTGATGAGGTTTGAGAAGCATGGGTCGGTGTTGATGATTTGTCGAAGGGGTGGTCAAGAGGATCCTTGATGAGAAGGGTATCTTTTTCCCGTTGTTGATGAATGATAGCTTTAAGAGCACAACAATGCTCAGTGTCATGTCCCGGAGTGTGATGATAATGGCAAAATTTAGAGTTGTCAAACCAAGATGGTCTTGATCTGAGAGTTGATGAGTGGGATGGTGAGGAGGTTGAAGGTTTGTTGATGATGTGGTCAAGAAGAAGGGTGTCTTTCTCCAAACATTGGCGAATGACAACCTTGAGGGCACAACAATGCTTAGTGTCATGCCCAGGTGTGCGATGATATGCACAAATTTGAGTGTCGTCGAACCAGGGTAGTTTTGGTTTGAGAGTTTGATATGGTTTAAGAGGTGAGAGCTTGATGCGAGAAGACTACAACAATTTATATAATAGTAGGGCATAAGAACCTGCTAATGGGTCTGGATGTTTTGTTGCAGTGGGGGTTGATGACTTTGGTTTGAGAGGCATAAGAGGCATTAGTCGTACCATCATTTTTGTGGGTGGTGTAACCACACGTGGAGATGGCACTTTGGTGGTGATAGGTGTTGGATGTTTTGGAGGAAATATATGTTTGATGGGTTGAGAGAGTAATGGAGGCGACTTGCCTCTGTGAGGTATGGGAGTAGGAAGCACCCCTATTAAAGTGGATGGATGCGAGCCCAAAATTGAAGGTAATGATGAAGGTGGGGGAGGAGTCCTCCAGTGTGGTTTAGTGGCCTTCTTTGATTTGGGTTGAGGGCCACCATTGTGCGAGGTGAGGTTAGATATAGGTTTGGATTTGAATGTGGATGGAGGTGAGTGAGATGTAACAATCTCATGCAAAGGGCAAGAGGAAACTATAACTGGGTCTTCCTCAGTCGAAATGGGTGAAGAGACTGGTTCTTCTCTTGATGGAGAAGAAATAGGAGCATGTGGCTCCGTAGTTGGATAGAGCATAGGAATGGTCATGGTCTCGATGTGTGGTCTAGGTGTGGGGAATGTATGATCCCCCATTGATGACAAGAAGGATGAGGGTGAGGCAGTTGGTGTGGGTGCCATCAAAGCATCCTCTAATATGAGAGAGGTCAATGAAGGACTAATAAGAGAAGAAAGTTCTTCATCCTATGGAGGAGGAATAGGGGAAGAAGGGTCTTCCACCTATGAAGGAGGTTGGTCAGGGATCAGAGAAGAGACAGTGTCGATCGTGCGTATATTATGGTCTTGAGGGTCATTGGTCATGGTCTGGACATTGTTTTGATTAGGAGGATGGTTGGGAAATGGTTGCTTGAAGATGTCGATATGTTGGTTGGGTGGGGCATTCGGGTTGTCCAAGATGAGATCACCCCTATCTAGCATGTCTTGGATTATGTTTTTGAAGGTTTGACAGTTATCCATGCTGTGGCTGTGGATGCGATGATAGTGACAAAATTTGGCCTCCCTATATAATGTAGGGAGGGCTTTTGAAGGGTCGAATTAAGGTGGTTAGATTGGAGGGAGATTGAGGACCCCCTATTTGACAAGTTTTTCCAAAATGGAAGCGTATGATTTGCCAAGTGGAGTGTACTATCGTTGCATGTACCTTTGCTGGAATTGGCGGGTGATGCTTTGGGATGTGGATGGCTCAGGCTGGTTGGTTGAAGGTGAAGAGGATGAAGGTCTAATGACTACAACGTTTTCTGATGCCTTAGACTTAGGATTAGATGAAGAAGGTTTAGAAGAAGAGGAGTCATTGGTCTTTGAGTTGGGATTCTTACTCTGCAACTTGACTTTGTTCTCTTCAATGGCACGTAATTCAAGCTTATGGGCCATCGTGAAGGCTTCGTCAAAGGTGCGGAAGGTCTGAACCTGCAAGGTAGAATAAATATGCTTGGCACAGGCTTGAGAGAAAATTTTGATAAGTTTGGGTTGGGGTAAGGAAAATGAGCGCTGATTGATGAGGCTTCTCTAATGAGCAACAAAATTAGCTATGGATTCATCCTCGAACTGCCGGATAGAATAGAGGTCTGTGATTGAGACCTTTTTGGTGATGTTGATGGAGAAATGATCAAGGAAGAGTTGTGCCAACTAGGTGAATGTGAAGAGAGAATGGTTGGAAAGAGAGCTGTACCAGTCAAGAGCAGCACCAGAGAGTGACATAGGAAATGTGCATAAAAGTAACACATCGTCGTGTGTAATGAGATAACAGGCATGTCTGAATGCCCGTAGGTGCTGTTGCGGGTCTTCCTTGCTCTAAAAATGAGAGAATTTAGGAAGCTCCCACTGACTGGGATACAGCCTGATCGGGACGGAGGGATGAATGGGTTCGTTGCAAATTTGCTCATATGAGAGGGCATTGCGTGAACCAGAAATAGAGGTCTCTAGGCTAGACATCTTGTCCATTAGCATTTTGATGATGTTTGCTGATGGATTGGTGGGTGGGGCACCCCTAGGTTGTAGGGTACCTAGAAGGTGGTCAAAGAGGTGTATGACGTACTTGGTTGTGCTTGTGTAGGTGAAACATATGGTAGTGCATCATAGGGATAGATGTCGTGGTCAAAGGGGCTTGTGCTATGAAATTGGAGGACACAAGTTGACTAGATACTGCCATAGGTGGTTGAGTGGTGGCACTGGTAAAAGGATAGGTTGTCACTCCCGCGTGTATAGGTGCAAGAGTGGGGGAGGGTGAGACAATCAAGTTCTGGTATGGTGTAGAACTTGGTTGAATTATGTGTGATTGAGGGGGTAATGAAACCTCGATGGAGGTAGGTTCGAAAATAGATGGGGAGGCCAAACTTTGCGTATTGGCCATGGTCAAGTGACTAGTCAAGACAATAGGCTGAGTCATGATGGGTTGGGTAGCAAATGACGTCGATGTCATTGCCACTATGCCTAAAAGGTCCCACATTTGGTTTCTCGTGAGATAGTTTTGGAGGGCTTTGACATTGAGGTCCAAGAATCTTTCAAAATCTTGGTCCCCTTCATGTCTACTCCCTTGGTCGTCCTCCCCTTCTCTCCCCCTTGGTCCTCTTAACCACTCCTAACCTATGTATTATTAATTTGAAATAATTATCTTATTTCAAGTTAATAATCCTCTCTCCCTTGCCACCTCACCACCCTAGGATGCCCTTCTTTGGATTCCCTTCATCCCCCCATGACCCATTTATGACCTATTCCTCATCCTCGCACCCATTTAACTCCTCTCGACCATTTCTTACCCCGCCACTTAAACCCAACAGTTGGGAAAATGGATGAAAGGCTATTTTTAGCCTTTTTCCTGCCTTCCAGCCACCGACATCGGTCAACTGTTGACCGACATCGGCGGTGTTGCCGACGTCGGTTTCCTTCATAATGGTTTTCTGCATCCATTATCTTGCTTGGCCCCAGCTCTTCATCTAAATCTTGAATCTTACAATATGATCAATCAATCGGCCAATATTTCCATTAGACCTCTCACTCTCTCTCTCAGGTACACATAGTAGGCTTCTACACCAGCAATCACAATAGGTATTAGAAGCCCCACCTTGCAATAGTCTTCTACAACAATAATAGGTACATCAGTAGCCTGACCTCCTACACTTCTTCTTCAATAGGGAAGAGGTACGTACTCTTTTGTTATGTCATTTTCAATAGCTTAGAATGTCTTTGTAATCAATTTTCTATTTATTGCTTCTAAGCCATACTATCACTAGACCAGACCTGAATCCTTATTTCCTCGTCTCCCTATTGCCTCTGTCTTTTGTCTGGCCCCTTTTTAGACCATACACTCTATCCATTGTCCCTACAACTCTGCCCAGACCCTTACACAGACCATTAACAAGGCCCAAACTCTATCTCAGACCCGTCCACAGACCAAAAACTCGACCAGACCTCATCCAAAGACTACTGCCTCGACCGATGCTGGCTACAGAGAACACGGGGGAGAGAAGGGGAGGATGACCAAGGGAGTAGACACGATTTTGGTGTCTACATTAGGAGCTATTCAAGAGTTTTGAATGGGTCTATGGGATAAACATCCATGGAAATAATTTTTGGATTTGAGGCCTAAAATCTATAAACCATCATTAATATGGTAGGCCACTAAAACCCTTTCTAAACCTTGATAAATATCTAATGAAGTAATTATGCTCTCAAAATGATTTAAGGTGAGGTAGTTTATCCTTCAAATAATATTAATGGTATTCCAAAGTCTCATGATCACCTAGATGAGTCATTGGTTGGCATGTGCAGGGTGTATAGTGTATGAATTAGACATAAATAGAATTGATACAAGCCTAAAGAGGATTGATCCAAGACTATATGCAATAAATTGGAAAAGGTTTGCATATTTTACATGTTTATGAAGAGGGAAAGGTATCAATATGTCAAAAGGGTTGCATAATGATCATCTATAGGGGTATTCACAACCAATGGCCAGCTATAGACATGCATAAGAGCCTAGTTAGAGGAGTTTGTGCACATGAAAGAGAATCAAGTGGCTTAACCAAGCTAAAAAATATGATATAAACACTCAAAGAGGTAGTATTCATACTCTTAAAGGTAGCCAAGTACCCTCACAACTCCATTTTGTAGGCAAAACTTAAGAACCCTACCTTTAGGCCTGTTGGCCTAATACCCTTCTCAAGGCATGAATAATTGAAGACTAAGGTTAGAAGATAATGAGGGTTGAATAATATCTAAACTATCATGGAAATGTACTTTAAGGAGTTTTAGATGTGCAAGCAACATTGGTTTGTAAAGGAAAGATTAAAATTGGTCATTTTGGCCAAAAATTGACTTAAGGGTGCACAATATGCAAAAATATCATCCAAGGAGCACCTTATTATGCTCAAAAATATATGGAGAATTTTCATGAGGACCCCAGCTACTAGGGAAAGCTTGGGAGGGATATATTATTTAATCTCTTGGAATTGGTTTTGTAGTTCAAGCCCTTAAGACTATGAATAATTGCTAATAGTCTAAACCTCTATAAACATCCTTAAAATATTAATAGAGACTTAATGGAGTAAATATTGAGGAATTTTCATCCAAATGCATTTAAATGTATTGGGAGACACCTAAAAATCATAGTGCACTCTGAGGAGGTTCCAACCATGGCATTAGTTTGTACATATAGTTGTACAAACCCATATAAAACACTATTTTGGAAAGATTTTATGATAAATTCATCGCATAGAGTTATATGAGGAGTTTAATATCATGGATGAGGGTATTTTTAAGCATATTTCATCTTTAAAAATCACACAACACTCTCATTTAATCTTGGAAATGCACCTACAAGTCTGAGCTAAAGGGCCAGTCCAGAAATGCTAGTGGAAGGTGACCTAGTCACCTAAATGAATAAAATTTACAAGTGTATATTGATTGGAAGGCATAATAAATGGCATAATATGTTTTTTTATACTTGATACATTCCCACTCATACATATTTAAGGTTTTATTTAATCGTCATGGTCATGCAAGTAGATAACACTAAGAGACTAGGCTTAGTTGCCAAATAGGCTTATTTGGTCAACTAGAGAAGATGAGTATTGGCATAGAGAGACTCCAAAGGAGTAATTTAAAGGTCATAAAATCATTATTATTTCTCTATGGATGTGATCAGGCAAACTTCATGGACATTATGGGGGATTAGGTGGTTTTAGTCCTAGTTAACATGTATAAGGGGAAGGGAAAGCCACTTATTGATTCATGGAGGCCTAAATAAAAAACTATGATGCATTTATAACTATTAAAATAAAAGGCAAATAAATATATTTGAATGATAATCCTATGTATGGAGTCAACTTTGGCCAAAAATAGACATCTAACACCCTAAAAGGCTCATTGAAGACCATTCACCACCAAGGTAATGCAAGAAGGGAGTTATGTGGGCTAGTTATAACTATTCAATGAATAAATTATGGTCATTAATGAACTATTCATACCTTATCCATGTCACATTTATTTATCCCTCTTGTTCATGTTTTATAAATTGAGGTTCTAAGGCCATTATATTCATCCCTTGACTAGGTATGATGAAACTTTGCCTAAATTATATCTTGCAAAACTTTTAAATCAATAAGAAGGACTATTTAAAATTTAATTACTAAGTGTGTTATGTTATTATTTATTTAAATAATTGGTGAAGTTTTATTCCCATTTATAGGTCCTTATTTTCACCTAGTTTCTAGGATACTATTCTATACAGGTCACATGATGTGTCAAGTGTTGGTGACTATGTTTGAAGTGAAATTTGGTTGGTAGTTCCTTAAAATATACCTCTCATACATAAAATTCATGTTTAATCCCTCTAAATTAACCTTCATGTGAATTAATAATGCTTAGGAACCCCTTGGAAAACATGTTTCAGTCACTAGTCCTTATTTGATTCACAAAGTGTTGATTAAGGATCAGTTAGAGTGGATAAAACATGTTGGTGCATCACCTCCCCTTAGTTTATGTTTTATTTTATGCACCATATTCTATCAATTTTCATCACCAAAATAATAGGTTTAGGATTTGAGTTAAAATGGATGCACCAAGGGAGATAGCTCTAAAACTAGAGGTTTAGTCCATCCATAGGTTACCATAACCTTGGACTAATCCCATGTCACCCCAAACTTGTAAAGGTCTGAACAATCTTCTCTTAAGGGTATAATTTTGTAGTTAATAATAGATTCAAATTATATACTAAATAAATAAAAGTAGATCATAATTCAAATCCAAAATCATAATGAAGAGTGAAAGAACACCATGCTATGTTCATAAATACTGGTAAATTTGTCCACAAATATTATCCATAACATTTGATATATCTCTATGAAGTTGTATCCTAATTGTAGTGAGAGTCTCATCAATCTTTAGGAAAATCTATGAAAATACCTTTCATTGAATATCCTCTACAAAAAATGTATGTATAGCTAGAGGCTTATGCTCATGAGGAATATCATGCATATAATACTTAGGAAAATGAATATGAGTAATATTTGTGGGAAAAGAAAGAGCCACCAATGGGGAAGGACTCCTAGGTGGGGAAAGAACCATACGTGGAGAAAAAACATGTGGATAGTGGTCCACATGAGGAGAAACCATAGGTGGAGGAACCACAAGTGGAGAAGGGTCCACAGGTGGAGAAACCATGGGGGAAGAAGGAGGATCCTTCTTACATGGGTGACTTGTGGAAGGAGGAATAATGGGTGAAATACTGGTCCTAAGGTGATCCTAAAGATGATACTAGAGGATTTTGCAATTATTGGTGTGATGGGTACGACACTAGTGCCAAAGACAAGATATCTCTCTATATTTTAGAATATTCTCAAGTAATAACTTGGGAGAAAGTATAGCCTTGTCTATAGGCTAAGGAAGGGTAGGATACAATGTGTTCATATATTATCAAATATTTTGAAAATGGATGGAAGAATGATTATATGTGCCATAAAAACACCATATACACTTGTTATTAGACTTCATGGGTCTACTAATGGAGGAAGTAGAATCAGAATTTAGGGAAGGCTAGTATAAATAGTAGTCTCTAGTCCAATGATTGGAAACCCTATGAATATCACAATAAGGTTGATCAGCCCATTGGGTGGGTAGTCAATAAAGATATGATAAAGGAATTAGGCCATCAACAAGGGGAGGTGGGGTTGGTAGAGAGACTGGGCTAGGCTCATATGAAGGAGAAGTAGAATCATATACAAGATGAGGCTCAATTAAAGGTAGAGTGGGAGTAGGATCTAGACTAGGTTTAGCTGAGGGAGAAGTAGGATACATATAGGGCTTAAGGATGGTAAAAATAATCTCTAGGGGAAGTAGGCTATAGGGATCTTGATATATATCAAAATGATAGGGACCAATCATAACATGATCTATAATCATGCTCCTAAGAGGCTCTACTAAAATGAGAGGTGTGTCATGTGAATTTTCCATCTCTATCCTATGAATGAGAAACATAATAATAGAATTAGAAACTATATAAGACAAAATATGATAAAATGAATAAAAAGACTAAAAAAAACAAGAATGATAATAAAATATCTCAACGTCTCTAGCCTGGACATGACCTCTTAGAAATGTATCATCTAAATTCATCATAATTAGGTCTATGAAGGTTGATGGTGCATGTAAGGATGACCTTCTCATCATAAGTGGTGTGATGAATAAAATGCTAAGTTTTGGTTAATACCATAGGTATATCATCGATAGGTGGTTGATGAGAATGCAACTTTAAGAAAAGTGGAAGCTGGGCAATGAGATGAGGAGAGGGATCCAAAGTATTGATCTCATCTAGCTCATCATCATTAGAGTCTAAGAGGTTAGGTGGTATGTTCTTGATTAGTTTAATATGGCAATGATAACCTCAAGTAGAGTTGATGGGAAAATTAAAATGTTGAGATTCTCTAAATGTAACACTTGGCAAGGGTTCAAGGGTTGGAATTTTTTTTGATGATATATATATAAACTTAAAAAAATGTATAAATAATTCACAAAAAAGTTAAGCAGTATGAGAGCACACCACGACACACTAGGCAGAGCTTTGGAGCAAAATCAAGTATCAAAATCTAGAAAAATCCTAGAAACAAGTAACAAAGTCACAAAGTCATAAAAAGAGATAAATTTTATGTAACAAAATCAAGGACATATGATGGTATATCCATATCATTAGGACCTTAGCCCGAGCTTGGAAAATCATTGCCATCTAGAATAGGCTCCCAACTAGTAACTTGGGTAGTGTTTGTATCATCATCTGCTTGTGTTTGAGTAGGTGAGATAGCCAAAGGGAGCCTAGGGAACTTATCCAACATGTATTCATGGCCTTCAAGTGGTTCCCCCAAAGCATCTAGGTGTAGAGGAGGAGGAGGATCACCCTAACCATCTTATCCAATAGGGGAAGGAGGTAATGAATTCTACCCTCACTATTGCTTAGGAGGGGAGATATGCTTGTATGAGGTATCACTGTGACAATAGTGCTTGAAATGAATACAATGATGCCCACTATTAGGTGGTTGAGGCAATCTATCATCTAATTTGGGATCCCTAGGTAGAGAATGTAGAACTTGAGCCATAGCACAAGGAGCATCTCCCTAATGGGAGAGGAGATCTTGAAGATTCCCAAGCTCTATAGCCATTTTATTAGCTTGAACTTGAATCTACAAAATAACATTAGAGATGATAGAATATTTTTTTAAATCAAAAACATTACAATCAGTAGAATCATGATTAAACAAAAAATTCTTTCTTTCTTTCTATATCCAAAAGAGAATCTACACTCTAAAATTATGCCAAATTTATGTGTATTTTAAGGGCATTACAGGTTTGTATTTAAGGAGGATGTGCTACCAAAGGAATAATTTAGGTTAAAAAGGCTTGAAAAGATTATGAATTTATGTCTAGACCCTTTGAGCTTTGGAATAGTACCAGAAGAGATGAGGAATCTTCTCAAGGTGGCCATAGAAGGGGTAAGTAGGTAGGTGGACTCCAAGCTGAATGAGTCTTCTTCTAATAGGTAAGCCTTGGTGTAATATACACCAAGAAAAATGAGAAATATTGGGATCCACACAAGTCCCCCAAATAGTGTTGAAGTGAAAGCTCCACATTTTAACAAATGAGTGCAACCCCTAATAGGCATTAAGCTTGTCAACCATAGGCAAATGGGGGGTGAGCCATGCATAGCAAAGCTGAGGAGTTTAATTTTGGAAGGGGTCTCAATATACCATTTCCAATCCTTCCACCACAACTAAGTGGAATGGACCAAGATTTTATGGATCATGAAAGTTGGGATGACTTTGAGGATCCTTTGGTAGGACTCCTAGTCTACATTGGCTAATCAAAATTTAGCTTTTGCCTCTTCCTAAGATATCCAAGAGTGAGAGAACATGTAGAATATATCCTAGATGGTATGAATTCCTCTATAGTAAAGATTGAGGGCATTGATCCAAGGGAATTCTACCAGGGGCTATTCATTGTGAGAAAAAATGGGAGACCACCAAAAAGAGTGGGAGTTAGTAGAGAGCCCATTCAGAAACTAGATCCATTTAGAGCAGCCATGGCTTAATATTTTCCTAAGCCTTCTAGATGATTTTGGCCATAAAAGAACCAGTAATCTAGATGAGAGATTGGATGAAGAGTAAATTAGGGAAGCCAATCCCTTTTTAGGCTTTCTTTCCCTTGGGCAACCTTGAGGAGATATAATGTCTGAATAACACCTCCCAAGATTTTGGGCCCTCAATGGCCTACACAATCCATTTAGAACATAAGGTAGCTCCTTATTGAGCTATGTCAATGAATCCCATCCCTCCTACTTCCAACATGAGGCAATAATATTCCCAGGCCACCCTATAAAATCCTCTACCTTGTGGGGAATTGGCCTAAAGGAAATATCTAAGAAGTTTCTCCAACTTTAGGTAAGATGTTTTAGAAGGTACCCAACATGATGAGTAGTACACATGGGTGGATGCAAGAATTTTTGAGCAGATTTGAAATTTTCTTGCCAATAAAAAAGACTTGGTCACCCAATAATTTAGGTTCTTAAAAAATATATCAATAAGATATTACCACAATAAAGGTGTCAAAGCATCAAAAGAAAAGGGGATGCTAATAAATTTAAATATTTCATCATGTTGGATCTAGTTCTAATCAAATTTAGTAACCCACACTAGTTGAGGGAGGTATGATTATCTATAGCAATGAGTTTTCTACCATTAGATGCTAGAGCTAGAGGCTAGGTAGGAAGAAGGTGTTAAGACATTGTAAGGCATTGTCCACATTAGCTTCATCTTTAATGAGGGTAAGGAAGGATTCATCTACAAAGTGTCCATTAAGAAATTTCATATCTTTGTGTGGATTAGTTACATCAGGAGGGAGATAAATTCCCTTAGCAAGGTCACTAACTTGGGCATTACTAAGAAGATATCCAAAACCCTTAGCTACAAGAACATACAAGGTAGGAGCCATAGGGTACCCTTGGTGAATGGAATAAAATAAGACAAATTACTTAGAGGTGTCTCCATTAATAGAGAGGACATGCAAGGCATCTGAGAAAAACATCTAAATGGTTTGAGTGAAGATGGGCCCAAATCCCAAAGCTTGAAGCATGGCTAAGATAAAAGGCCATTCGATGTGATCATCACATTTTTCAAAGTCAATTTTGATGAACATAACTTGTTTGTTATATTGTCTAGCCTAATCCATCCTTTGCCAAATGGAAATGATGTTATCTAAGATATAACGGCTTTTGATGAAACCTATTTGTTTTGGATGTACAATGAGAAGCAACATATTATGCAACCTAATTACTAGATCCTTGGAAATAATTTTATAAGAAACATTCAAGAGGGTGATGGGCCACTAGTTGTAGATCAACTCAATATCTCCCTGCTTAGGTATGATTTTGATATTTCCTTTATTTATATGTTTACCTAGTGAATGTGTGTGAAAAACTTCTTGATAAACCTTATGTAAATCACTACCCAAAATATCCCAAAGATTTTTGTAGAATTTTTAGGGGAACCTATCAATATCAAAGGCTTTGTCATTAGCCATGTGAGACACATCTTCATGCAAATCATCAACAGTGAGGGGCCTATTAAAAATCACCCATTGGGCAAGAGTGAGTTTTAATTGCACCATTGAAAGGCATTATTGAAGGGTAGTTTCATGCTCAGTTGAATATGCTTGAGATTTGAACACTTGATGATAATGGTGGATAAAACATTGCATAATCTATGGAGTCTTTGTGAGTCTATTATCAACCTCAAAAATGACTTGTATTTTCTACTTTGAGTTTTTTAGCTCATAATATTTGAAATAACTAATTAGAAGCTTTATCTCCTATTTTAAGCTAATGAATCCTAACTTTGACTTGGGCTCCTTGGGAATTATAGTTGTCTACAATGTGAATGCAATTCCTAAATGACATAACTCTCTCCTGAAAGATATCATTAAAGGGATATTTTTCCAGAGTTAGAGCCACATGACTCAGTTATAAGGTAGTAGAAAAGTAAGAGTGTAAGGGTTGAAAATTTGAATGCACCACATTCTTATAATTGTTTAAAATTCAAAGGGTTGGTGTCTCCTTGAATCCTATAGATAACACCATTATGGGGAAACATGACACATTGGTAGGCAAAAGAGGTGACAATCCTCATGCGATGATTCCAAGGTCTACCAAGCAATATGCTATAGGAAAGGGAAAATTTGAAAATCATAACCTTCACTTGAGAAATGATAGAAGGGATGGTAATAAAAAACCACACACAACCTAAAGGAAGCATTTGACTTTTATCATAACCTTATCATGTACTGTGTGTGGATTTAAGATTACACTTGAAATATCCAAGAGTTTTAATGAAGTTAAGGGATGCAACATAAATAATAGAACCCTCATCAATAAAAACATGCTTAACCTATATATCACCAATTTGAATGCTTATAAAGAGTGGAGGATCATCCATATGAAGCATAATCTCATATGGGATCAGAGAAATAATATAGAATTTTATAAAAATAAAAGTGTCCATTATTTCATCAATGTTTATAGACATCTCTTCACATTGTTGTAAGATACTATATTATAACTTAGATAAGGTAAATTCACATCCTACTAAGGGAGGATAAGGGAAGTTCATTTAAAATAAGAGTTGAATCAGGTGGTTGAAATGATGTGGAAAAGTTCACAGGAGTTCAAGAAAGAGTATTTGAGATGAGTGATTAATAAGTACTGACATAGGGTCCCATTCATTATAACCCATGGGGGGACTACTAGATAGAGGTGCATAATGTTGGAGGATCTCCTAATAAGGATAATTAGAAGTTAATTCAAAATTGTGTTGATAAGACATGGTTGGTTTAGTTTTGGGATAAATCGATTGATTGTCTTTAGATATTGGGATAGTTGATTTGGGTTAATCTAGTGATTGATTTGAAGAAATGTTATTAGGAGTTAGAGTAATGTTTTTAATAGGTGTATATATTGGGGTATTTGTATAAATAGTATGAGGGTGTTACCAATTAAGGTGTTAGAATTGGGTCTTGGAAAAAAATAAGGTCCTCTTGCCCAAAATCTATTAGGTGAGATGGGGAAGAATCTTGGATAACATAGAATGTTTGGGATGTTTGGTGTGTGTGTGTGTAGGATGATAATTAATGAAAGAAAATACCCTTCACATATTAATCATATTTACAACATTATATTTATAATTTTGGTCTATAAGACTTTCAACATTGTTGGTGGAAGGAGTAGGCTTGTTGTTGTTGTCTTGATGATTAGGAAGAGGGTCTTTATAGATGGAAAAATGAGCATTAGACTGGTTCAAAGCTTGATTTTTATTTTGTGTTTCACAAGATTTAAATGCTATGCCATAGGATTTTTGGTGCTTAAAAATGAGAAAATCATGATCAAAGTTTGGGCCAAGGAGGAAATCCATAGCTAAATTATGTAATTGCTTACAAGTCTCATGAGAGTGGCCCCAACTCACATGAAACCAAGAAAATTTATTTGGATCATACCATGATTTCATGAGATAAGTGGAGTCAAGATCTCATGGTAGAGGCCTTGGTAGATGATTTTAGAACTTGGTTAAGGATAACATATTATGAACATTGATGTTGTTTATTTGAGAAAATTGAGGATTACAGGTGTTATTTAGAGGGGGAGCTTGCTCTATAACATGGTTGGGAATAATGGCTTGAATATTTTTAATGGTATTATAGGAATTGGTGACACCATCATTGGTATCATGACAATTATTATTATTAATGAACATGCGAGTGCCCATGGGAGGTTGGGATGGATCAAAATGATGCATGAGAAAATCATGGCATTTAGCTTGGTCAAGGACTTCTTCCAAAGTTCTTAGAGAGAGAGTCTTAACTCAATATTATGGCTTGGGATAAAGAGTGTTATTGAATATATGAAAGATATTATCATATTACATGTTATTCTCATGATTATTAGATAATGTCTTCCACTATTTGATGAAATATTGCACTATTTCAATTTCAAGTTGCTTGCAATTGATAAAGTTAGCTAGGGTATTCTTAGAGAGGTCACTAGTTTGAAATTCTTTTATAATATAATCAACTAGATATTATAAACTAGTGATATAATGGAATTTGAGTTGATTGTACCCATCGAACGCATCTCTAGAGAGCATTTTTGATAATAGCTTGGTAGTATCAAAAGTGTTTAATTTGACCCAATCTTTGTATATATTACCAATTTTTTTAAAATATAAGGTAGAATGAGTTGACCTATTATAAATAATGGTAGTTGTGATACCTCCTATCTCTATATTGGCAATTTGATGTGTAACAAGTTAATTTTGAATATGCTTAATCATTTATTTAACAAGGGGTGGTTGAGGAACGAGGTTACCATGGGAATACCTAAGGGGGGGCATTTTTATTTTGCACTCCCCATGGAACCTATTGATGTTGATTTTGAAGGTGAATAAGATGATCTTACATTTACATCATTTGGTTGGCATTATTATTTTGATAAGTATTTATTTGATTAAAAGTTTGTAATAAGAGTTGATGGGTTTTAGTGATATTGTGACTAGTTTGCATAGGATGTAAAACATTAGCATTAATGTTAATATATTGGTTTGAACTATGATAAATGGAATGCATGACACTAATGGGTTAAGAGGCATTGGTAGAAAAGGAGGCACTAGTGGCATGATTATCATGTGTAGTGAAAGATGAACTAGGAGAAAGATTAAAATTAGAAGAAAAATAAGCACTAGTGGCAAGATTACCATTGGTATTAAATGATATACTAGTGGAAGGATTGAGAAGGAGTATTGGAAAAGGCCCACTAAATGTTGAACCTACCATATTAGTAGAGATACTTGGTATGGAGGGTGAAGAAATAAAATAAGAAGAGGTCATAGTATGAGGAGTCAAATTTGAAGGGAGAGGTTGAGAATCAAAGAAGGTACCACCCCCAAATCCATGAGAAAATGCAGGGGAGGGTGAATGGGTTTTTTCTACATGACCACTTATCATGAGATTGTAAATAGTTGAAGGGTATTTTCCCTTATGTTGAGGAAACTCATTAATGAAGAAAAACATTTTAGACATTTAATCTAATTTTGGTTAATATTCTAAGGAGAAAAGAGGGCTATGAACTGAAGATGAAAGAGGATGAGTCCCATAGTTAGTAGTGTGAGTGGATACATGCACATTGATTTCATCTAAAGTGGAAGCCACAATTTGTTTATAGGGAAACCTATTGGGATTGGTAAATTTAATTATGTATATTGAGTTTAACTCTATTTTATCCTCAAAAAATAAGTTCATGATGATAGAAGGAAGCTAAAAGGAGTGATGTAAAGACAAAATCAAAAAATAAGATACAGAGTTAAATTGGTCAACTTTGTTCTATAAACCAGAGAACATAATAGGAAGACAAGGATATATAGTTGTGGAGGTTGATTGTGTACTCCTTAATAGGGGATTAAACATGAAGATAAAGATACATAGTTGTGTAGGTCTACTATGTATTATAGGCATGAAGAATAAATAGTCTATAAGAGACTGTATTGACCAAGATGACTATGTTCTAGAACAAGGAAAATTTTTACAAGGTAATTTTGAAGAAAAATGAAAGTAATAACATAAATAATTAGACCAATATGGCTGACCCAATTGGAACACACAACATAAACCTTGCACCAACATTGGCCAATGTAATTTTTTCAATACAATACATAATGATTAAGAAGAAAATAATAACTAGAAAGTAAATGCTAACTATTTGGTCATCCTAAGTGTTATTAAGCTATAATAATGTGATAGGGGAGTTGGATAAAATAAAGAACTAAAAATCAATCTAAAGTTGGTTTCAAGATATTTGGCTTAAAAGGGATCTATATTGGTGATGGTACTGGCTTGGTATTGGGGCCTATCCCTGACTTCACAATTCCACAATGATAATGGTGTCAAGTGATTTTATAATATATAACATCAACCACATATTTATACTTGGCTAAAAAACCAATTTTTCTTCCCATTTGATGATTGAATCCAAGTAGGTAGCCTTTGGGAAGAGAAATGTTTAATGTTTTTTGAATGTAAAGTGATTTGGTAGTGTGTACAAAAGAGAAAAATAGTGTAACTAAAATGGTAATTTGAAAAACCAAATATATAAGCTATGTGAATTACTCTAACCATGAAAAACAATAAAAATGAAAGGTGAATTAATTAATAACAAATAAAGGTTAATTCTTTGATTGAGAATAATACATAGTTTATTCAAGAGACAATGTATGCAAATAGTATAAAATAGAGTCAACTAGGTCATTGCTATTCTATAGAAGTAAGGTTTATAAGAACACCATCAAATAAGTTAAATATGTATTTTAGATAAAATACAAACTATAGAATTGTGTTGAATAGGTCAACTTAGTTGGCAATATGGCTTCAGTTTTATAGACTGAAAACTTGTGAAAATAGTACTGAAAGAAGAATTGAAATGACAAAAATAAAAAGGAAGGAACCTTGATAGTCTTAAAGACATTTAAATTGAATTTTTTTATGTTGAGATGCTAAAATATTGTTTCAAAATTTTTCTAATTGAGTTGACTGGTTTGACCAAGTTTTCAATACCTTATTTGTTGAAAAGAAATAACAAACATAGTCGATTGGTTTAGTTATGTTTGCAGATATGTATGTTGATAAAAGAGAATAATAGATAGATTTGAATGGATCAACTATGTATGATATTATATATATGAAGAAGATTATTGTTCTAAAATTCTTGATCCAGTAACTTGTAATTGTCAAAGACCTGTACATATATAACAAAGTCATTTTGAAGTGATTGTGTGTTAAACTTACGCATAGAAAGTTATAACTATACTGACTAGTTTTATAGAGTACTTTAAATAGAAAAACATAATATGATGAAAAAATGGTGGTGTAAAATAAAACCTACAAGGGTTAGATTCATGTCAAGTTTAATAAAATGTATGCAAAGGGAAATGTAACTGATCTATAAATCAATCCTAGATCAAAGAAGATAAATATACTTACACTTCTGATTGTTGATACATTAGATATTTTGGGTCATGACCAAGATAGATCCACTAGACCTAGCCAAGGGATCTCTTACCATAATAAAATCACTAGGGAGGGTTCCAAAGCCTCTAGTCAAGCAAAAGTATGTAATAACCCTAGTTAGGTCATATGTTTTCATATTCACTAAGTATATGAAAAGTAAATTAAAATCTAATCTAGTGATCACCAAATCTTGTGGCACAAAGTGGGGGTAATAAACATAACATTAAACATGCATAGAATATATATACTCAATTAAATGTATCAAAAATCCTATTATATGGGATAGATGTATAAATACAAATCTATCTACTATTACAAAGGAGGAACAAATCTAAGAATACTTACCTCTAAAGATGATCTCATAAAGCTTTAATCTCTCCCTTGGCCAAGGTGATTTGCAAGAGGTTATTGTGGTATGTAAGGATAATTAGGATAAGTCAACTCTAGGATACACAAACTATCTATGCATCTAAATGACTTATCCATAAGACAAGATCCATATCTCCAAAGAAAGTATTAAAACCCTAAGCTATGCTCTTCAAGTAGAATGGTGGATAAATAGATGAACAATATAATATTCTTCTTCTTCTCTTCTCTCTAAATGATAGAAATGAATGTGTTTAAATAACTGAATCTAACCCTAAACCTTTTTAAAAGTTTAGACAACATGGTCGGCCCAATCAAATTTGTATCATTATTGAAAAAATCAAATTACATCTTAGTCTAGGTCAAGTAGGGGATGACATAGACTGTAATTGAGTTTTATCAATTAGAGTACATGGTTGATGGGGCTGAAAATGTAGCATAAATTGTCTGAAAAGGGTTTAGGCTAAGGGAAGGGCTAATGAAGGTGGAAAATGACTAAAGGAGGGTGCAAAAGAGGAGGTAAAGCTTAGAGGAGAATTTTTAGGAGATGGATGGATTGATAACAAGTGGTAGTATAGGGATAAAAATCCTATGAAGCACTAATGGTATGTCCAATCCTTTCTTGGTGTACCCTTTAAGGTGTCCATTCAGAGAGATTGAGACTTGACTAGTTCCTACAAAAGAGAAAGCATCAATAATTGATAAAGTTTGAAAATATTATGTGTAAACACCCCAAAATTATCATATGAGTGTTTTTATACCTCTTAGGAGCCAAGAAAAACTCATTAATGACCTTGTTCTTACCTTTTTTGGTTAACTTTTTGTGTTTTGTCTTTTCCTATAGAACTATGAATTTGTCTATTACAAAACTATGAATTTAGAGCTAGGAATGTGAATTCATCATATGAAACTATGAAATCATCTCAACAAATTGTGAAATTACCTTTGTTTTAGACCAGACCTATGGAATTATGAAATTGAAGCACTATTTTGTGAGTTCATAGGGGTAGAATATGAAATCATCATACAATTTTTCTATCTTGTTTGTGTATTTATGAATTCAAACATACTAATTATAAAATCATAGTCAGAACTATGAAATCATTTCTTTTGTGTTTATGTATTTTTATAGGTTTCTATGAAATTATGAAATCATTATGAATTCATTTGGAAATTGTAAATTCGATAAAGATAACTACAAAATCGACCAACTAAACTATGAAATTGACCAAAGTAGTTGTGAAATTATTCAAAAACTATGCAATTGCACTGTAAGGTTTTTTGTATTTTTCTACTTTATATGTTTTTATTTACCTATAATTTCATAGTTTATAATTAACTGTGTAACTAAAAAATCATTCTAGAGAGCACTTTTTCATAGTTTTTGAAGCTAATTATTAACTTGTAGGTTGTTTTCATCGACTAGTCAAACACAAATCAATCCCCGAATTCTATTTACAATGAATTAAGTGAAATGGAGGAGTTTTTAACATTAACAAGACCATTTAATATTTAATTTGGGATTTAAAACCTTGAAAACAACTTTTAAAAGTTACCAAAAAGGGCAAACTTCAATCATATTTCAATAGGTGCTTTAAAAAGAACAATCACATTATACTTAGAGCTCTTAAGAGTAATTTCTTTTTTGCTATTTATTTAGCACTTAGTTTTATTTTTATAAAGATTTGCACATATTATCTCCCCTTGTCCCCTTTATGGAACTTGAATAAATGTCACATATGCTCTTCCCTTATTCTTAGGGACTTGGGTGACTCAAAAATGACCTAGTTATTCCATTTATTTTTTTTGCATTAGATTGTGAGTAAGAGTTCATCATCTCTTCATGGGTTCCTTAGGAGGAATTTGACTTGGGGTTTCATCTCCCATCACTATTATAACCCCATTCTTTGATGGGGTATATAAATTGGTTTTACTATTGGATTAGATAGTGGCTGAGCAGTTAGCTTGACAAGTCTCATGGGTCCCAAAGCCATGTGATGGTCTAGACATCAGACTTCACTAAATAGTACACAAATAAAGTAATTATAAAAATAATAAGACCTTAGAATAACAAGCTATATGGTTTGGATATATTTGGCATGAATTTTGTGTCCAAGTGTTTCTAGGCACTCGTGGATCATCTAGATAAGCCAAGTCAAAAATTTAGAATAATTGACCCCACTTGCCATAGAATATCCTGCCAAATTCTAGGTTGGTTCTTGAGAGATAGAGGGGGATTAAAAAATCTACCTATATGGGCTCTTTTATTTTTGGATTAACAATTAATTCCTTTCAAGACTAGTATATCAATGGAAGCTTCAGTGGATATTATCCACATCTTATATCAGGTTTAGTGTAGGAGCATGCACTTAGGTGCTACTTATTATTTTACTTGTATTTTTTGAGTCCAAAATAACTTTTAAAAACCAAAACAAATAAAAAAAATACATGTTACACACACCAATTTACACAAAGAAGTGTTACATCACCAAAATCATTCTAGACCATTTTCTTTATTAAAAATGAGACAAAAAACCATTTGTGACCTTTGTTTCTAAATAACATTGTTACATTGGCCTTTTTTACCTAGATAAATTGGATTTACTCTTAACCAAGTTCTAAGCATCATAAAATTGTGAAGCTAATTTCAAATCTAGCATGGTTATGCTATTATATAGACGTTCAAATCTTATTCCAAGAGTTAAGTTATATTTTCAAAGAAAAGTCTGAAACCCACTTCCATTATAGATCAAAGTAAAACTAATTTAAAAATTAGTTATTGATACTTTATTTTGCTTTCTAATTGTTTTACCAAGAACAATTTTAGACCTTTATTTTTTGATTGAAAGTTCCATTTAGAACAAGTTTGCTTTAGACCTAGTTCCAAGTTTACCTTGACCAAGTGCACTCTTTGTTTCAATCCAATTGACTTAGATTTAGGTTCATTTTGAGTTTTAGGCCTAGATTAAGTTAATTTTCAAGACTACCTTTGTGACTTTTACCAAAGACCTTTGTCCAAGATTGGTTTCATGTTTGCATTCCAAATTTACCTTAGACCTAGTTTAAGACCATTACCAAGACCAGTTTCTCATTTCACTTTTTAGACCTCTTTTAAATATTTAAGTGTGTTTTTTGTGATAGTTTTAGACCAAGACCAATTTTATTCCAAGTTTCCCTTTTAGACTAAGTTTAAAACATTTGAAACAACATACCGATTTTCCCTCTTAGACCAAGTTTTAGATTTTTATAATGATAGATTAATATTTTAATGAGACATTTACCTTTATTTGACAATTAATCATTACCATGTATAATTAATATAATTAAAACATTATCTCAAGTGACCCTTTTGCTCAAGACCCTTATGGATATGAAATAGCATATGGTACAGATCCATATCCCACATATAATTTTCACTATATAGAGTGTGTATGCAATCAGAAATGCATCATGTCTATAAATAAATCCTAAATTAGAGAAGATAGATCATACCATACACTTCTCATTGGGGACACATTTGTTAAGCAAAAACATGATTAATATAGGGATCCACTTAACCTGATTACTAGATCTCTTACCACAATACACCATGCTCGAGAGGGTTCTAAAGCCTTCAGTCAAGAAAAATCATACAATAACCCTAAATGGGTCTTGAGTTTTGATATTTCAATAAACTAATAACAAGTAAAGTAAATATAATCTAGTGCTCACCAAAGCTTGTGACATAAAGTATAGGTTATAAGCAATAAAACTAAACATGCATAGAAGACAAGTACTCACATCAATGTATAAAGAATCCTAATGCATGAAAGAGAAGTATAAATGTATATATATCTACTATTAAAAAGGAGAAACAAAGTTAGGAATACTTACCTTTGAAGACAAACCCACTAAGCCTCAATCTCTCCCTTAGCCAAGGTGCTTCATTAGAGGTTATTGTGATATGTAAGGATGACAAGGATAAATCAGCTCTAGGTTACACAACCTATCAATCCATCCAAAAGACTTCTTGACAAGATAATATCTGTATCTCCAAAGAAACTATGGAACTCTAAGATTTACTTCTCAAGTATAATGGTTAATAAGTAGATGTTCATTTGCTCTTACTTTTTCTTATCATAATAAATGATCAAAATGAACTTGTATATGTAGGTGGATTTGAACCATAACCCTTCCAAAAATCCTAGCCAATAGGGTTGATCTAGTCAACCTAGCATAATTTTGAACAATAATTCACTAGGTCAGATAAAGGCCAAACTAATTTCTAAGTGAGAATAACCCAAAACTGTACAGGGTCGACCCAGTTAACCCAATGCAACCAACTGATAAAAAGAAATTAAAGTAAGGAAAATGAGGATAAAATGTAGTAAGTGACTATAAAGGGTATAATAGAGAATAAAAATCATGAGGATAATGGTTTTAGGAGACAAGTGTGTTGATAAAAGTGGCAAAAGGGTTAATAATCTTACGAAGCACCAATGGTCTACCCACCCCTTTCCCAGTGCACTTAAGGTGTGAAATTAGAGAGAATGAGACTCGATGGATTAATATAAGATAAAAGTGTTAATAATTGATAAAATTTTGAAAATATTATGTGTATACATATGGCCCACTTGAATCTCATCACTTGTCATGTGAGTGTAACATGGGATGGTACTTCAGGAAATAAAACATGATAACACATAATGTTGATGCTAAGTAAAATGTAGTAAGGATAAAATAAGATAAATAAAAAGAAAACAATGAAAAACACATACCTTTACTTACCTTAGTATTATAAATAAAGAAGTAGACTGCAAGAGAAGTGAAGGCATCTAATGTGAAGAACATTAGGCAAACTTATAGAAGTTAGTGCAAAAATAGCCAAAAATCAAAAGTTTTGGAAGATAGGCATATAGTAATGGAAAATATTCTCTACATCATCATAATTTTAGAACATTTTACAGTTCAAAAAATTGAGTGGTAGAAAAAAAGATAGAGGCAAAATAAGGAATCATATGGAAAAGATTTGAAAGATTAAGATTTTTGAAAATTAAGTTTAAATAAGGTAAAAAGGAAGTCATTTGGTATTTTTGACTTGTGAAGGAGAGAAAAAAGATCTCTGAGAGACCAAACGAGCTAGGATGGTAAGGAGATGATAGGTTAGATGAAAGGGACCTCCAACGGTGGTAACAGGTACACTACAAGTAGGCAACTAAGAATCTTAAGTTAGTTTTTAGTATTTTAGTGATTTTAAGTGTTTTTGTAGAAATTTTAATTTAAATCATTTTTAGACATCATAATGAACCCAAATCAAATAATAAGGGTAGAAAAAACCATTTAGGGAAATGGGTTTGAAGGGTTTGGTGACATAACTCTCGAAAGGAATTTATTTCACAAAATTTAAGGGGTCAGTAGGGAAAAACAACTAGGTAAACCTAGTTGACCTAGTAGGCTAAAAAGTGTCAAAATCCACACTACTGACTGAGTAGGTATATACCGATGTAGTATGTTTTCTAGACTATTGACCTAGTACATTATTTTTGACTTAGTATAAAAATTCACTATGAAAAATCAACACTAAGAGGGGGAAAATAGAGGGTTTGAATTAGATTTTTAAGTCAACTAAGTCAAAATAGATAAATTTTGGTCAAACTAGTGTTTAACCAAAGGGCAACATAGCACATAAATGTGTGTAAAAGGGCAAAAGAGTGCTAAAAAGGCCCAAAATGATCAATTGAGGGATAAAAGGGCTGATTAAGATAAAAATAGGTTTAATTGATTAAAAATGACTAGATAAAAACAATTAAGCTTGTTTTTTGTTTAAAATTTTGAAAATAATGTATTTTGATTATAAATGACATGGAGGATCTAATACATTTTTTATTATTTTCTAGTTGGAGGGACATATGAGATTCTAGCATTTTCTAGATGCATCATGGCTTCTTGACTTATTAAAGTGATTTCTAATATACGATAGAGCTAGATTGATTACTTTAGGTTTAGGAGGTATCACAAAGATGTGTAGGATATCACTTAGCTCAGATTTGCTAGTCATGTTCCTAGGATGTTGGGAATGATTAACCAACACCTTTAGGTGGGAAGTGGAGGGGGATACCATAGAGGTGGGTATCACCTTGGAGAATGTGCATGTGATCTTAAGACTACCTATATTAGGGACATTCATAGTCATAGGAGTACCTAATAGTGAGGAGGAGAGGAGAACCTTAGTCATATGGGCAATAGGCTCAAAGATAATACACCCTAGATTGAGGGTAAACATGTTTGATGTATATACACCATAGATTTTGGATATTTAAAAGGATATGATAGGACTTATGACAATATGGGTGCTATGCCACAAGTCAGACAACAAGGTACCACTATTTATGATAGCCTTAAGCTAGATGATATTAGAGTAGAGGGTGCTATATGAATTAGGATCTATCATTTGGGTACACCTCATTCATGACATGTATGGAGTGTTGTCCATAGGGAAGAAGTTAGTTGGAGCAATCATATTATTGGTGGTATGGATATATCAAAGGTTCCCCATGTATCAACTAGCTAGATTACTCCATACAATCGATGATAGGTTACCTCAAGTTTAGAGATATAAATAGGACCAACTAGCATGGGCCATGCCCCATGTACTAGCAATATGGATGGTGAGATGGGTAGATATTATATGGTAGCTATATGGGCACATTGTTATGATATGGACTAGCTAGGAGACAATTGGACTAGATTTGGCATAGATAGAGGTGATAAGGAACTATACCTAGTAGATGGAGCCACATATAATGGCATGATTAATAAGACATATGGGATTCCCTCACCCAATGGAACCTATATATATTCTCATGTTTTATGCCTAGCATTTGTTAGAGATATGGGATAATGGAGGAATAGGGCCACTAGTTATGAGCCAATGCTCAAGCCACATCATGAGAGACCATATACTAGTTGAGCATGATAAGTAGTAGAGTAAGAGGAGATGGATTCAAAGATAGGAATACCAGATGTATCAACCCCAACTCCATAGTAGGAGGATTAGTAACCACCATAGACATGGCATCAATGAAGTAAGTAGGAGTAAGAGAGAGGAGAGATAGTAGTCATCATAGATGACCCATTAGGTTGGCCAAGATAGAGTTGGTGATAGAGAGACCACCTAAGTGTAGGCTGAGATGGGCATGAGTGGTGACTCTAGGATTTTTTTTAGGAAATAATTAATAAAGGAGATTCTCAAAAGACATGCAGATGGGGATACCATATTCGGTAGTTGTGTAGATGGTGAGATAGTAGTGGCTGACACATAGATAGGTAATAAAAGATGGTTAAATTTTTCTTTTAGTTATTTTGAAATAGACTAGAGATAGATATATTTTGAGATATATCAGTGATATAATATCTATTTGGTTTATTTTTATAGCTATGGTAGAGGATGAGGAGAACATATGGGGGTCTCTAGTAAGGGGAACACTCTATGATATCCTAGATGAGGTGCTAATGCCATATGACCCTACCACATTAGAGGATCCTAGGGTGCCATCTACCCTAGCTCAGGTGAGCCATTTTAGATTAGATGGATAGGATAAGAGGTAGTTGTGAGTGTATAGAGAGAGGATACATCCATTGGAAAAGGTGGGGGAAAGAGAGGCATGAGCATGGTAGGCCCTACTAAGGAGAGAGTTATGTATCTAACAACTATGACATAGATGGGATAGGTATAAGCCCAAGAGAGAGTGACACATATGGTGACCTTGACCCATATGACATAGGTATAGCAGTAGGAGAGGGTGACAAATCTAGCAATCTTGGCCTAGTTGGCACAAATGAAGGATTAGGTGGCTCATCTGTAGGGGAAAGTATCAAGATTGAGATCTTAGACAACCTATTTATAATGTTCTATTTAGAGGACACATATCAAAGCATTTATAGGCAATGTGGCTAGGCCATGAGATAAGCATGATGGGGCCTAGCCATAGAGCTAGAGTATTATATATGGCTGTATTGTTGTATTTAAAACTATATATATATATATAATGTTTCATTTTGGTATTTGGATGTTGATTGTAGATGTTGTCATTATGGTTGTGGTTGTTGATGCTTAGATATATTTATTTTTAGCACATGTATTTAACTTTTTGTTATATACGCCATGGGAAATATATGAGTTGTGGTTTCTTTTCTAGCATTATGTAGGACATACACATGGTTAAAAAAATAGGCAAAAAGGACTTGGTAAATTATAATCAATAAAAAATGTAATACACACTATTTCATGTTGGAAAATGTGTAATAACAAGAAAATGACTAAGTATAAAGAACCAAAGAGGGTGGTAGAACAATATGGTATAAAGGGTTTATTTTTAAACCAAATAAAATATTGACACCAAATTAAACAAGTAAAATCACACTAAATCACATTGGGAAGTATGAAAATAATGTAATAAAGTGGGAAGTATGTGAAAAAATAAATAGTATAAAAATAAATTAACTCAATTAATCATACTAAATCATGTTGGGAAGTATAAAAGAAAAAAAAATTGGCAAAAACTAGTTTTAAATTTATCACACTAATTCAAGTTGAGAAGTATGAAAAATTCAAGAAATGGTTGGATTCTTACATGCAATCAAAAAATAACAAGATAAAACTAAAAAAAAGAAATGAAGTAAACATAAAACATTCTAAATCAAGCTGGGAATCATGTCAATGACATGTAACTTCATATTCAATCACATATTATCTCATATTTAACACATGTAATTTTGATTGTGACTTGGATTATAGGATTTTTTTTTGAGGAAGTCCAGGTCCTATCCATGGTATTACACTGAAACTCACAAAGGAAACACCATTTAGGTGAAATAAATGTGAAAATTTGGTAATAAGGGATGTTGGTAATAGGAATGTGAAATTTTGGTAATTTGTGAGGAAGGTCAGGTCCTATCCATGGTCTTATAATGTAACTCACAAATGGAATCCCTAGGGAGTGATCATTGAAGAAAATAATATTTCTCAAGAGGAAATATGAGGAATGTAGGGAGTGAAAAATGGAATGTAAAAATCATAATTGATCCATCTTACAAGAAGACCTTAGGAGATAGGTCGCATACTAAGGACATGAAAAGACACTAAGTGATTAGTGACCATCAATGTACAAAAAAAACCTATTCTCTATAGGCACAAAGCTTTGTAAGAAAATAAGAGTGCTACTAAGATAAACTCATAAAGGTAGATTGTTAAAAAAAAGTAAAAATGGACTTACCTTCTCAAGATGTGTTCCCCATTCTCAGGACCCCTTACAAAGCCATCTATCTACTATGAATATTGGGTACTTGCAAGAGAAAGTAGGTAGAACTAAAAGATTTTTTTATTCTCCTTTTCTAATATACTGGCTTACCATACCCCAATGGACCTTGACCTTATCATGACATCAACTATGGAGTTTGAGCTTCAACTATAAGGAGTTGTGCTTTGAATCACATGTTTAAGTGTGATTTAACTTTTAAGAAATTTGAATTTTTTTCCTATTATATCATTGCCTTTAGTTAAATGATTTGGATTTTAAATGTTTTAAAGGCTTTTTAAGATTCCTCCTCAATATGAATTTGGAATGACCACACATGAGAGAAATAATAATACACACAAATAAGCTTTAGGCTTAGTTTTAAAGGAAGCTAAGTAACCTAAGACAAGACTAACTAGGAGACTTAGGGGCTTGATAATGAACCAACATGTTATGTTAAATCTCAACCATGTATATGCTTAGTTTTCAAAAAGGGAAGAAAGGGAATAAAGGAGATCCAAAGTGGACTAGTGAAATGAGAATATAATGAAAATAATTGTTTACTAACTAATCACAGGGTAAAGAGGGAATAAATAAAAGGAACCGGGTTTGTATAACTAAGTCACAATGACAATTATCTATGAAAAATAGAGATAATAAAGCAAACAAATCATGAAGATAAAATAAGGGAGTTTTAAGAAAGAAAATTAAGAAGGAAAATAAAGAAATGATAAAGAAGACATCCATAAGAAAACATAAATGATAGTATAAGAAATATGTAAAGTGCAAAAAGTAAAGTCATCATGTAAGATAAATAAGAATTTAACACAATGTCAAATGATATAATAAAATAGATAAAGATAATATTGGAACACACATCAAATCCAAATGAAAATGTAAAGAACACCATGCATGTGTTCATAAATATTAATAGATTTTCACACACATATTATCCAAAACATCTGATAAGTCTCTATGAAGTTGGACATAAATTGCTACTAATGTCTCATCTATCTTTTGTGAAAACTAGGAAAATACTTCTCATCTAATCTCTTTAAGAGAATAGTTAGGAATGCTAGATGGGTCATGATGGGGGATATCAGGTAAGGGATGCTTAGAAGTATTCATGGGAGTGGAATCTATGGGAGATACAAGAATCACTAGTGGGGAAGGATCGATAAGTGAGGGACTCATAGGTGAGGAAGGATCCACAGGTAAGGGACTCATAGGTGGAGAAAGATCCATAGGTGAGGGAATATATATGGGTAGAGAAATAGAAGGTGATGAAGGGACCAAAAAATGGGATGGAACCATGAGAGAAGAATGGAGAGCCTTTTTGTAGAATGACTTATGGGAAAAATGGTATAAGGTCTAATAATATCTATAAGGTGATTTTTAAGGTGTTGCTGAAGGATGCAACAACAATCGATGTGATGGGTTCCACATTGGTGCCAAAGATAATATACCTCTCCATTATTAGGAATATACTTAGGTAGTACCTTCAAGGGAGGTATGGCTTTGTCTGAAGGCTGAAGGGTATAAGGATGTAGAGTATAAATATATTTTGTATCTTGTGATAATGCATGGATGAATGATTATTTTTTCTATGGAAGAAACATATATGCCTATGAGTAGGCTTAGTATAGGTACTCATAGGAGGAGGTATAATAGAAATGAAGTGGGCTTGAGAAGGTTCATTAGCCTATTTGGTGGGAAATGGATCCATCGAAGGTAAAGGAAGCAAACCATCACCAAAAGAATGTGATGGTGGGGAAGGAATATGACTAGGCTCAATGAAAGGAGTAATGGGATTAGAAGTAGGGAGAGACTCAACAATAGTAGGAGTAGAAATGGGCTCAACTATAACAAGAGTAATAATGGGCTCAAATATATCAGGAGAAATAATGGGCTTCGATACAAGTTGGACTGAGGCAAGGGTGGGGTCTAGAGAAGGCTAAAAAAGGGTCGTACACATTTCAGGGATGAGTAAGCTATAGGGTTTAGGGTACCTAACAAAGAAGTAAAGCCCAATCATAACATGATATATAAGCATACTCCTATGAGGTTATTTATAAATTTGAGGTGTTGGCACCATCTCTACCTTATGATAAAGAGGAAAAATACTAAAATTAAGAATTATAAATGATGGAACATAGAAAGAATCATGAAAATAATGAAGCAAACAAGAATGATAATGGATAATATTATCATCACAAGCATGATCAAGACTACCTAAGAATGGATCATCTAAAGAATAACCATTATTATAGTTAGGCATGAGAAGATTAATGACATAGGTAGGGATGACTTTATCATTTGATTAAGTATTATGAATATAATGTTGAGTCTTAGTCAAGATAATGGGAATATCATCACATGGTGGTTTGTGAGAATGGGGATGAAAAGAAGTAGGACACTAAGAGATGAGATGAGATTAGAGATCATAAGTTTTAATCTTTAATTTGATCTCATTAGGCTCATCATCATAAAAATCTAAGAGGTTAAGAGGAATATTCCCAATGAGTTTGGGATACCTATTGTAACCTTGAGTGGAATTGATGGGAAAGTTAAAACATTGAGACTCAAAAAATGGAATACTAGGCAAAGGTTCAAGAGTAGGAATCTTAAAGACACCATAGTCTTGGAATTGTTTAAAATTCTAAGGGTTAGTATCAACTTGAATCCTATATATGGCTCCATTGTGAGGGAATTTAATGCATTAGCAAGAAAAATAAGTAATTGATCTCATACGATGAGTTTATAACCTACCAACCAAGATGTTGTAAGATAAAAGAAAGTTAAATATCATCACCTTCACACAAATAGTGACAAGTGGGATAGCAATGGGAAGACACACACAACCTAAAGGAGGTATTTTCCTTCACTCATATCCTTGGCATGTGCTGCATGTGGATTTGAGATTGTATTCATAATATATAAGGGTTTTGATAAATTTGAGAGAGGCAACACAAGTGTTAGAACCCTCGTTAATCAAGGGATGCTTGACTTGGATATCACCAATTTGGATGTTAATGAATAGATGAGGATCATCATCACAAAGTAGAATCTCATAAAGAATCATAAAAGTGATGGGAAATTTTAAGGAAAGAGAAGTGTCCATTGTGTCATCAACATGGATGGACATCTCTTCACATTGTTGTAATATGCTATCTTTAGATCTAGTTAAGGTTATTTAATGTCCTACTAGGGGAGGACAAGGGATGTTCATTTCAAACAATAGTTGCATGAGATGGTTTTGATGATTTGGAGAGGTCATAAAAATATTAAGGAAGGGAATTTAAGTTGGGATATTAGTGAGTTTCATGATGGGATCCCACTCATCATAACCCATGAGGAGGTTCTTATAAATAGGTGAATAGTATTGAAAGAGGTCCTCAAAAGGAGAAGCCTAAGTGCATTAGATTTTGTGTTGATAAGAAGAATAAGGTTTAGAAAAAGGTTGTAAATTATATTGAGAAGCCAAAGTAGTTGGTTCAAGTTGGTTTTGAGAATCAGTAGAAGTGTTGATAGAAGCTTGATTATCATTAGTGTTAGGTAGAGAATATGGAGGGATAGAAGAAATATAATGAGAAGTGTTATCCAAGGGAGGAGATAGAGGTGGTTCATCAAAGGTTATAAGTTAATCTTTCCCTAAATCATTTAAATGAGTTGGATAAGAATCTTGGATAACACATAATATCTGGGACAATGGAGGAGTGTAGATAGGTTGAGGATTAATAAAAGTAACCATCTTTCACATATTAGTCATATTAAGCACATTCTCTTTAGAAGTGGGGTCAAAAATACTTTCTAAAATATTGGTAGAAGGGGTGAACTTGTCTTGGGTATCTTGATTAATTTGATTATTAGTAAGAGGGTCTTTATAGATAGCCAAATGATCATTAGCTTGATTTAAGGGTTGAGATTTAGTATTTGTTTCATGAGCCTTAAAAGAAATGTCACAGGCTTCTTAGAATTTTGAATGATAGAATCATGATCAAAATTAGGACCAAGAATAAAATTCATAGCTAAATTATGAAGCTACCTACATGTCTCATGAGAATGACCCCAACTAGTGTGAAACCAAAAAAATTTATTAGGATCATACTAGGATTTTATAGGATGAGTGGGATCAAGTTCTCATGGAAGAGGCCTAGGTAGATGTTTTAGTAATTCTTCTAAGGATAAAGGTTTGTGAACATTGATATTATTAGGTGAAGATAAGTGACAATTGGTGTATTTTTGAGAAGGGGGAGCTAGTTTTAAGGATTGGTTAAGAACAACTTGAATAGTGTGAATGATGTCATAAGATTTTATAACACCATCATTGGGATCATTATGATTTTTTTCTTAAGTAAGATGAAAAGACTTGTAGAAGGTTGGGGTGGATCAAATTTATTCATAATGAAATCTTGATGTTTATCTTGGTCAATAGCCTCATCCAATGTACGTGGAGAAAGAGTGTAGACTTGATATTATAATTTGGGAAAAATAACATTAGTAAAGATATGGAAAAGGTTATCATTGGCTATGTTATGTTCACATTTATTGGACAAATTTTTCCACATTTTGACAAAAACTTGGGTAGTTTTATTTTCAATTTGCTTATAATTTATAAAATGGGCCAATGTGTTTTTAAGAAGATCACTAGTTTAGAACTCTTAGACTAAAGCATTTACTAAATCTTCCAAACTAGTAGTATAATGAGTTTTAAGCTGGTTGTACCAATCTAAAGCATCACTCATGAGGGTTTTGGCTAAGATATTGGTAGTGGTAAAGGTATTAAATTTGACCCAATATTTATAGAGGTTTCTAAATGTTTTGAGATGAAGAGTAGGATCAGTTGAGCCATTATAATAAATGGTAGGGGTGATACCCCCTATATCCATATTATCAATTTGAGTGGTAAGAGGTTCATTTTGAAGATGCTTAATTTTATTGTTAAATAAAGGAGGTTGAGGGATGATATTTCCTTGGTAATCTTGAAGAGGAGGTGGGGGAACATTTTGATTATGCATGCCACAAGATGTTGGTTGAGGATGAATTTTAAGATGGAGAAGGTGATTTTGCATTCTCATCATTTAATGTGTATTATGAGATTGAAAATTATTCATTTAATTAAGTTTTTATAACAAGAGTTGGTGGGTTTGATTGGCATTGTTAGCATTACTTGAAGCATTAAAATTGGAAGGAGTGGTTTGGGTACCACTATTGGTATTGATAGGAGTATGAGAGGAACTATTAGAATGTGAGGCACTAGTGGAAAAATTTGCTTGTGTGGAAAAAGTTAGACTAGTGAAGGGATGAGAAGAAGCACTAGAAGCATGATTACCTTGGGTAGTAAACGATGCACTAGTGAAAGGAATAATAATAGTGGGCCTTAGGAGAGGCCTACTAGATGTAGAACCTACCATGTTAGTGGAGATACTAGGCATGGAGGTATAAAAATTTAAAGAAGAAGAGTTCATGGTATGATAAGGGGTCATAATTGAGGGAAGAGCTTGAGAATAAAAAAAGTAATACCCCAAAATCCATTAGAGAATATGGGAGAAGATGAATGAGGCTCTTTAACTTGACCACTATTCATGAGATGGTAAATGGTAAAAGGATCCTTTCCTTGATGTTGAGGAAATTTGTAGATAAAGAAGAAAATTTCAAGGTTATACTCTAATTTAGGTTGATCTTCAAGTGAGAAGAGAGGATTATGATGTGAATAGGAATGAGGAGGGGTCCCATAGTTCATTGTGTGAGTGTCTAAATGAACATTACTCTCATTCAGGAGAGGATCCCTACTTTGCTTATGGGAGACCCTATGAGGGTTGGTAAAACTCATCATGTCTATTAAATTTAACTCAATATTATCTTCAAATAGAAAGTTCATGATGAAGGATAATGATTAAAAAAGTTAAAAGAGATGAAAAAATAGGGTAATAAGAAGTGACAACAAATTGTACAGAGTTGATTGGGTTAATCTAGTATAAAAAATAAGGCCTAAAAAGTGTACAGAGTTGATTGGGTCAACCTAATACAATAGATAGAGGCTATTAAAGTGTATGAAGTCAACTAGGTTGACCTAGCACAATAGATAGGGAAAAACAAATAGTCTATAAGAGACTGTGTCGATAGAAATGACTATGTATTGATATAATATTTTTTTGAAAGTACTTATGAAAGAAAAAAATTAAAGGAAAAAAATAATCAATGGGATCAATGAGATTGATCCAATTGAGGCATATAGCAAAAAACCTTGCACCAATGCTAACTCATGCAAGTTATTGAAATATAACATATAATTAAGCAAAGAGCAAGTAGTCAACTTAGAAAGTAAAAGCTAACTAAGTGATCAACCTAAATGTTGTTAGATTATTAGAGTATAATTTTAGATGTGATAGGAAGTTGGTTATAAGAAAGGAACTAGAAATCAATCTAAGGATAGTTTCAAGATGTTCGGGCTGAAAGGGATATATATTAGCAATGGTAGTGGCTTGGCAATAGGGTATACCCCCTCACTTCACACACCACAATGATAAAGGTGTCAGGTGCTTAGCCAAAATATACCATTAACCATGTGTTTATACTTATCCAAAAAACCAAGTCAGCTTCCCTCTTGGTGATGAAATCTAAGTAGGTAGGCCTTGGGTTGACAATTTTTAAACTAGGTTTTAAAATTTTGTGATTTGGTAGTGTGTGCATAAAATATAAAATAGTGAAAATAAATGGTATATTAAAAACCACCTAAATAGACTGTGATCTATTCTAAGAATGCAAGCAACAAAAAATGAAAGTGTGAGCTAATTACTAGCATATAAGGGTTAATTCTAACTTTCAAACATAATATAGTGTTGATTCAGTCGATAGTGTATGTAAAGAATACAGAACAAGGTCAAAAATGTCACATCTATATTATGGAAGAATTTTTTTGGAAAGTGAACTATGCTGATAGAGTTGACCTATCTTTCTAGACTACACATAGAATACATAACTACATTGACAAGGTCGACCTAGTTAACTATATAGGGGTAGTTTTAAAAAATACAAACTTGTAAAAATAGAATTATAACAAATGATAGAAATAATAAATAAGGATAGAAAGGAAACTTGGTGGGTTGGAGGATGTAGAGAATAATAAGATTGCTATTGAATAACCTTGATTTGTACTTGCAAATTTTGATGTGTCAACTGGGTCAACCAAGCTTTGCAGAAACCTATTCTTGACATCTTAAAAGTGTACAAGGTCAATTAGGTCAGCCTAGTATGTTGAATCTGATGCCTAAAAATGTACAAGGTTAATTAATTTGACCTAATAGTCTGAATTGGAATTATAGAAAACCTACATAATTAGAACATAATCATTTTAATGTGACTATGTGTTAAACTTGCATATATAAGTTATTACTGTGTCAATATAGTCAACCCAACATTGCAAATATTTGAAAAATAAAATGATAAAATGATGAAATAAGTGAATAAAAAATTGAAAGTGTTAGATTAACATTGGGTTCACTAGAATATATGTAATAAAAAATGCATTATGTCTATAAATCAATCCTAAATTACAGAAGATAGATCATACCATACACTTCTAATTGGGGACACATTTATTAAGCAAAAAAACATGACCAATATGAGGATCCACTAGACCTAATTAGGGGATATATTACTAAAATACACTGTGATAGGGAGGGTTCCAAATCCTTTAGTCAAGTACAATCACACAATAACCCTAAAAGGGTCCTGAGTTTTGATATTTCACTAAAATAATAAAAAGTACCATAAATCTAATCTTGTGCTCACCAAAGCTTGTGGCACAAAGTGGGGGTTAGAAATAATAAACTAAAAATGCATAAAATACATATACTCACATTAATGTATAAAAAATCTAAATGTATTGAAGAGAAGTACAAATGCATATCTATCTACTATTACAAAAGAGAAACAAAGTTAGGAATACTTACCTTTGAAGACGAACCCACCGAGCCTCAATCTCTTCCTTGGCCGAGGTGCTTCACAAAAGGTTGTTGTGGTATGTAATGATGACAAGGATAAATATTATAATTCACTAGGTCATGAGCTAGGTCAGCCAAATGCCAAACTAATTTCAAAGTAAAAATAACCCAAAATTTTATAGGGTCAACCCAATTGACCTAGTATAGTCGACTAACAAAAATGGATTAAGGTGAGGAAAAGGAGGATAAAATGTAGCAAGTGATTGGAAATGGTCTAATAAATAAGAATAATCTTAAGGATAATGGTTTTAAGAGATAAATGTGTAGATAATAAGTGCTAAAAGGGACAACAATCTTGTAAAGCACTAATGGTCTTCCTACCCCTTTCTTAGTGCATCCCTTAAGGTGTGCACTCAGAGAGATTGAGACTCAAGGGTTATTGAAAGATAAAAAGTGTAAGTAATCAATAAAATTTTGAAAATATTATGTGTATACATATTCCCCACTCAAATATCATCACATGTCACATAAGTGCAACATGGGATGGTGCTTCAAGAAATAGAACATGATAACACATAAAACTGATGCTAAGTAAAATGTAGTAAGGAGAAAATAAGATAAATTAAGATAAATGAAAGGACATAATTTAAAGAAACATACCTTTACTTACCTTAGTGTTATACATAAATAAGTAGACTTCAAGATAAGTGAAAACATCTAATTTGTAGAACATTAGGTGAACCTGTAGATTAGTGCAAAAATAGCCAAAAATCAAAAGTTTTGGAAGATAGGCATATAGTAGTGGAAAATATTCTCTATGTCATCATGATTCTAGAATATTTTATGGTTCAAAATATGGAGTGGTAGAAATATATATAGAGGCAAAACAAGGAATCATAGGAAAAGATTTGAAATATTAATCTTTTTGAAAAGTAAGTTTAAATAAGGTCAAAAGGAAGTCATTTGGTATTTTTGACTTGTGAACGAGAGAAAAAAGAGCTCTAAGAGACCAAATGAGCTAGGATGGAAAGAAGATGATAGGATTTATGATAGGGATCTCCAGAAATGACAACAGGTGCACTACAAGTAGGCAACTAAGAATCTCAAGCAAGTTTTTGAGTAATTTAGTGATTTTAAGTGTTTTTTCAAAATTTGTAATTTAAATCATATATAGATATCATAATGAACCCAAATTAAATGACAAGGGTAGGAAAAACCTTTTAGGGAAATGGGTTTGAAGGGTTTAGGGAAATAACTATCAAAATGCATTTATTTTGTAAAATGTAAGGGGTTGGCAAGGAAAAATAACTAGGTTGACCCAATCAACTGAGTAGGTTGAAAAGTGTCAAAATCCAAACTATCGACCTAGTAGGTATGTGCCAATGTAGTATGTTTTCTAGAATACTGACATGTACATTACTATTAACCTAGTATAAAAATTCACTATGATAACTCAAAACTAAGAAGGAAAAAATAGAGGGGTCGAATTAGAGTTTTAATTCAGCTTGGTCAAAATAGAGAATTTTGGTCAAACTAGTGTTTGACCAAGGGACCAAAATAGTACAAAAATATGTGCAAAAGGGAAAAAGAGTGATAGAAAGGCCTAAAATGATTGATTAAGGGATAGAAGGGTTGAGTAGGCTAAAAATAGGTTAAATTTATTAAAAATGACTAGATGAAAACAATTAAGCTTGTTTTTTTGTTTAAAATTTTGAAAAAAATGTATTTTGATTATAAATGACATGGAAGATTTAATACATATTTTATTTTTTTGTGGTTGTACAGATGTCTAAGATTTTAGTGTTTGGTGGATGCATCATATCTTCCTAAATTATTAGAGTGATTATCGATAGAGGATAGAGGTAGAATGATTGCTTTAGGTTTAGGAGTTATTGCGAAGATGTGTAGGATATCACTTAGTTTAGATTTGATAGTCACGTTCCTAAGATGCTGTGAATGATTGACTAACACCTTTAAGTGGGAGGTAGAGCGGGATACCATAGAGGTGGGTACCACCTTGGAAGATGTCCATGCCATCCTAGGACTACCCATAACAGGGACACCCATAATCATAGGTGTTCTTGATAATGAGGAGGAGAGGAGAGCCTTATCCATATAGGTGATGGGATCAAAGATGATACACCCTGAATTGAGGGTGAACATGTTTGATGTATATAGGTCATATATTTTAGATATATGGAAGGCCAATAATTTGAATGTAATAACCATTACCAATATGATACTCATTGAGTTAACTCCATTAATTAGGGTGTAAAATGACTCATCAGTTTATACCAATATACACACAGACTCATTCATGTAAAGTAATCAAGTTTGGGACATGTTTAATACCCCATTTAATAGGGAATAAACTATGGATACTACACAAAACCCTTCATATAACATGGAAAATAACATGCAACTGTATCCCAATCTACACCAAACTAGGTCATATGTACAATTAAGCACTTATAATCAAGTTTACCCCAAAAAACCTTAAGTAGTTCAAAAAAATAAGGGTAGTTCATAGATAAAACAGATGACTACTCCTCCACCAACCACTTCCTCAACTACACTATAGGTAGTAGATAACTAAATGTAGACCAACATTCCTCCCTAATAGGAGGTGATCAATCCTCCACCTCAATAGGGGTGAACAATGTTCCACCCCAATTGGGGGAAACCAATATTCCAAGACAATAAATAAAGACTAATATGCCACCATAACAAGTGGTAAATCTATTTCAAACATTGTCTAATCAACAACATATCTTATTTAGTCAATAATATCTAGAGGCTAGTTAGTAACAAGTGCTAAAAAGTTAATAAGTACCATATAGGCAATAAGTTTTCACCCAAAAAAATGGGTTTAACCTTATGATACAATCATTTATTTTTTCCTAAAAATACCTCACATTTAAAAAAATCCTAACATACTATACCTTCAATAATAGACCTCTAGCCAGAAATAGGTGCCTTTCATATAATATGGTTTGACTAGTCAACAACATGTTCCTATTCAAACCCAAAACACATATTACATTCCATAAGGCCAAAAAAATCCATCATAGCCATATTTCCATCCAAACTATAATTATTTTACTAATTTTGGCCAAAATATTTACCAATAATGCATATCATATTAACAACACAATCTTAGCCAAGGGATGCATATTACCAAATTATTCCATCATATCCTACTCAAGGCAATCTACCTTTTATTACCCAACCAAAATTTCAATAAAATGTACCATCTATATTTTTACCCAAATAACTATAACAAATGAAGGATGTAATTGCATCCATTCAAACTGAGAAATAGAAAAAAAAGTTTATATTGGATGAGGTATGTTCATATCCATTTAACATAGAGCACCTTAAAATACTATTTCAAAGGGTTATGAGCCACCAAAAATTTATAAATACAAGGGGAAAGGTGACCATAGGGATCATTTGAAGGAGTTATTTTTTGCTTGCCATCTAGTGGCCTATAGTGATAACTACTTGCTTCTATTTTTTCCTAGAAGTTTAGATAGACAAACCTTGGAGTGGCTAATATTCAACATTACCAAATTCCTCCATTGTACCCTAGTCAAGGAAATCCACCTTTGACTACCCAACCAAAATTTAAATAAAATTTACCATCTAGATTTTTAGCCTAGAAACTATAACAAATGAAGGATGTAATTGTAGCCATTTAGATCGAGAAGCAGAAAGAAAAGTTTAAACTAGATGAAGTATGTTCATATCCATTTAACATGGATCACCTTCAAATACCATTTTCAAAGGGTTATGAGCCACCAAAGTTTGATAAATACAATGAGAAAGGTGACCCTAGGGAGCATTTTAAGGATTTATTTATTTCTTTCCATTTAGTGGCCTATAATAATATCTACTTGCTTCTAATTTTACCCAAAAGTTTAGCTAGACAAACATTGGAGTGGCTTCTTAAAATTCCAAAATTTTTTGTATTTGACTTTGACAACCTTTTAGACAAATTTGTACAACATTTATCCTATAATATTGAACATAAGGTTATTGTGCTAGATTTGGCTTAGTCCAGACAAAGAATTTGTTGGAGATTTGAAATCTACTTGCAATGGTGGAGAGCACTTACAAGCCATTTCATGCATAATTTACCTAATAAATAGTTGACAACTATATTTACCAAGAACTTTCATAGTGAAATATCTTATCACCTTGAGCTACAAGTGCTCATACATTAGAGTAGATCATTAAAAAGGGTATATAAATTGAGAATTCCCTTATCAATAAGGGGATAATCAAATTGTCTTCTCCTAATCATAATCAAAACCAAAGCCAAAATATAAATCAAGGACAAAACCAAACCCAAAGTCTAATTTAGATACAAGCTCTTGTGTCACCTTAGGCTAATAATTTTTAGAAACCCAAAGCCTATAAATATAAAAATAATTATTTTGATAATGTATATATGGAATCATGCCATGTCCAAATGGTGCAAACATTATATTCTAAACTAGCTCCATATAACTAACCACCTCCATTCTCATAGCCAATTTCAAAAATTTATGTTTCTTTAAAAATGTAATCACTTCCATGTATGGAAGCATTATCACTTCCTCCATTGCAATCACCTCGTCTAAGAATAAAACCTAGGATATAGTCTGATCTTGGAAAACTAATTGAGTCAGTATCTTAAAAATTAGTATCTGCCAACATGATTAGTTGGACCATATCAAAACCATTCCCTAAAGATGTTCCTTTCCATGATTTGTATAAATAACATGAATTCTATGACTATCATCGAGTTAAATTCCACTCCATATGCCAGTGTGTGTAGTTAAGTCACCTCATTTAGAACATGTTGGAAATTAGAGAGATCAAATTGGATAATAGGTCTTTTAATTCCAATTATAACTTGGGTATTACCAATATCCTTTTCCATAACATAATAATACCACTTATAATTAGAAACAAAGATCACCTCCATAACCTCCAAAATAATTACAATAGTAATAATGATAGCAACAATAACACAATGGTTGACACTGAGGTGGAAATGATCCATCTGACCAAGAGGCTTATCACATTATCATATTTGACTATAATGAAGTTGTATTTTTTATTTTAGGTGGTCATGTATCTACCATTACGATCAAACCTAGACTAATTACCAACATACTAAGACCATTTCCTAATATTCTTATTGGGCTTCTTATGTTGGTAATCTTCCTTTGACCTATGACTGTGTATCCAATTGCAACAACAATCAAGGATTATCATCATAGGCCATTCCCATTCTTTCCCTTGTTATAATGTCCCCTTACCCAATCTATATTGTACAATCAAAACTTAATGGATTAAATTCACCATTTTAGGACCATATCCACCTTCTACCAATGAGCCCATTCAGCCCACAATTCTAGCTAAGAGTAATCAAATTACCAATGTTAAGGAGAAAATGTATGATATTATAGGGAAATTATAAAAGATGCCCATAGAAATTTATATTTTTAATTTGTTTCATACATATACCATCCAAAAAAATGTCCTTATAAAACTTTTGATCCAGTCCCAAGTCCCAAATGACATTACACTAGACAAATTCCAAGCTTTTGTCATACACCTCACTTTTGGCCAATAATTAACCTTTGACCAATATGATATGTCATCACTGGGCCCTTTATATAATAACCCATTATATATCAAAGTTATCATAACATGACATAAAGTTAAATATGTCCTCATAGATAATGGATCAGGCCTTAATATTATGTCTCTACAATTGTTCAAGCATCTAGGATACATGACAACCAATCTTTAGCTAGAGATAATTACCATCAAGACCTATGATAACAAAGAATGAGAATAATAGGGGATGATCTATTTGATAGTTATCATTAAGAACTTAACCCATGACACACTTTTCCATGTGTTAGACCTAGATCTATCATACAACTTACTTTTGGGTTGACTATGGATACATGAAATTTAGGCAATCCCTTCAACATTACATCAATGCATCAAGTTCCCCATTCTGGGAAGGAGGTAACTATTCTAGTAGACCTACAACCATACAAATCCTATAAACATGTGGAGGTCAATTATGAAAGTTATAATTACCATTTTTACCTATAATCTAATCCTAAGAAAGATAAATACCTACTTATTAAATTACCAAATTCTAATTTTATAGACCCTGAGAGTTTTACCCCTACTTCCTTTATACCTCTTCCTAAAATATCAATACATTTTACCATCTCTAACAAAGGCCTAGGATAATAGCTCATGAATAATGAATTCCATGAAGATAACCTTCCATAGGCCCCTAAAACATATGAAAGACCCAAATCTAAGGCAAATCACATGGAATGGTTAAAAAAACAAGTTCAATGCCTTAAATCCAGTTATTTTTACACTGGCCACTAGCCAATAACTAGACATACTAGCCAAAGATGATTCATGGTTGTATAATGATGAATTACCTAAGTGATACCAAAGTAAAAGGTATCCTATCCCTATAAAATCATGGATAATCAATCTTATGAAGATAGAGGCCTAGGGGTAGCTCAACAAGGTACTCTTAAACTAATTTTCATGACCAAGTACAAGGGAACTCACAACATTGAATTTAAACCACTTGGGGGTGACTCTACATACCTTATCTATTTTCATACACCATTGAATAAAAAGGATGATTCCAATAATGATTTAAAGTCTGATTATAGTATATATGAAGACCTAGTCAATAATAACCTATTTAACCCACATGCTATATGTACCATCATGCCCATTATCCATCCTTCACCACTTTTCCTTCATCATCCAAAAATCATTAGCTAAGACCAACAAGAATCAATAGTGACACTTGATGATTTCGATAATGATGAGTTTATTTGTGACTTTTTATGCCTAAGAGACCATATTCCACTTAGATATCATAAATAAGGTTTCTTTATCAAATTAGATCCTGCTACCTATTTCATAAAGTAAGCAAACTTCCTTTTCAAAAAAGAGAAAGAAAATCAAACACTGAGGACCAAAGTGAAAACCTCTTTGATGTGATTTTGGACAAGGGTAAAAGTAAATAAAAAGGCCAATATATTGGTGAAAACCTATTTTAAGAACCATTAGATGGGTATGTTCACCCTTATACGAATGAAGCGCAATATGTCACCAAGGATACCATCATTTTTGGGTATAAAATCAATGAAGAAGAATAATGGGCCTTTGAATAAATTGTTAAAGAATATCTTGAGGTATTTATTACATGGCCTTTGCCACTATTTGGTGATTTTGATTCATCTTATTTGGGAGAATTAGACAAGCCAGTCTAACTAGAGGACTTTGATAGTTCCAACCAATTTACATCTTTGCCAACTCTCCTAGAATATGGTTCTACACTTATTATGGAGAAATTTTTTGAGTTAAACATTAGAACATTAGTCAATCTAAATTGAATCAAACTAGGTTCATCCCTCACTAAGGAGGAATATAAAGTCCTTACAATGCTCCTTAGGGAGTTAATTGACATTTTTTTATGGGATTATTTTGACATGCTAGGTTTGGACCCCACCTTGGTTGTACAACACCTTATTGTACATCCTATTTCCAAGCCAATCAAGAAAAAATTAAGGAAAATTCATCCTCACATTACCATCCTAGTTAATAAATAACTATATATACTCTTATATGAAGGATGCATTCATTACTCAAAGTAAAATATCCAATATTATGCCCATCAGTAAAAATCCAAAAGGTATCAGATTGTTCACTAATTTTCAAGACATTAATAAGGCTTAGCCAAAGGACAAATTTCCTATGATAATATCAACATAATTTTTGACTCCATAACTGAGTATGAAATGCTTTTCCTTATGGATGGTTCTATAGGATACAACCAAATCAAGATCACACTAGAAGACCAACACAAGATAATGTTCACCACTCCTTAGGGAATGTTTTACTATCAGGTCATGATTTTTAGCCTAAAGAATATAAGGGTGACATACCAATGGGACATTATGGTAAATTTACATAATATGATGAATGATATAGTTGGGGACTATATTGATGAAATCCTAGGTAAATCAAAGACTTGTGCCTAATATCCAGTCGTGCTTTACAAGATCTTTGAATGAGTTTGGGAGTACAAGGTTATAATCAATCCAAAAAAAGTACATATTTGATGTAAATTTTAGAAAATTACTAGGTTTAATTATATCTCATAATGGAATTAAAGTTGATCTAGCCAAATTTAAGGCCATTACCAAGATGCCATTGCCATCTACTTTGAAATAGCTCTATAGGGTAAGGTATAATCAATCAGACACTTCATATCACAATTGGCAAATAAGTGCCATCCATTTACAAATATACTAAAAAAGGCACTAATTTTTCATGGAATGTATATTAAAATAATTAATTTGACTAAATGAAAGAACAATTGGCAAATCATTCCTACTCTACCTCTTTACAACCAAAAATGCCTTGTGGGCACTACTGGCACAACATGATGAATAGGGGAAGGAGCATGCTGTATATTACCTAATTCATAAATGTATCTTTTATGAACATAATTATACATTGATTGGGAAAGCTTATTTAGTTATGGTATTCATATCTCATAAACTATGCCACTATATTCTGAATAATAAGACCAATGTCATTGCCAAAATAGATTTTCTCAAGTATCTACTTTCTAAAACAACTTTATAGGGTCATATGGATAAATGGATTAAATTTATAATAAATTTTGAGATCAAATATTCTAATTAAGAGGATATAAAGGGACAAATAATTATATATTGGCTTGTTGAAGCTCCTCTTCCTGATACTTAGCCACTCACATTTAGATTTATAGATGAGTATGTCATGACTATGGCCAAAACACCTCCTAAAGAGTAATAATGGAATCTTTATTTTTATGGTTAATTCATTTTTCATGGGTCAAGAGTAGGACTTTTATTCATAACACCATAGGGGGATATCATTCCCAAGTCCTTTTGTATCATCTTTCCTTATACCAATAACATCACTGAGTACGAGTCACTCATTATGGGGATTTATTTAGAAGTATAGTGGAATATTCAATATCTACTGGTTTATGGAGATTCACAAATTATCATTAATCAAGTTATAGAACAATCCTAGACCAAAGATGAGAAGTTGATACCATATAAAGTTATGGTGGACACTCTTAAGTAATGGATTACCCACATCTAGTTTGAATAATACCTCGAGCCAATAACATGATAATGGATGATATAGATAAAATTGGTTTTATGATCCATATTATAGATAATGAAAGAGACTATAAATTCCTAATTTAAAATATTCTTACACCAACCCACAAACCATCGACTGTTGACATGATCTGTGATATTGTTGGTCCCAATTCCACTTGGTATTTCAAGATATATAATTACCTTCATGACCAAGTCCTTACACCAAACCTTTCTCATAAAAAACAAAAGGCCTTCACCCACAAAGGCTATCATTATACCTTAATTAGACCTATGATTTATTGTATTATCTTTGATGGAACTTTGATTCACTTTTTATCCTTAGTAGAATCTAGACTAGCATTAAAAGAAGTGCACAAAGGCATTTATGGGGTCCATACTAGTGGGTCAGTCCTTACCAAGAAACTAATGCATATGGGTTATTATGAGTTAACCATAGAATCAGATGTAACTACTTATGTTAAAAAGTGTAAATAATGTCAGAGGCATACCAATTTGATACATGCTCTTGTAGCCACTAGGATTTTACACAATAATATTTGTGCTAGTCTAGGTCTTAAGTCCCCCTTCTTGTTTATTCCTATTTCACCCCATGTAAATATATAATTACCATTTACCCTACATGATTAATTTTTATTAATTAATTTTTATTAATTAAATTAAATTAACTAGTTACCTACCATAAAATCTAAATAAATTTACCCAAATCAGAATACAAGTTAAGTTTTTTTAACCATCCATAACCCCCTCATAATACAAAAATCATTTAAATAACTCAGGTCTTAATTTGACTTCTTGGTTTAAACCATTCCAATAACTTTGGTAAATTTATCCCATAATCATTACCAATTCTCATGATCGACATTGATTTTTTTAAATTGATGTCAATTTAACCACAACCCCTTGGGCCAAAAGATCAATTTTTTATGCTTGTAATTGCACTGTAGTGTTGATGAAATTTTTATGGAGTATAAATTAGTAAATTTTTAGATCATTGGAATATTTTACACCTACATAAACTCATCCACACCCATCCATAAATTAAGAATCATTCTATCAACTTTACAGTTTACCATAGGTTGGAAGTACTGTAAAGGTTAGTCTATCATTTGTTTTTAAAATTCATTCTATAATTTATTTTCTCTTTTATGTTGTTTTATATTCTATTTTATATTTGATTTTATCCCTATAATCAATGTTATAATATCCTTATCAATCTTGAGACATCATAAAACATCCTAAATCTTGTTAAAACCATATTTTAATTCCTTATCCTGAGAACCTTATCTACAATGATAGAATTAATGTCAATTCCCTAAATCGACATTGATCTTACAAATCAACATCGATCTCTGATAAAAACTCACTCTATTTTCAACCCTAATCCCTTATAGTTAGTAGTCTAATTTACATTTTAGATCATTATTTATTAAATCCATAGGTTTCATATGACTCTACCTAGAGTTATTCATGATATGGTTACCATGTGATATTTTCCCATAGTTTTACATCCTCTTTTTTAGAACAAAGTGACATTTACTTTAAACTAGGAATTTATGTTATTGTGTTTGCTCCCACATTAGAATCCATTTTCTGATCAACTAGAAGTAATTCAAGCTAAAGAGGACACTGTTGAAGATTATTGAAATGCCCACTTTGCTAATATCCATTCAATAAATGTAGATTAAATATTAAATCATTTCATTATCTTATCTATATTATTAAATGCTTTATTGTAATTTCATTTGTTATATTTATCCACTTGAGTGCTAAGATAATGGGATGACATCCTTATAAGGAAGTGTTCCATTTCTTGGTACTAGTTTCATACCAAGTAGATCACTCAGGTATCATATTAATCAATATTTTTCTAGTTGTGTATTTTGTGTAGGTAATCCTTCCAAGACAAAAAAGAGTTATCACATTATTGGATAAATGGTGGATGTTACTTTCTAATCACAGGTAGTCTTAAAAAATCTATATCTTATTTTCAAATTTTTAATTAGTTTATTTTATATAAAGAAAGAATAAAAAATACTTTAAACAACTACATCCTGAACACCCAAGCTAATGACCACACCATGGCCATTTTTAATGTGGGGACTCGACTTCATAGGGAAGATTAACCCTACTTATATAGACGGTCATAAACATATTCTTATATCCACTGAGTACTTTATTGAGTGGAAGCCATTCCTCTCACTTATGTAACATGAAAGAAAATCTCCAAATTCATTTTCAACCACCTCATCTACCATTGTGGTATCCCCTCTGACATTATAGATGATAATGGAAGTTTATTTAAAAATAAAGATGTCAAAATTTTCACCAATTTCCCCTCCAACATTATATATGATAATGGTATCCCCTACCACACCAATTTTTGTACTCTAATAGGAGCCACACCATATTCTCTTATTTATGGAATTGAATCCATTTTTCCTATTGAGGTTGAGTTACATTTTCTATGCATTTCATTGAAACATATCCTTGATAATGAGGATTATCAAGTAGCTTGTCTATAAGAACTAGAAGTATTAGATGAAAAATGTAAGGCCATCATGAATAGTATTCAAGTATATAAAAAATGACTAGTGGTTAGTATAATAAGAGTATGAAACATACATATTTTGAGCTTAGTGATCTTGCACTCAAAGAAAACTAGAAGAACACTAATGTTGAATGCTATAGAAAGGGTAAGCTCAAGTCTAATTATTTGGGACCATATGTAATTATTTATAATTATGGATTTATAAAATATAGATTAACTATAGTGGAAGGACATGAACTTGATGAAGCAATGAACATAATACATCTAAAGTGATTTATCACTTGAGTGTCTTGAGGTATTTATGAGGATTGTTTATGTTGTGTTGTAACATCACCTTATTTATATCATACCATCATACCTTCCCTATTAGTCAAAATTTTGATTTATCTTCCATATTACCATTTTGACCTTCACTATAATTAAATGATGCTTCAAGCACCTTAAACTATTGGATTTAGATGTAGTTTTAGTGGATGATTCAGTCTTAATACTCTTTGATTGCATTCATTAAAAAAGGGGTAGAATATTGTGGTAATATGACAGTGGTTTGGAAATTACATCCTTCATTTTTATGAACATTCTACATCTACCCTACTAGGTCACCTTAAATGTGCCAATGCTAATAACCACCTTTGTGTAAATCATTATTTCAACCCATCATCCCTACTGGGGTATCTCCACTATGCCATTAATTATAACCACCTTTGAGAAAATGATTATTTTAATCTATCCAATCTACAAATGAAACCTACCTATGTCATCATTTGATATAGCCTAGGAGTAACCTTTTACCATGCCTTACCTTAACATTGTTTCATACCTTGCCATTTGCCTATTTCATGAACATGTTTTTACTTAGTTAGATTCCTCACTATAGGGTAAACTACAATAACTTGAGGTTTATTTGGACTATGTAGGTAGTGATTAATGTTTCCTAAGGTCAGCTCAGCCACTCTTATTCCAAATGATCTTGTCATTTATGAGTAACCGAAGAAAATTCTATCACCTTTTTTTGAGTAACCTTATCCATGCTCTCACCATTTTGTGATAAATTTCAGTCCATGCTCTCACTATTTTGAGAGTTAACACATTCTATATCTCATAATTATCCATTGAGTTGAGATGCTTAGAAAACCCAAAAGTATGTAAATATGCCAAAAAAATCCTAAAAAAAAAAATCTAATTCTAGGCCATTTAGATTATATCTATGTTATTCAAGACATGCATCTCCTATTCATTGAGTATAACTAAATATTTCACATGGGTCATGCCATAACCATTTCCATTTTCCTATTCCATTTTTGGATAGCATTCCATCCCATTCTTGGGATAATTACATTCAAATTAAAGTCCATGTTGGCCTCATATCCAAGGGACTATGTAGGCAATGTCCACTTGCATAACACATTTAGAGTCAGCTCGACCATTCTTAATGATTGATATCATTCACCATTTTCTTGGATCATTCCTTCTTGTAGGTTTGTCTCCAAATGCTATCACTATTTTGTGATTTATTTATGCTCTCACCATTTTGTGAGTCATTTATGATCTCACAATTTTGTGATTCATTTACACTCTCACCATTTTGAGAGCTTATTCTTATTCTAAGCCTTAGATATAGTGAACACTATAAACTATCAACCAAGTTCATTTATGAATGTTCACATTTTATCTTGTAGTATGGTTTTATCCTAAACCACACTCTTACAATTTTAAAATTTATTGTGCCTAACATTCTCACAATCATGAGCATCAACCCCCATTTTTTTATGCTCTCACCATTCTACAATCCCATTCCTCCATTATTATATGAGCAATATCTTTTGCTTATCATCAATTTTATTATATGCCATATCTTGGTAGAATTAAATTTGGCCTAAAGTCTATGTTGGAACTTGTGTCCATGGGACTATGTAGATAGTGTCCAATTACATAGTGCATTTGGAGATATATCAACCACCCATTCCTTATTTTTCTATTCCCCTTGACTATTCTAGTGCCATTTTTCCCTATGGCCTAGGGGTAACCTTTGTGTTAAGAATAACACTTTTATTATATGTGCACAACAAGATAGATTAGTTGTTTGTTCATTTGATTTATATTGGTTGTTTGTTCATTTGCCTTAGAATAGTTGTTTGTTTCATGCACCTTAGAGTAATTTGTTATTACTTTATGGTTTTTTATTTTAATTTTTTTGTGTCTAAGGAAAATTAGTTTATGCTTGATTATTACTTAAAACTTGGGATTGAATTATTTATTTTTGGATTTAAATTATGTTTTTATGCCTTCTTTCCCCTCAGTTACCATATGATTATTCCACTTTATTTACATGTGATTCTTTATTTAACCATATCTTGTACATGAATTGTGAATATTTGGATTCATTCCTATGCTTTATTTATTGCATTATATTCACTTGGGATTTTATTGTTCATATCTTAAACCTAAGTGGTTTATATTTTCATTTAAATTGATTTTTCCATGCTTAGGATACATATTGTTTTCATATTTGTCTATAACTATGATGCATAATATCACAAGTTACATTAAAAATTAAGCCAAATAGAGTTATCAAGTGGTGCTATTAGTAAAACTTCCCCTTATTCATAGTAGACCTACCCAAACACCACCAAATAGATAATAATTAAAAGATAAATAAATAGTAATAATTGTGAGTTAGGATGCATATCTTTGTACTAATAGGTAACCCAAATTCATACCTATTCTCTATGCCAACTCACTTTTGATCTATGATTACAAGTTCATTACATGTGATCCCCTCATTGATTTACCATAATAGGGAAAAGTAAAATTTGTATCATGTTTACATCTGCCCTACTAGTGCACATTCCCTATGCTAAATATTATAACCACTTTTAGGAAAATCATTATTTTGACATATCTGCCCTACGAGGCATCTTTACTATGCCATTGATTATAACTGCCTTTGGGAAAATTAGTATTTCATCCCCCATTCCTAGACCATGCCATTTCCTATTTTTTAGGGAACATTTAACGAGACTAATTTACACCTAATCTCTCAAGGGGGCATACATGGCTCATCAACCACCCTCTGGGGTATTAACAAAATCATAACAACTTTTTCATTTTTTGAGAAGATGTGATGACAATCTTACTCTATCCCAAGATGCTTGACCATTACCTTTGATTATTTACCCTTCAAAACACTTTTAATTCTTTACACCTCTTAAGATAAAAGATTATCTTAAATATTGGGTTTAAAAAACCAATGATTTTATTCTGATCTCTATCTTGGATGGTTCACAACTGATCATCTGATTATTCAAATTCTTATTAGGCTCTTTTAAGAAACCTATCCTCTGTTTAGCTTGCAACCTTGATTAGATATATTATTTTTAAAGGAATATAGTCATATCTCTCTTTTTGATTATATTTACAAAGACAATATGATCTCAATCTTCAAATCCATCTCTTTGTTTGTCATAAAAACCTCTATATTATGAAAATAAGATAACTTTAATGTTCTTAAGCTGATTATTCATTTTTTTGACTATTATCCAAATTTGAACAAGATCCTTCTATCAAATATTACACAATAAATTCAACTTAATAATTATAGGATGAATATTTATAAATGTTCATAAATCAAACTTAGTAGACCTTGAAGATTCCCAACCTCAAAAATTCAAATGCCAATAACTTTACCTTTATAGGATTATTAGGCCTAATTCTACTCTTGGAGGTCTTGAAATAATTTTTAATCTAACCTTCTTCATATACACTTGAATAACTTCATTCTACCTATAAGAACACTCATACAATGATGTTATACTTTCTTATAAACTCAATACATCAATTAGCTCATCAAATTGATAAGAAATTATCCTCTACTACAATGACCTATATGGCCTTATTTGACCTTGAAATAATGTTCTAGTTCTAGATTTCACTAAACCATTAAATAAACCTTTTTAATTATATTATACCATCATATTATCTCATTCTTAATCATTACACAATTCTAGGAGAGATTTTTGACCATGTGATCAAGACTTACATTATCAACTTCCAATTTTTATTGATCCTAAACTTTGTCTAGGCTTGGTTTGCTATTTGGAAATATGCCATTTATATTCTGATATCCCTCCTCAACTTATATCATATAATATTAAGATATTATAAATCAATTACAATGTTTATAAACTAATGACTTTATTAGTTTCTTCAAAATATTAACATCTTGACAACTATGTCCCTTTAGACCTGAATAAGTCTACATCATTCTTTATAGGTTCTAAGCTATTAAAAACAATAAATAGCTCCTATATATCTTCAAATATGTTTCACTATGACTATCCAATATGGAAAAAACTTTAGAAAAGGTTAGAAACACAAGAATAAGATGCATATTTTTTGTTTACCCTATTTTTAGTTTCTTACAATCATATACAAAATACTCAACACACAATTTACTATAACTCATTTCACAGACTTCTTTTCAATCAATTAATAGTGGTAAAAATTGATAAACATATTATTACATCATTCAAAAAATTTGATGAAATTTGGTCAGTTCAAACTAGAGGTATAACCAATTATGTGTCCTAACCCCTATTTTAGGGTTTCTCTAATTATGCAAAAGTTGAGAACTTCTTAACCAATGTTCATAGAGCCTGGGTTGTTAATAAACATGCCAACACTTGTGAAATATTCTTAAGGGCCTCCTATAACTATTCAAATACTAAATCTCAACTCATGCACAAAATTATACGTCTTTCAAATGAGTAAAATGACTAAGTTTACATAAAAATAGGGGTATAATGGATTCTTAAAGGTATAAACTTTAGTTTGAGCTCAAAGACATTCCAAACTTGAATGAATTAACTTTATGTATAATCAATATGGACACACTATTTTTAAATTAAGATTATTATTTACTAACAATAATTTCACCAATACACATGTATAACGCCCTATTTAGTAACTTGTATACAATCATTAAGATCCTATTTTAGGTCTTAACATCTAAGATCCACTTCTAGAATCACTAAAGCACATGAAAATAAGGATCAAACATGGGAATAAATACATTTGCTTTTCAAAACATAACTTGAACATCAAAGAAATTTCTTTATTGATATCTTTACATAGGCCTATAAGGCCTTCTTCACCTTACTCTGGTAATCTATTACTCTTTCTTCCCCCCAATTCACCCTTATACTAGATTATTTAATTTATTACACTCATTTCTTCTTGAAAATATATTTTTATTTGTCTTGGTTTTGAAATAAACAAAAAATTCTCTTACCTACACCCTTATTTCTAGCAAACTTGATTACTTTATCCTTCTCCAATGTAACCAAGACTTATAGATATATGACTTAAGGTTATATTTACATTTACAATGGATGAAATACCTTTTAAACATATAATTAAGCCTATTAAGACTGAGCTCCAAGGTTAAAATCCTTTTACAACTTGGCCCAACCCTTGTCAACCTTCATAATTGGTCAAAAATTTAAAATTCCTCATTTTGGAGGGAATCTCCAAATTAAGCTACTGTAATCACTTAAAAGTGGCAATTAGATGCTAAGAGTGTCTCTTGAGTTAACCTATTCTTATTTTAGTCATATAACTCCTAGAGAATTTGCCATACTTTTTAAATAATTGTGTAAACCAAAGACCTCTATAGTTATCCAAAACATATTCCTAGGACTATCTTTTCATATCCCAACCCAAATTTCTCAGTAATCTCACATTTGGGATACTACATCTATATGGCACTAGTGTCCCCAACTAGGCACCATTGTCCTTAGCCCTAACTCTTCTCAATAGATAATTTTTCAAATGTGTGCCCCACCTAAGGTTGGACTAAGCATATTTTATTATCATCACAAGATATAGATATCTATAAATACAATTCTAATTGACTTGTATTCACTAGTTTGAAAATAGATGAAAAAAAACATTCAAATCAAATACAAGTTGAGCAAAATTAAGGTATTTGATCCATATTCTGCCTTACTTCTACATACTACCATATATAGTAACCCTAAGCTCACTTTTCAAATATTTCAAAGCTCAAGCACATTCAAGGCATCTAAGTCCACTCTCATTATAGCATTCACTTGCACTTGTATCAATCACTAGGTGGGAGAACTACATCAGAATTGATCCCTCTTTGGAGTATTGGTATGTAGGTAACTCTCTTCATAGTGGGGTGTTGAGGATGTATAGCCTATCCTAATAATGAACACATAATTATTGTTCATGCCATACTTACAAGGAATATTAGGGTTTGCACATTAAATTAGTTTTTTCAATCACAACATAGAGTTCCAAGTTTTGTGCATGTAGGAATAGGACCAAAAAACATAGGTGTAAGTGCTCCTAGAAAATAGGAAAAATCCCATAAAGGGGACACTATCACCACTTTGAGGACACTACATCAACATGGAAATAATATACATATGGGGCACTACTGTCTAGTGAGAAAAAAAATTCTAGAATTCTATTGATGACACATAACTGTCTAGAAGCTAATTTTTAGAACTCATTTCATCTACAATAGTCACTTTCTAGATAAGTATATATTATGCCTATTTATTGATTTTTTAGAATATCAAATAAGTTAAAATTCCATAACAAGTTAGTAATTAATTATTTCATATTATTTAACTTAGACATCTCATCCCTTTAATCTAACATAGGATTTACATTGTTAAACCCTAAAAGGTTAAATCATTTGGTGAGCCCATCTTACTTTGAATATTGTTTCAAAACCTAACTTAAATTAATATAATTTTTTGTGCAATAATTTAGGGATTTCTATTATATCAACATAATATTTTCAAAATTTTATCAATTATTGACACTTTATATCTTATAGGAACCCATCGAGTCTCAATCTCTCTGAGTACATATCTTAAGGGGTGCACTAGGAAAGGGGTGGGAAAACCATTGGTGCTTCACATGATTATTATACCTTTTTCCACTTTTTTATATTATCTATTTAGATATCAACCAAAATAGATCATATTGCTCAAGTCTGACTCATACCTGGACTAACATGGGAATGATCTAAGGCTATGGAATGCCTATATCTAGATCAGATCTGTAGGGTTTTTAATGAGGCTAGTTCCTCAAATATGATAGTTTGGACTTCTATTTTTAAGACCTAAATAATTTGGGGTGAAAAGAGTTAAGATATTACATAAAATAAACCCTATACTAATATATGGTGATGCACTAAATGTTTAAATATCTACTCTCAATTAACACACTAATAGACTATGAAAAGAAATAATACAATGTTTAATATGGCTTCCAATCAACAATACTTCACCTAAAGGTCAATATAATGGACTTAGGCTGGAGGGTAATGAGGGTAAGTCCTGATTGAAAGTACTTATAATGAATAGTCCACTCTATACCTAAGACAACAACATTAAGACATGCTAGATGACCTATAAAGAGAGTTTATTAGTGCTTAGGTCAAACTTACACTTACAAAGGGAGGATGAAAACCACTTTTACGTATCAAATAAATATAAAATACTAAGAACATATTATTAAAAAACTAAAAAATTATCTATTCTTACTCCAAGAAGTACAAAATACATTTTTTGGTAGAGTCTAGTCATATCAGCCTGAGGGATGTTCAATAATAGCTCAAAGGCCATATTTATAGAAGAAAGGGGAAAAAGAGAGAGGGATTTTGGCACTAAAATAATGAATCAAAATGAGCATAACTCCATTTGAACCATAGTTATAACTACCTATACATTTATGCTCATTTAAGTTTATTGATTGATATATGTCACTCAATCAGTTGCATCATTACATTATTCCTTGATTAATGATCCTTTGTGATTGTAATAGTAGGATCAAGTTATTCTAAGTTGGGTTATAACATTAATGCATTTATAACCATCAAATCAATCTATTAGAGTTTTGTCATGGAATTAACTACTCATTATTGGTTTGTCGAGGCATGTGAGAGTGGAGATAAAGGTCACTTTCATGCAGTTGTATCTAATGATGAAGACAATGAAGTATATGTGTCTACCTTTGTTTTCCACAAAATATTACACTTGTCATTCATTATGAAGACTAAATCATCACATCTAAAAATTGATAGAGCCATGTCATGCATAATTTGAGTAGAGGTTTATCGAGATATGACTATGTTGAAGGATGAGAAACCCCTACCATATCTCATTTATCTACCCCTGCATGGGAGTCTAAACTTGGGTCTACTATAGATGAAAACCAATCCAAACTATTAGTTTTCCCATAGCTTTAATTGACAAAAGAAGTTTACTAGGTGCATGTTCTTTATTTGATAATAATCTACCACCCCTTTGGTATATATTAGGTCTAAAATACCTATTTTACCTCCATGGATATCTATTGTAATGCTTTGATTTGGTGTCCTCACTGTGGTTCAGCCTAGATTCATCTTAGATGATATTTGAGCTCAGTTCCTTCATATTTACCTTGCTCAAGTAAAATAATACTGTATTAACTTTCATCAAAAAGTCCTAGGCTTGATCTTTTGATTATTAGCTATCGACCATGACTTGGATTATTGATTTGCATGATAAGGTGTGGTTCATTGATCTTCTACCCGCTTAAACATACTCATACCGATTGTAAACCACATGCCAATTCTCAAGATCTAATTAATATTTGACTTAATCACATGTCATTAATTTTAAATATATGATTGAACATGATCTATTGATCTACCTAGGCCCATTAACTTGTCAGTCACTACTCATCATTGAATCTTTTATATGATTGAGTGCCAATCCTTGATCCTTATTTTTGAATCCAAATGGATATTCCACGGGCTTAAAATTTATGTCTACATGCCTATATTTGACATTTTTAAAAATGTATTTGATTTTTGTATGACCATCACTAAGATATTTAAAAATAAATGATCATTTTTCATGACTTAAATTTGACATCTGTGAACCCATCAATTGACATTTATGGGAAAATTAATGACATCTACATGACCATAAATCTTTGGACCCCAATGGATGACTAATGATATTTAATTTAATTTTTACATGAATGTCAATGATGTTCATATGCCCATCATTACATATTTGAATTTAAATGGTTACTTGATGTGGCTTGAATTTGACACTTGTGTGAACGTCTCTTTTTGCTTCCCATGCATTTTCCCCTAAACAAATAATTCATTTACACTTTGTGTTTTGGACGTTTTCTCATGGAATTTATATCTTTGGATTTTGTGTCCTTAGGAAAATTATTATGGTATTTTCTCCCAAAATAATTTTGTATATAGAAACTTTGTCTTAAATAAAATGTTCAGAAGAAAATACACCTAGCTTTTAATGTGGACAATTTTCCCAAAAGAATTTGGTCTTTGGGGAAATTGTCATGGAACATTTTCCCTAAAAAAATACAACACTTATCCAAATTTCATGAAACAATTTCCCCAAAAGAAAACAAACTTAGTTTTTACCTCAGAGAAAATGTCCAATAAAATTAGTTCCTTGCTTTTGAATCGAACAAAATGTCTGAAAGAAACATGCCTTCAAGAATTTTGTTTTGAAAAAAATTATAAAATAATTCCAAACACTTAGTCAAAATAAAAAATTCCACAAGAATTAGAATTAGCCAAATAAAATCCTAAAATAATATGCCAATGACTTAGCCAAAAAAGGGTTTTTCACTTAGCCTTTTTAAAGCCTTTAGGTTCTTTTAAACTTGTGCTTAGAATGTGAATGCTCCAATGACTTTCCAATGATTGTATAACTTGTCCCTAACCTTTCATCTACTTGGTTTCACCATGAAACCTATTTGAGAACCCTCCATTTGCCATTCTAGACCTATTTCTAAGACATTTTATCTTTCTTCAATTGGGACCTTGCTAGGATTGTCTCTAGGTCTAGGTGAAGCTTGGTATGTGGGCCAAAAATGGCTAACATTTTTGGTGACTCAACTAGCTTGACCAACCTGCTAGTCATGTAACCTAGTTATTGACCAAGCTTGCTCATGATGACCTGAATGAATAAGGTACTACTTACAAAATGGGCTTTGATTGATTCTTGAAGCACTTTTTTAGAGCAATGGGGAACCCACAAATAACAATAAAGAAATAAAATGGACCAAAACTAACTAAACAACAAACAAAGCAATGTGCAAAAACACTTGGAGGAAAAGACAAACCTATCTACCTATGTACAAAGATCATGAGATCAAACTAATAGTAGAACTTAAGATACCTCCCATTTATAGGGATGAGAAGGCTCTCTCCATTCAATATATCAATCTCAAAGGTATTGCTTTTCTTGTAACTTTTCATGACATAAGGTACACTCTAAAGGCTATCAAACTTGGAGTGTTTTCTTGGTTTTGCATAGTCCTCATCCCATTTGAGGACTATATCACCTTAATGTAATGTCCTTAATGAATCTCTTTTGTCAAAATATTTCTTGAATTTATATTAGTTAGATCACATGGTATGCATGGCATCATATCTTATCTCTTCCATTTCTCTTAGTTCATTCATCTTTACCTCTATTGCATCACTTTTTAGAAGCTCTAACTGGTGTGTAAGTTCTAAAGCTAGGAGATCTAGTGAGATAGGCAACCTTGCTTCTCTCCTATAAATTAAGAGATAAGGTGAATGATAGATGGCCTTCTTGGGTGTGATCTTATCAGCCCATTAAGTAGTCTTCATCTTTGTATGCCAAGATCTCTGATTATCTTCTAGTGATCTTTTGATGATTTGAATCAAGTTTTTGTTAGTGGACTTAGCTAGTCCATTACCCTATGGATAGTAATTTGATGAAGATGTTAGATAAATAAATTGATCAAAATCCCATTCATATACCTTTACACTATTTAATTCCAAATCATTGTCTAATATTATAGTAGAAATTACTCTAAAATGGTTGACTTAAATCTCATAGAACTCAAGCAAAAATTTCTCATTTGCCTCCTTTAAAGGTACTACTTCCACCCACCTGGTGAAATAGTCTATAGATATCAAGACTCATTTATGACTTGCACTAAATGGGGGATGTATCATTATAATAAAGTCTAAACCCTATTGCATAAAAGGCTTCTCAACCTAAATAGGCTTCAATGTCATGGAAGCTAGTCTCTACTTTCCTGTAAACATTACACACTTCCTATCCCATGCATGTGCATCCTTAAAAAAATTAGGCCATAAATGACCAAATATAATGATTTTTTCATCTATGTTTTTGGCTAAAAAATGGCCTCCAGAAGGACTATCATGAACTTATTTAAAAATCTTGTCAAATTGATTAGTTTCAATCACCTTAAAAGTAGACCTCTAATGTCCTTTTTGAAAAACACTCCATCAATCAGAATGTATGATATTGATTTTAGTCTAAAATATCATATCCTTGATGTATATGAGCCCATTGGACATCTTCTTATTTTAAACAATCTATCAATGTCTTGTGTCTAGTTAGATGGAGGAGTAGTTTCAACTTCCTATTGGGTGTCTTGAAGTGTCAAAACTATCTCCTTTTCTTCTTTCACATCTTTTGAAAGATGTTCACACAATCCTTTACCTTAGAATAGATTTGTGACCTTCACTTATATATCATATTCCATGTAATTAGTGACCCATCTAGATCTCTTTTCACTTAAGTCTCTATTGAGGATGAAATCCTTCACACTAGGATGAGCTACCATTTATATAATGTTTTTATTTAAAACAAAATGTCTAATTTTTTTCAAACCTATTATAAAAAAATTCACATGATTTTCAAAAAAAGAATACCTCTCCTCATAGTCTTCCAAATATTGACTGAAAAAAACAATAGGTTGCTCTAATCCTTCACTATTCTATTGCACAAACATGGCTGAAATTATACTAAATGTAGAAAACGCATACATAAAGAAATATTTACTAAAATATGGATTAAGAAAAATAATATCTTGGTTGATCACTTGTTTTATGGATTCAAATATTTTATTACCCTCCTTACTCCATGTGAATTCTTGATGTTTCTTTAACATTTGAGTGAGTGGCCTTACCAGTTTTGTAAATTCAGGAATAAATCTTTTGGTGAAATTGATCTTACCTAAGAAGCTTTAAAATGATTTCTTATATTTTGGAAATGATAAAGAAAGGATTTATTCTATTCTCTTTGGATCAATATAAAGACCATATTTGGACACTACATGCCCAAATAGTCTCCCCTCATGCACTAAAAAGATACACTTCTTTGGATTTAATGAAACTCTAAATCATTTTCATATATCAAAAACAACTCTCAAGTGTGTTAGATGATCATTAGGATCCTTTGAAAATATAGTAATGTATTCAAGACAAACTAAGACCATTTCACTCAAAATACCTTGAAAGGTAACATACATTGCCCTTTGGAAAGTAGCTCTAGCATTAGAGAACCCAAAAGGCAACTTTTGATAGGCATAAGTACCCCATTTGGTTATGAAAGCTATTTTATACCAATCTTGATCTTTCACCAATATCTAGTTGTAACTAGAGTACCCATATAATAAGTAAAACCTTTGTGAACCTAATACCTTTTACAAGATTTGATCCATGGAGAGAAGAGGATAATGGTCTTTTAGTGACACTTTAATCAAATCTTTGAAATCCACACATAGTCTTATCTCTCCATTTTTATTTCTCACTGGTACAGGGTTTTCTACCCATTTTGAGTACTTGTTAATAAATATTATACCTGACTCAATCGACTTGGTAAACTCCTTTCTCATGAGAATTTCAACCTTGGGGTTGATGGGCCTTTGCTTCTATCTTACTGGTTTTAGATCTTGTTTAAGCTTAATAGTATGCTACATTAATCTAGGGTCAAACCATTTCAAAAAATAATATTCCTAAGAAAATAAATCCATGTACTCATTACATAATGAAATGAAAGCTACTCTCTTATAATCAATGTTTACTTTACCCCACTTGAGTTGCTTACCTTCAGCTATGTGAACTTGATCTTAATGTTCTTCCTTGGAAGAGATATTTACTTTTTCTTTTCTAAGTTGATAATCTTAATTGAAAATTCTCTCCAAAGTTATTAAACCTTTATGCATCTTTTTTGATCTCAATTTCACAATTTGATCTTCATATTGGTGTGGTAATTTATTTTGATTCCTTGAGCAAAATTCTACCTCATTCTATAGGAAGCATGCTATCTATTTATCATTATCAAAGACTTGATAACTTAAATTATTATTTAGAACTGAAGGCATACATAAAACCTTGATTTAGGTCTAATATTTATTTTCCTTTATCTGGTCCACTATATCATATTATGTTCCTATGGTAACAAGTCTATCTGCATGTTGATTGGATCCTCTAAGAATGGAGTGGATATCAAATTCTATGAAATATTTGATGAGGTCCCAAAGTTTTTATTTATAGGCCTTTAGGAGGGATTATTTTATTTACTTAAACATATTACTTATTTCACTACCAACTCACTATCATCTTTCACCTTCAAAAGCTTAATACCTCTCTTTCTAGCCCACTGAATGACATGAATAAGAGCTTCATACTATGCAGTATTTGATTGACAACTGAACCAAAATATAAATAAATAATAACACCTTTGATTTTGATGTGAAAATATCATTTCATCATCCCCACTCCAATTATTTGATCTAGATCCATCAAAATATAGATTTTATACTCCCTCTTGATCTTGCTTTGAGTTGGTGAGACTAGGTAATGAGTCACCTTCTTCATGAATGAAGTAGACACCAAAATCAACTTCTAGAATACCTTTGTATGGGTCATACCTATGGTTATATACAACCCACTCATCCAAGAGTAGATTTGGTATGCATTCAAGTGGCTTATGATGTTATTGATCAATAATATACTCATCTTCAGAAATACTATAATTTTTATTAGAAATATTTGGCATATATGGCTCAAGGTGAAATCAAAAAATACGATTTGATCTTATAGTGACTTTGGTTCCATATATAGTTATAAAAACCATGTATGACAAATCTAAATAAAAATAACCTCCTATTTTAGTAGTAAAATCCTTGGGTAGACATAGTACAAAGTATGGAGGTAAATCAACAACAATAATATCCTATGAAATGGTGATATTTTTAACAAGCATCAAGTAAAATCTTAAGATATTTGAGGATGCCCATAGTATTAGTAAGAGAACCATCTAATTGTAACACTCCATTTTCATGAGGTTCATACTTAAGCCCTAGTTTGTTAGTTATGGATTTAGTCATGAGAAAATTACTAGTTCTACTATCAATCATATAATTATGGACAAGACAATCTCCTAGTACAACTGAAAGATAGAATGGAGGAGGGTTAATCACCTTAAGAGCTTGAGGCTAAAAAAATGGATTAGAGGTGGTTATAAAATCACTTACTCTTTCCTTTTGAGGTGGTCCATCAAAAATATTAGATATTCTTTTTGTCCTAGAATTAGCATCTTATCCCACATTGAAATTGATACTGAAGTTTTCTTCATATGATCCATAATACTGAGTGGAAAAGTAGCTATCTTTGAATGTAATTTAGGAGAAAGAGGGTCTCCTATATTTTGTGTGAATTGGGGGATGTAAGGCCTTTTCACATTCTACCCCTTTGGATCTTGAACCTACTGAGTTGATGTCTTTTGAGGCAACTTGTGAGTAGTGGTCCTTTGCGGTGCCTAAAAAGGAGAAGGGGCTACCTTATCAAGACCTAAACCCTCACTACTTTCCCTTTTCTTGGATCTAGTAAAAGTTATAACTAAATTATAAACATTAGTCATATTTTTAATTTGATTTAAAGCTATGTGAAAGAATCCTCACCTTCCTAAAAGTTCAAAAATGTAGTTTCAATAGGTGCTTTACCATTCTCTCCTCCTTATTAATTTGGCACTTCAACTTGAGTGAATGAAGGAATGTCTCTATGAAGTAGAGATGCTTCTTTATTTGACTAGTTTTTATGTGGAAGAGGATCTTAACTCTATTGTATATAATATTGATGTGAGATCTCACCACTTGGTGCCATTGCCATGTCATTTGTCTGATCCTATTAATTATTCCATTACCCTTCCTGAGCATAGTTGTTTTGAGTTAGCACAATAGATCTATAATTTATTAGAGCATTATGATTGTATTACCTTGACTGATAATTATTCCCTTGTCCTTACTAATTAGATTGATAGGATGGCTTGTTATACTAATAATTCTGATTAGGATTCTGATATAGCTTGTATGGTGGAACTTATTATCTTTCCATTGCAACAAAATTGTTTTTATGAGTCTTGAGAAGACTTTCTATCTTCCCTAGTATATCATCTTGATCACCTTTTATTTGATAAAACTTTGTTGAATGTGGAATTCAAGCAATAGTTGGAGAAGGAGGGTGTATCTATGGAAAGAGAGGTATTGGTGGCCTTGGAGACAACTTACCTACTTATATAAGGCAATTTTCAGCCACTATTATTATTTAAAAGCCTTATATAGATTATTCCCTCCCATGGATTGAATCATCACAACTACATCTAAATTGAGAGACTTAAAATAGTATAGAAAAGCATAGTTGGGCATAGGCTTTATCACTATGAGAATTCTATCCCAAGTCTTCTAGAACTTATAATTGAAATCCACCATGAATTCATGATTGAATCTCATGAATGTTTTAAGTTGCTCCACAATTGAAAGGTGGTCACTATTGTCCTCAAAGTGCTTGCATAGAAACTCTCCAAATTCATCCTAATTATTGATTGATGTAGGAGCCAATACTTTGTACATTAAAGTGATTTCCATTTTAAATAAGTTGCTAATAACCTCATTGCTACATTTTCCTGAGTCACATGATGCATTGAACAAAGGTTAGAACTATCTATAATATGTTCTATAAGAGTAAATAGATTTTATCTTTTAATATAAGGAAGAGCCTTCAAAGTTGAGACTGGAATATCATCCCATTAAGTAGGATTTAGAGGAATACCACCATTTAATGACACAAAATATTACCTTATAGGAACAACCATCTTAGGTATGGGATTCACAACAATGTTTTATTGAACAATATTGGCTTGAACATGAGGAGTTTTTAAAATAATAGGGGGAATAAGAGGTGTAGGTATAGGATTTGACTGAGAGGATTTATTCTTCTTTGCTGATTGGAAAGATAGCTCAAAGAAATCTATCTCTTTCTCTTTTATAGAAGATCTTATGACAACTCTTGGGGGCATGAAAAATATGTAAATATGGAAATGAAACTCTAGAATTTGCTATTATAATTAGATATGATTTTTTTTTGTAAATAGGTTATCCCACTGGGCATGATAGAATTGTTAGCTACCTAGGTAACACCTAAAAGCGATCAGATTTCTCAAGTCTAACTCATACCTAGACTAACATGGGAATAATTTAAGGCTATGGGATGCCCATATCTAGATCAAACCTCTAGGGTTTTTAATGAGGGTAGTGTTGATACCAAAACACCCCCCCCCCCCCACCCCAATATTTAATTTTTGAAAAGGGGACCCTTGTGATTATTTTTAGAACATCTATATTCTAGAATAAGTGTGAAAGATTGTTTGATCTTGAATTTTAAAGGCAAGTCGATCTTTAAAAAAGACATGAATTTTGGTATATCTGATTATGATCATATGTTAGGGATTAATGTTGTTAATAATCATCTTCAAGGTGATTAATTGCTGGTTTCATGAAATAATTTAAGGTTCTCAAGTAGTAAACCCTAAGATTTTAAATTTAAACATTCGTAAGAAAATCTAGAAAGAAATTTTATACATGATCAAGATTTAACTTAAAGTTCATGCACTTTAGATCTAACGCTTTAAACTTATTTTATGGATTTGATCCAATATCAAACTCAAAGTCTTTTAGAAAGGCATATAGTCAATGATTTGGGCCCCAGTAAGGATCCAATGATAATCATTTGATCGAAGGTTTTAATCGAATGGTGTGAATTAAAGCCAAAGCTTCAAGAACTCCTAAGGGATTTACACATGGAATTTTATTATTAGATTAAATTACATTACCTTAAATTTGATAGGTTTTCTCCCATCATTTGACATCTATGAGGATGTATTTGATGTGACTGAACCATCAAATTTAACCTAGAAAATCCCTAAAGCTTTGGGAACTCTTGAGGGATTTACACATGGCATTTAGTTATTGGATCAATAAATTCTATTGTCTTAAATTTGATAGGTTTTCTCCCATCATTTGATGTCTATAAGGATTACTTGATGTGATCAAACCCATAAAATTTAACCTAGATAATCCCCAAAGCCTTGGTAACTTCTGAGGGATTTACATGTGGCATTCAGTTATTAAATCAATAAATTCCATTGTCTTAAATTTGATAGGTTCACTCCCATCATCTGAAATTTGTGAGGATGTATTTGACATGATCGAACCCATCAAATTTAACTTAGAAAATCCTCAAATCCTTGGGAACTCTTAAGGGCTTTACACATGGAATTCAATTATTGAAATAATAAATTCCATTGTCTTAAATTTGACATGTTTTCTCCCTTTATTTGATGTCTGTGAGGATGTATTTGACGTGACCAAACCCGTCAAATTTAACATAGATAATTTTTAAACCTAAATAAAGGGGGAATTTATAAAAAAACCTTTTAATAAATTCCTAACTTTTTACAAAGACAAACCTAGTATATAACGATCTTAGGCTAAGTCATTTTGTGTTTTTTAAACATAAAATTCTAAATGACATTTTTAAGCCTAAGATTCATATAATCATGGAACTAATTAAAAGGTAATCATCTTGTAAGATATAATGGTGATCTATTATTCATTGGATTTAATCCAATGGTACATCAAGCTTGAAGTAATTTAAAAAGGCATATGATTAATGATTTGGCCCTAGCCAAGATCTATTGGTGATCGCTTGCTCATTAGGTTTGATCCAATGGTGTGACAAAGTTGAGGAATTTTCAAAGGCCTCACAAGCTTACACATGGCATGATTAGTGAGCTTAAATATCAAGAGACCAATGAAATTCAAGGACCTAGATTTAGTTTTTCAAAGTAAAATAAAGAGAACTTTTGGAAGCTATCAACTAGAATTTATGAAATTTGCCATGAAAGGCATGTAACCCTACCATATAAGCTCTAAATAGGTATGGAAGATGAAAATAAAAGATATCCTATGCTTGATAATGCAAAATACATGAGAATGAGGTCCCATCAAATTTTAGGCACATATGAAATCAAGAGTTGGAATTTTTTTCCATTAAAGCTAAAAACCTTGAATCCTCTATAAAGGACTTAAGTTAGTTCAATTGATCACATAAAAATCAAAGTAAGTTCAACTTGAATTTAGAGAAAGTGCCTTAGTGATATTTTTGTTTTCATCAACTACAATTTAATGTTATCAATAGTGGTAGGTAGGCAACAAATGATAATTGAAGCAGAGGTTTATCTAACTTTAGATGGTGAAGGAAGGGTCTTTAAAGGCATAGAGTTAGATTTGACAACCTTGAATGTACATGGAATCAATAACTAGTTTAAATTATTCTTATTTATAGAGTATTTACAATCAATTTCTTAGGAGGAAAAGAGGAATGCTATAGTGCACCAAAGATACAAAGACCTAGTATCAATTCAGCTGGTAGGCCTTCACCATGCAGCTGCTAAACTAGAGGTAATGCATTACATCAACCTTCTTGTTCATATTTTTGTTGACTACATAATAGATGGGGAATGGATTGTTAATGAATTAAGTACCAATAAATTTGCATGTATAGCTCCCATGGCCTTTGAAGCTTATTATAAGTTCCCTTTACGTCATGCCGATCTCCCATCCTTGAGAGAATGGAAAAATTCCTAAAACTTGGATTCAGTCCTCTCACCTTGGTTAATCCAAGGTTTCCATATTTTTAGGACCCATAATGGTGAGATTCCTATTGCCCAATTTAGGGAGGGTGTTAAGGTAGCTATGAACTTATTAAATATATCCTTTGGTGCCTCTTCTACTAATTATTTGAGTAAGGTCTAGGTATCTTATGTCCATTACATGTTGGATTAGAACTTAACCCCTCCCATTGGAGATCTAATAATTCTTTTCTTGGCCAAAAAATTTATAGCCATAAAGAGAAAGATCTCCAAGTAATTATTTATGATGTCTTACCTCTTGGATTCACTCTTAGCCTCTATTAATTTCCTTGGCATCCAAAATTGGTCCCTTGATAGTAGAACTACCATTTCCCATCATTACTCCAAATTAAATATATTCAAATAAAATAATCATATAAAATTCACATGTGATGGTATCTTTCTAGTCATTTTTTAGGCAATCACTAGTATCCCTATGCCTAGGCTTCATCCTCTAATCAAAAGACAAGTGGAGACCATGGGGGATGTGTGGTTATATCTAGATTGCAATATAATAAGGATAAAAGTAATCATGGTCCAACCATACATATTGCCTATATATGTTCTTTGTAAGCTTGCAGAGCAAGAAATTGCTTATCAAATCATCTAGGGAATGGATTGGATATGCAATAAGAATAAGAAGGCTTAGGTTCATCCCTTTCCATTGGACATTGGAAAAATTATAATCAAGGATTAGAAATAGCTAGAGATCATGGTGGTGCATATGAACTCTTTTTATTTTCAATTGGATGACCTTAAGATGTGGGACCCCAATGATAGAGTGGTTAACCATATTCAGGATAAAAAGGTCCCAAAGACTGAGTACAAACATCAACCAGGTGTGGGAGATGGTTTTTACACAAAGGAAAGGAACTTGGAAGAAGTCTTGTCTAGGGTTAAAAATTACAATATCAAATTAGAACATAGGCTAGTCAGGGATAATAAGCCCTTAGGAGAAATATGGCAACTATATCCCTTACATTATCACTTATTGCCAGGACCATCTGGGACTACACATCAAGAGCCACCTATTGGAGGACAATTTTTTGAGCCTCATTAGAGAGAATTAATAAAGTCACCTCAAGTTGGGCAACCTGAGGATTTAAAAGGAAAAGGTAAAGATGTAATTTAGGAGTTCAGCATAGAGCATAGACCTAGTGAAGGTCCCCAAATTTAGGCATCCCCACTAAGGCCTTCTTACCCAGTATAGGTTATTAGCATGATTGCTTTGGAAACTAGAGAAATAGTTGAAAGTGCCCTTATTAACATCACAACTAACTATGGTTATGATAAGGAAGATGATCCATCTGAGGAAGCAAGCAAAGAATTAGTTCTATTGGATAGAGGAAAGAGATAGGCAAAGTTGGCCTTAGTTCCTCTGGACCCAATAAAGAGGCCTAGGTTAATTTTCACTCACCCTACTAGTGAAATTAACCTCTTCAGTGATGAGAATCATATTTATAAACCAAATATTATTGATTGGTTTGTTTATGGGAAGTTGCAAAAAATCCCATCTCTTTCTCCTTAACTGGTTTTGACTCGAGTTAACATGGATGTTTAGGATAATGTCAAGCCTTGGATTCGGGATATTCTGAATAGACAAGTAGAGAGAAGGATATAGATCCTTCAAAACAAGGAAAACCAAGGGATTAACACCCCATGAGCCTTTAGGATTTAAAATTTAGAGATTCTTAAATAGCCATAGGTAAAATAGTCTAACCCTCAGGTCCATTTCAATACAGTTACAACTCTCGAGAGAGTAGTGACCAAGAAGGTTACTATTGGTATTTAGGAGTTCACCTTTTAGAAGGCAAAACATTTTATAGGATTAACTCCTATTCTAGGGTAGGTAGTAGGGGAACATCCTATATTTCAAGAAGATGTAGCTAGTATGGTACTATCCTAGTCAACAATGACCTTGGCTGGAGTTCAGGGAATGAAAAAGAATATTCTCAACTTGGAGAAAGAAAAATAATATTTAGAAGCTCAGGTCCTCCTTTTAATTCATTTGAAAATATTTGATGGATGCATTTGAAAATTTGAAATGCGTCAAGCTTAGATTGAGTGCTTTAATCCATCAAACTAAGATGGCACAAGCCTTAATCACTCAATGGTATAATTCTCAAGCTCAGATAGAGGATCTCATCAAGGTACAGAAGACAAAGTAGGCCTTTGACTTCAAGATTATCAAACCTAGACATCTAGACATCCTCATGGTAGTTTTGATGGATAAACAAGAGGATTTGACCATGTAGAGCAATGATGTCAATGAATTCATCAAAGGAGACATAGGCTTGGTAACCTAAATTGAGAAAATTTTGGGGAATTTATTAGATAACCCTTCTCAAACCACTACTATAGGCTTGATTAGTGATGAAGAATTCAAGAAAAATATTGGTGTTCACATCTAGGGCATTAGAGACAATAAAGGTCATTTAGCCAAGGACAACTAAAAGATCCTTGATATCATTATTTTTGTAGGGAAGCAAATTGCAAAAGCATAATGTATTGAGGAACTTGTATCTTGAACTGATAATGAATTTGACAAGTTAGTAGATCAAGAAGAAGATTGTCTAATGAAGCTTGCAGTGGATTTTGAACTATTCAAAGAGAAATACACCAAGGTGAAAGACTTCCTCAGACAAGGATAATTGAACGGCCCACCAATGAAATTCCTAAAAGAATATTTTTTTTATAAAGTATATACTCGTCTATTAGCATATACTCTTTCTTGTCAAGTTGACATGTGAACTTCCACATTATATCTTTATATCAAGGATAGCTATCCTTATCTGCATGAGGATATTTTGAAAGTTAACTGGTTAGCCACCTATGTTTCCTATAAATAGGTATATGTTTACCATTTATAAGGGAGAGTTTTTGAGCAATTGTATACTAGGAGCATTTAATACAACTAAGGAATTCTAAAAATATTGTCTGTATAGTTTTGTTGAATGTCCATGCTACCTCTCAATTGTAGATAGTCATATTGAATTTGAATGATTATTCTTATTTTAAGTTACATTATTTGTCATAGGGTTGTTAATTTATGCTAAATGTTAAATTGACTCTAAATATCTCGAGTATACTTCCTTTTATTTTCTCTATATTTGGATGTACTTAGGTTATTAAGATCATAATAGTAAATGTTTAAAGTAAATTTGGTTCTTACTTATGATTCATATTTTTCCTTTGAATTTTTCTTGATTTGTGATATAATTTGAGCTTATAATATTTTATAACATAAATTAGTTCAAATATGCTCAAAATAATTGGATTTTTTTCATAATATTTGAGATGAAAACCAACAATCATGTTTCTTTCTTACTTTACCCTTCTCTTTTCTTATTTTTATCAAGATTCACTCTAGCTTAAAGATCGTTGTTACTACTCATTTAGTTTAGCTTCTAAGTCATTAGAAACTATTGAATATATAAAGATTTAAACCCTGGTGGCTCCCAACCACTAAATCAAAAAAATATTATGGACAATTCTCATACTCTGCTTTTAGTCCACCACAAACATCATTAAATTGTCACAAATTACAACTCATGCCTTGGATTTTTCAAATCCTAAAATGAGTAGTGTTCATCAACACTGAAGATCACCTATGGTATATTTCTAAGCATAAATAGGAGAAGCTCTCCTGGCATTAGAAGGAGGGCATCTTTAAAGATACTTAATATTTTTCAGGTGTATTTGGTCAAAATTACTCTACATTTTACATGATTTTGTTTCTTTTAGCATAAATTGAACAAAGATTGGTGACCTTTATGTAAATATGACTTTTGATGCTAAGAATTTATTAGTATTTGGAGTTAAGATGGCTTATTTTTTTTTAAATTGACAATTATTTGACAATAAGAGGTTTATTTGAGTCATAAGTTATAAAGATTGGTTATCTTTGCATAATTCAGTACATCTTTGAACTTGTTTAGTTAAAGATTGATATCCTTTGTCCTTTTATGAACATGTTTTTTCAAATTAAGCTTAGTGTGCATATTATTTTTCATTATTTGAAAATTAATGTGTTACACCATGTTTTAAAATAGGATTCTTAATCTTCAAGATGGAATTACCAAGGATTAGAACCAAATCACATTTAGAGACTAGAGAACCCTTGCTCGAACTAGAAATCCACAGAAGGACTAGGAAAGATAGAGGTAAGTGTAGGTATTCTAAATCTCTACCATCATTACCTTTTCAAGGGATTCTTGTGCTCGATCTTCATCCAAACATGGCATGGCTTGGAATTTCCCCTATTAATATACCAAGTGCAGTTCATGATTTACCATGTAATCTTGAAAAATATTTGCCAATATTTAGTCCAACTGGTATTACAACTACCGAAGAACATGTTAAATCTTTCAAATATACATTAAGATTATTAAATGTTATTCATGAAGATGTAGCATGTAGGTTATTCTCATTTACATTCGAAGATGCTACATATGAATGGTTCCTTAATCTACCTGACAATTGTATTATCTCATGGAATAAATTTGACACTATTTTTATTGATCAATCTGGAAATATCATAAGCCATTATGTCATCTATCATCAATTTACAACTATTAAGAGAGATACAAGTGAAACTATTAGGTCCTTTAATGCTAGGTTCCAAAAGATGTTTAGTCAGACCATGGATCCATATAAACCTAATGAAGCTTTAGATTTGGAGGTTTATAAAGATGCTATTGACCCCATGACTTCTATGTTTCTGAAGAGAGCCCTTCCACTTATCATCACATTGGCTCAAGTCTATTCTAAAGTAGTGGTTATTAGAGACCAAATGCAACCCCAAGGATAGATGGCTTATTCTATCCCAAATGTTAATCTTCAAATGCTTGCATTAAACATTTTACAAAATAATAACCAAAATGCTCCAACATTAAACTAATTCCCTACTTTGAATGTATTACCTACTAGTCATGCTGCCCCTAATCAAAATTTAAGTTTCTTAAGTCATCAAATTACCAATGGATTTCATGACAATGACTAGAAGGATTTAGTGCATATTGTTGGAATTAATAGTAACCAAGGTCAAAATTTTGAGGTTCTAAAAAATGAGAATGAGTCTATATTAAAAATGGTATAGAATCTTAGCACTAATTTTTTGTAATTGCAAAAACAAGTTGGTAATGCTAATGACAAATTTGGAAGGAAATTCACTTTCCAAAAGTTTAACAAGCTTGGGAATAGGTTTTAAAATGATACTTTATAAAATAACAAAGCTAATGAGCATTCCTCTAGCAAAAATAATATGGATATAAACCTCACTAATATTGCCTTACCAGATTACTATAGGGTGCATGATACTTCTGAGGATGGTGAGATTGATTGAAAATAGTTTTTTAAAGCCTTTGAAGCTTTTCAACAAGAACTTGACACATTTGAAGTGGTTCTAAACAAAGATGTTGCTACAAATTCTTTTGAATCTAAACCATCTAACCAAGTACATATGGTGGAAACTTTTTAATTCCTTTTTCAAGAGGATAATGAGCTTGATAATATTCTTGAGGAGATTCAAGCATTCCAACAATTTTTGAAGACATATCCTCTGAGAAATAAGAAATAAAAATAACCATTGACTACCTCTACCCCTCCTAACAATTATGGAACCCCTCTAGACACTACATCAAAGAATAATCTTGAACCCCCGTAGAGGAAGTTATTCTAATCTAACTATTGATCCTCCAAGCAAAATTGGCTACAATACTGTTAAGGATATGAAAAGGATTAAAGTTAATATCACTCTACATGAGCTAACTTAGATCATTGAACAAAGAGACTTACTCTTGGAATCTTTGTCCAAGAAAATTAGGAAGTCCCCTAAGAATGATAGTGAAAATGTATTTACACAAGTAATAAAAGTAGAGTCTCCACCTTTTTTACTTACAGTCAATATATTTGGGAAGAATGTTCATAATTATATTTTAGATTCTGGAGCCTCAACCAACATTATGCCTACTAGGATATGTGAACAACTCGAGTTAACTCTAATCAAGTCTGAAAAGGTAGTCACTCAATTGGATAAATCTAGAGTTAAGGTTATAATAGAATTATTGAATGTGCATATATAGTTAGCTAGTGAACCCAGGGTTCAAAAATTCATTGATATCTAAGTGGTAGAAATGCCTAGTGCTTATGGATTGCTTTTGAGTAGAGAGTGGACTAAGGCCTTAAATGGGTATATGTCTACTGATTGCTCACACTTGTGGATTCCTTTTAAAGGTGTTCCAAATCAATATGAGTGGAAAGGGAACCTTTAATGAAACACATGATAATATAATATAATGATATTAACAAAAGGGTAGATTTCCTAGATTCTGATTTGGGAGTTTTCACTTTAGAAATTGCAAAAGAATAAGTTTCCAAGAGTTATCCTCTAATTTTTGGTTTGTGGAAGTTATATATTGATGGTGCCAAGTGAAAAATAGGATCAAGAGCTGTATTGTATTGATGGATCCTTCAAAAAAGTAATTCCATGCAGCTTATAAGTTATAATTTCCTTGTACCAATAATTTAGCTAAGTATGATGATCTCATACTTGGATTGTAGTTTGTCATTAAGGAAAAAATTAAATAACTCCTTATCTATGGAGACTATAAACTTATAGTTAACCAAGTGAGGAGTAAATACTAGTGCAAATTGTCTTACTTAAAAAGATATAAGTTTAGGGTGTGGGACTTGATCAAATCTTTCGATGCCTTCAACATCTTACCTATTCCAAGAGAAGAAAACAAAGCTACTAATGAGATTGCCTCTACTATAGCTAACCTTATGCCTAAACATGATTCTCAAAACATCAGTATTGAGCTAGTAACATGTCCTTCAATTCCTGATAATGTAAATCATTTCTAAGTTTTTAATGATGATCAACAAATCATAGATTTCTTAACTAATTATGGAGCATTTAAAGCTCACATTATTGATGAGGTTTATTAAATTTTTATTGAGAAGGAACTTAATATCAAAATAATCTAATTAAGTGACAATAAGATACATAAAGGGATGATTTCATTGAAAATACTATTTGATCTTGACAAGATTTTTGAAGCAACTAAATAACCGAAGGTAAATGGTAGAGATTATCATGTGATGAATCTTGGTCCACATGATCAACCTAAAATGGTGAATATAGGGAAGGATTGCACTAAAATAGAAAATAGAAAAGATAGAGATTTGATTATAAAATACAAGGATGTAATTACTTGGTCTTATGAAGATTTGAAAATATTTGACCTGAGGGTCATTACTCATACTATAGCTCTTCAAGAAGGTTGCCAACCTTTTAGATAGAAGTAAAGGCCAGTCAACCTTATTTTAGAAACCATGATTTTTAAAGAAGTCAAGAAGCGATTGGATGTAAGGATAGTGTTTCTTATTAGACATTCCACTTAGGTGGTAAGCCTAGTCCCAATAAAAAAAAAGAATGGAGAAATAAGACCGTGCATAGATTTTAGGAATCTGAATAGAGCATCTGAAAAGGATAATTATCATTTAAATTCTCTAAACTAGGTTATCCAAACTATTTTAGGATCTTCCATGATGTCCTTTTTGGATGTATTTTTTGCATATAACTAGGTGCTTATTGCTCTAGAAGATAAATAGATTTTACTACTAAATGGGGAACGCATGCTTACAAGAGAATGCCTTTTGGATTAATTAATGTAGGGGAAAATTTTAAAAGGGCCATGGACCATGCTTTCAAAGGTTTAGTGGGAAAGTGTATCATCATATATATGGATGATATTACAATATTTTATAGAAATAGAGAGGAACATTTTGTATATTTAAGACAAGTATTTGATAGATGCAGAAAGTATGGAGTATCTCTTAACCCCAGGAAAATCATATTTTTTGTCACTGAAGGAAAATTGTTGGGACATATCATTACCAAATATGGTACTTCTATAGATCTTGATAGAGTAGAGGCCATCTCTAAAACTGGGTTGCCCAATAACTGAAAATAACTTACGTCATTCTTTGGCAAGATTAACTTTGTGATGAAGTTTATTTCAGGCTTCGCTTAGATTGTCAAACCTTTGAATGATATGATTACGAAAGATGCTATAATTTTTTGGAATGAAAAATCTAAGAAGGCATTCATTGAAATTAAGAAGGCAATCACTAAAGCTCTAGTCCTCATAATTCATGATTTCTCAAAGCTTCTGAGCATACTACGGTTGTAGTGTTAACTCAAAAAGTTAATGGGAATGATCATCCCATAGATTTCATGAGCACCAAATTCAAAAATATAGAAGTGAATTTTTATATGATTGATAAAAAAGCTTATGCATTGGTAAAGGTAGTAAAAAAATTCAAACATTGTCTCCTTAGAAATAAGGTACACACCATATTACCTGATCTATCTGTAAAACCTATGTTGAGTCAGAATGAGCTTAGAGAAAGAAGAGGCAAGTGGATGATAATTCTACAAGAATATTATAGAGAGATAAAAATAGATAAATTAGTGAAATATCAAGGTTTAGTTCAGATGATTGCTAGTATTGACCCAAAATTCCATGTCATGTAAGTAGATCAACAAAACTTCCAACTCAATGAGTGGTATGACTATATTATCCATGTACTTATCAATGGTGTTTGTCCCTTAGGATTTATAAGAGAACAGAAGAGAGCCTTGAGGCTCAAATTATCTCATTACCTCATTAGGAATGGAATCTTTTGTAGGAGAAACTTTGAGGGAATTTATTTGAGATGTGTGTCCAAGGAAGAAGTAGCTTGGATTATGACTACCTTCCATGAGAAGCTAGGAAGTGGACACCCTTCAGGAAGAATCACAACTCAAAATTTTCTTAGGAATAGATATTATTGTCCCATCCTCTTCAAAGATGATTATAAGCATGTGAGAGAGTGTCATTCATGCCAAATTTTTAGCACAAATGAGCCGAAGGCAGCTATGCCTTTACAACCTATGATGGTGGTTAAACCTTTTTCACAATGGGGATTAGAATTTGTATGAGTAATCAAACATAATTATTTTGAAGGTCATAATTATGCCCTAAATAATATGGAATATTGTACTAGGTAGATTGAGGTAATAGCCACTAAGTAATGCACAACATAAGAGGTGATCAATTTCTTAGAGGAAAATATTTGTACTAGATTTAGAACCCTAGTTTATTTGGTTTGTGACAATGGATCTATATTCATTTCTATTGAAATGATGGAATGAGATTATGACCAAGGAATTTCACTCTAATTTTATTCCAATCAATACCCTATAGGAAATGGTGTTTCTAAATCCATAAACAAAAATATGATGAAAGCTATCAAGAAATCTGCTAAAGATAGACCTAAAACATGCATAAAATTCTTAAGTTTGCATTATGGGTAGATCGAATTAGGATCAAACAAGCTCAAAAGGATTCACCATTTTTTTGGTATATGGTTAGAATCCTATCTTTCCCATCACCTTAGAGTTGCCTATGTTCAAATTCATGTAAGAATACATGGAGGATAGCCAAGAACTTGCTAACTCTAGGCTATTAGACATCATGCAAATGGAAGATGCTAGAGAAAAGGCATTTATAGACTTCAGTAGACACTAATAAATTATGAAAAGATGGTTTGATAAGAGATATAAAGTGAAGGTATTTAGGCAAGGAGACTTAGTCCTTATTTGAGATAAAGTATTAGTATTTAGTGAAGGTATGGTAAGTTCACCCCTTTAGGGATTGGCCCATACCAACTTGTATAAATCTTAGACAACAACACTTTCAAGTTGAAAGACCTCTAAAGATCATACTTTAATTTACCCACCATTGGGAAATACCTCAAGTATTACTTTGGTGCTACCCCTTCGAGGGTCTTCATGGAGTGAATGTGTAGGATTATTAAAGTTAGAATAGGTAGGCTAGTTAGTTTCCTTTCTTACTTTGTTTTTTCTTCCTTGTTGGGCTTGTATATATTTTTTTATTTGAATTTTGTTTTTATTTTTTGGTGGTGTTCCTTGGTTGTGGTAAAGTCTCATGGTATTATTTTTTGGTTTGGAATTGCTCAAAATTATGGTTATAAGTATTAAAAAAGTGAACATGAGGTGGCAATAAAGAAATATGAAGCAACCAAAGGTACTGGTACAAATTAGTATAGGAATTTAATGTCCTACAAAGATTTAAACCTTATCCTACATCAAAATGTGGTTTTAAGAAGAATAATATGTATACAATGTGAATTTAATTTATTAACTCATATTCATGCTTACACTTAAAACACATCCTTGTCATGGACTAAAGTTTCAATTAAAGGAGAGTATCCTAATGCTGGGGAATTTGACTAAATCCTTAAAACTAGGCTATATTGGTTTTTAACCTTTGTAAAAGGACCTATAAAATGTTAAAAAAAACTCATCATAAAATCTATGGAAATAGAAGCAAAGGTGATTCAGGTAATCTCCATCAGGGTTATGGATGTTTGGCTGGCAGTGGAACAAGACCTTGAATGGAACCATAGGTATCTCTGTCAGGGCTATAGACACTTGGTTGGTAGTAGAGAAATGCCCAAGCCTTCCCAAAATTAAGAGTTGTTATTCTTAAAGAATATCTAAAGTGCTTAAAGTTAAAAAGGATATGAACCTAGATGTTATTTCTTGAAATTTATGACAAATAGTAAGTGGAATCAAAGCACACATTGCATGTTTATGTTTTAATATCTAATTTTAACTTTTATACATAAGGAAATTGTTTCAATTGAAAGTTGATTTAGGAGAGAGTATATGTGTAAATATGATATAAAATTCATGTACAAGTTTAAACCAGAGCCCTATGTTCCAACATATTGCTATGTTTCCCTTGTGAATTGTCATTTGTTGAGACCAACACCCCCCATATTTATTTTTTGAAAATGGGACACCTATGATTGTTTTTAGATCCTCTATATTCTAGAATAAGTGTGAAAGATTGTTTGATCTTGAATTTTAAAGGTAGGTCAATCTTTAAAAAAGACATGAGTTTTGGTATATGTGATTATGATCATATGTTAGGGATTAATGTTATTAATAATCATCTTCAAGGTGATTAATTATAGTTTCCATGGAAGAATTCAAGGTTCCCAAGTAGTAAACCCTAAGAGTTTAAATTTAAACATTCACGAGAAAATCTAGTGAGAAATTTTATACATGATCAGGATTTAACTTAAAGTTCATGCACTTTTATAGATCTAACACTTTACGCTTGTTTTCTAGATTTGATAAAATGGTGCATCAAGCTAGAAGTCTTTTAGAAAGACATATAGTCAATGATTTGGGCCCCATTAAGGATCTAATGGCAATCACTTGATCAGAGGTTTTAATCTAATAGTGCAAATTAAAGCCAAAAATTTAATAAATCTTGAGGGCTTTACATGTGGCATTCCATTATTAGATCAAATAAATTCCATTATCTTAAATTTTATAGGTTTTATTTCATCATTTGACATCTATGTGGATGTATTTGATGTGATCGAACCCATTAAATTTAACCTAGATAATCCTTGAAACCTTTGGAACTCCCAAGGGCTTTACATGTGGCATTCAGTTATTAGATCAATAAATTCCATTGTCTTAAATTTGATAGATTCACTCATATCATTTGACATCTATGAGGATTTATTTGACATGATTTAACTCATTAAATTTAACCCAGATAATCCCTGAAACCTTGGGAACTCCTGAGGGATTTACACATGACATTTAGTTATTAGATCAATAAATTCCATTGTTTTAAATTTGATAGGTTTTCTCCCATCATTTGACATTTGTAAGGATGTATTTGACATGATTGAACCTACTAAATTTAACTTATAAAATTCTTGAATCCTTGGGAAATCTTGAGGGCTTTACATGTGACATTCAATTATTGGATCAATAAATTCCATTGTTTTAAATTTGACAGGTTCACTCCCATTATTTGATGTCTATGAGGATGTATTTGACATGACCAAACCCATCAAATTTAAAATAGACAATTTTTAAATCCTAAACAAAGGGGGCATTTCTAAAAAACCTTTTAAGAAATTCCTAGCTTTTTACAAAGACAAACCTAGTATATAAAGGTCTTATCCTAAGTCATTTTGTGTTTTTTTAACATAAAATTCTAAATGATGTTTTTAAGCCTAAGATTCATATAATAATGGAACTAATTAAAAGGTAAGCATCTTACATGATGATCACTTTTTCACTAAATTTAATCCAATGGTGCATCAAGCCTGAAGTCTTTTAAAAAGGAATATGGTTAATGATCTAGCCATAGCCAAGATCTAATAGTGATTGCTTACTCACTAGAATTAATCCAACAATGTGATGAAGTTGAGGACTTTTCAAGGGCCTTATGAGCTTGACACATGGCATAATTATTGAGATTAAATATCAAGAGACCAATGAAATGCAAGGTCCTAGATTTGGTTTTTCAAAGCAAAACAAAGAGGACTTTTGAAATCTAATGGCTAGCCTTCAACTAGCATTTATGAAATCTATCATGAAAGGCATGGAACCATACCACATAAGCTCCACATAGGTATGGAAGATAAAAATGAAATATATCTTATGCTTGATAATATAGAAGACATGAGAATGATGTCCCATCAAATTTGAGGCACATATGAAATAAAGAGTTGGATATTTTTGCCATTAAAGCTAAAAACCTTGAACCCACTATAAAGAAGGACTTAAGTCAATTCAATTTATCACATAGCAATAAAATTAAGTGTAACTTGAATTTAGAACAAGTGCCTTAGTGAGATATTTGTTTTCATCAACTACAATTTAGTGTTATCAATGGTAGTGGGTAGGCAACAAATGAAAATTGAAGTGGTAATTTATCTAACTTTAGATGGTGAAGGAAGGGTCTTTAGAGACATAGAATTAGATTTGATATCCTTGAATGTACATGGAATAAAGAATTGGTTTGAATTATTCTTTTTTATAAAGGAGTTACAACCAATTTCCTAGGAGGAAAAGAGGAATGATTCAGTGCACCAAAGATACAAAGACCTAGTATCAATTTAGCCAACATGCCTTCACCATACAGCTATTAAATGAGAGGTAATGCATTGCATCAAATTTCTTGTTCCTATTTTCATTGAATACAAAATAGATGGGTAATGTATTATTCATGAAGGAAGTACCAATAAATTTTCATGTATAGCTCCCATGGCCTTTGAAGCTTACTATAAGCTCCCTTTACCTCATGTTAATCTCCCATCTTTGAGAGAATGGAAAAATTCCCAAAACATGGATTCAATCCTCTCACCTTGGTTAATCCAAGGTTACCATGTTTTTAGGACCCCTAATGGTGAGATTCCTATTTCCCAATTCAAGGAGTGTGTTAAGGTAGCTATGACCTTATTGAATAGAGCTTGCAGTGCCTCTTCTACTACTTATTTGAGTAAGGTATGGGTATCTTATGTCTATTACATGTTAGAGTGGAAATTAACCCCTCCTATTAGAGACCTAATAAGTTTTTTCTTGGCCAAAAAATTTACATCCATCAAGATAAAGACCTCCAAGTAATTATTTATGATGTCTTACCTCTTGGATTCACTCCTAGCTTCTATTAATTTCCTTGGCATCCAAAATTGGTCCCCTGATGGTAGAACTACCATTTACCATCATTAGTCCAAATTACATATATTTAAATATAAGAATCACATGTAATTAATATGTGATGGTATCTTTCTAATAATTTTTGAGGCAATCACTGGTATCCCTGTGCCCAAGGTTCATCCTCTAATCAAAAGATAAGTGGAGACCATGGGGGATGTGTGGTTCTATCTAGATTACACTATAATAAGGATAGAAGGAATCATGGTCCAACCATATATATTACCTATATATGTTCCTAGTAAGATTATAAATCAAGAAATTTATTATCAAATCATCTAGGGAATAGATTAGATATGCAAGAAGAATAAGAAGGCTCAGGTTCATCCCTTTCCACTAGACATTGGTAGAATTGTAATCAAGGATTGGACATAGATGGAAATCATGTTGGTATATAGTAACTCTTTTTATTTTAAATTGTATGACCAAAAGATTTGGGACCCCAATAATAGAGTGGATAACCATATTCAGGATAAAAAGGTCCCAAAGACTGAGTGGAAACATCAAATAGGTGTGGGAGATGGTATTTACACAAAGGTAAGGAACTTCAAAAAAGTATTGTCTAGGATTAAAAACTACAACATCAAATTAGAACATATGCTAGTTGGGGATAATAAGCCCTTAAGAGAAATATGACAACTACATCCCTTGTATTATCACTTGTCGCTAGGACCATTTGGGACTACACATCAAGAGCCACCTATTGGAGGACAATTTTTTGAGCCTCAGTAGAGAGAATTGATAAATTCACCCTAGGTTGGGTAACTTGAGGATGTAAAAGGAAAAGGTAAAGATGTGATTTATTAGTCCATCATAGAGCATAGGCTTGGTGAAGGTCCCCAAATTTAGGCATCCCTACCAAGGCCTTCTTCTCTAGTAGAGGTTATTAGCATGATTACTTTGGAAACTAGATAAATAGTGGAAAGTGCCCTTATTAACATAATAACTACCTATGGTTATGATAAGGAAGAGGATCCATCTAAGGAATCAAGAAAATAATTAGTTTTATTAGATGAAAAAAAGATAGACAAAATTGGCCTTAGTTCTTCTGGCCCCAAGAAAGAGGTCTCGGTTAATTTTCACTCACCCTACAAGTGAAATTAACCTCTTCAATGATGAGAATCCTATTTATGGACCAATTATTCTTGATTAGTTTGTTTATGGAAAGTTGTAGAAAATCCCATCTCTTTCTCCTTCACTATCTTTGACTTGAGTTAACATGGATGTTGAGGTTAATGTCAAGCCTTGGATTTAGGATATTCTAAATAGACAAGCAGAGAGAAGGATGTAGATCCTTCATAATAAGGAAAGCTAAGGGATTAACACCCTAGGAGACTCTAGGAGTTCAAATGTAGAGATTCTTAAATAACCATAGGTAAAGGATTTTAACCCTCAGGTCCATTTTAATATAGATACATAAAATATTAAGAGAGTAGTGACCAAGAAGGTGACTATTGGTACTGAGGAGTTTACCTTTCAGAAGGTAGAACCATTTGTAGGTTTAACTCCTATTCCAAGGTAGGTAGTAGAGGAACATCCTATATTTCAAGAATATGTAGCTAATATGGTACTGACCTAGTCAAAAATGACCCTGGTTGGAGTTCAGGGAATGAAACAAAATATTCTCAACTTGGAGAAAGAAAAACAAGTTTTAGAAGCTCAGGTCCTCCTTTCAATTCTTAAGGACATACTACAAATGCTGAATAATCTTTGATGGATGCATTTGAAAAATTTAAAAGCATCAAGCTTAGATTAAGTGATTTAAACCATCAAACTAAGATGGCACAAGCCTTAATCACTTAATGCTAGAATTCTCAAGCTCAGATGGAGGAGCTCAAGGTAAATACGACAAAGCAGGCCTTGGAGTTCAAGATGATCAAACTTAGACATTTGGACATCCTCATGGTATTTTTGATGGATAAATATGAGGATTTAACCACCTGGATCAATTTTGTCAATGAATTCATCAAGGGAGACACATGCTTGGTAACCCAAAGTGAGAAACTTTTAGGGAATCTATTAGATAACCCTTCTCAAATCACTACTATAGGCCTAATTAGTGATGTAGAATTGAAGAAAAAGGTTAGTGTTCACATCAAGGGAATCAAAGACAACCAAGGTCATTCAACCAAGGATAAATAAAAGATCCTTGATATCATTATTTCTATAGGGAAGCAAATTTTATAAGAATAATGTATTGAAGAACTTGTATCTCAGGCTAATAATGAATTTGACAAGTTAGTAGATCAAAAAGAGGATTGTATAATGAAGCATGTAGTGGATTTTGAACTAATCAAGGAGAAATACACCAAGGTGAAACACTTCCTCAGATAGGGCTAATTGAAGGGCCCACCAATTAAATTCCTAAAATAATATTCTTTTTGTAAAGTATATGCTAGTTTATTAGCATATACTCTTTCTTGTCAAGTTGACATGTGATCTTCCACATTGTATCTTTATATCAATGATAACTATCCTTATCTGCATGAGGCTATTTTGAAAGTTAATTTGTTAACCACCTATGTTTCCTATAAATAGGTAGATGGTTACCATTTATAAGGGATATGTTTTGAGCACTTCTATACCAAAATCATTTAATACAACTAAGTAATTCTAAAAAGATTATTTGTATAGTTTTGTTGAATGTCCATGCTACCTCTAAATTACAGATAGTCATCTTGAATTTGAATGATTATTCTTGTTTTAAGTTACATTCTTTATCATAGGGTTGTTAATTTGTGTTAAATGCTAAATTTACTATAAAGATCTCAAGTATACTTCATTTTATTTACTTTGTATTTCGATGTACTTAGGTTATTCAGATCATAATAGAAAATATTTAAAGTAAATTTGGTTCTTACTTATGATTCATATTTTTCCTTTGAATTTTGCCTAATTTGTGATATAATTTGAGATTATGATATTTTATAACATAAATTGGTTCAAATGTGCTCAAAGTAATTGGAATTTTGTCATAATATTTGAGATGAAAACCTGTAATCATGTTTCTTTCTTACTTTACCCTTCTCTTTTCTTATTTTTATCAAGATTCACTCTAGCTTAAAGATAATTGTTAATACTCATTTAGTTTAGCTTCTAAGTCATCAAAAACTATTGAATATCTAAAGATTTAAACCTTGGTGGCTCCCAACCACTAAATCAAACAAATATTGTGGACAGTTCTCATACTCTACTTCTATTCCACCACATACATCATTGAATTGTCACAAACTACAACTCATGCCTTGGATTTTTCAAATCCTAAAATGAGTAGTGTTCAACAACACTGAAAAGCACCTATGGTATATTTTGAAGCATCAATAGGTAGTTCCTTAGATATGAAAGTTTAGAACTCTCTTTCTAAGACCTAAACAAGTTGGGGTGAAAAGAGTTAAGAGATTGCATAAAATAAAACCTATTCTAACATATGGTGATGCACTAAATGTTCAAAGTTACACTGTTAAGATTGAACTCATTAACACACTAATAGACTATGAAAATAACTAATAAAATGTTTGTTATGGCTTCCAAGCAATAGTAATTCACCTAGAGGTCAACTTGATTGACTTAGGCTAGAGGGTAATGAGGGTAAGGCTTGATTGAAAGTACTTACAATTAACCATCTGCTCTATACTTGAGACATGAACATTAAGACATGCTAGATGACCTACAAGGAGAGTTTATTAGTAATTAGGTTGAACTTGGACCTACAAAGGGAAGATGAAAAATAATTTTGCATATCAAACAAATACAAAACACTAAGCATATATTAGTAAAAAGATATAAAATGCTCTAATCATTACTCCAAGAGGTGCATAATATAATTTTTGGTAGAGTCTAATCGTACCATCTTGAGGGATATTTAACAATAGCTCAAATGCCAAATTTATAGAAGAAAGGGGAATAAGAGAGAGGGATTTTGGTGTTGAAAATAAAGGAATCAAAATGATCACAACTCCATTTGAACCAAAATTACAATTGCCTCTATATTTATGCTCATTCAAGCTTCCTGATTGATCCATGTCACTCAATCTATTTCACTGTTACATTATTCCTTCACTGATGCTCCTTTATGGCTGAAATGGTAGGATCAAGTTATTTCAAGATGGGTTCTAACATCAATGTAGTTACAACCATTAAATCAATCTATTAGAGTTTTGTCATGGTGTTAACTGCTCTTTATTAGTTTGTCAAGGTATGTGAGAGTGGAGAGAAGGGTCACTTTCATATATCTAGCTCTGGTAATAAATCCATTTAAGTCTACATGTTTTCCTTCATTTTCCATGCCATCTACCACTTGTCACTCATTATGAGGACCATATCCTCATATCTCAAAATTTATAGAGCCATTCCATACATACTTTGAGTGGTAGTTTGTTGAGATATGATTGTGTTGAAGGATGATAATCCCCCACCATATCTCATTTATCTACCCCTGTATGGGAATCTGAACCTAGGTCTACTATAGATGAAAACCAATCTAAAATATTGGTATTCTTATAGTTTTAATCAACAAAAGAATCTCACCAAGTGCATGTTATTGATTTGAAAATAAGATACCACCCCTTTGGTCTATATTAAGTCTAAAATACATATTTTACCTTTATAGACCTCTACTAGCAATGTTTGGTCTTGATGTCCCTGCTCTGGTTTAACTTGGATCCATCCTAGATCTCATTTGAGCTCAGTTCCTTAATATTTACCTTGCTTGAGTTAAATAATGATGTATTAAATTTCATAAAAAAGTATTAGGCTTGATCATTTGCTTATTGGATATCAACCATGACTTAGATCATTGACTTATTAACCTTTGATCACATCATCTGATCTTGATTTACATAATAAGATGTAGTTCATTGATCTTTTGATAGTTTGAATGTACTCATTTCACTTGTCAACCATGCATCCATTTCAAGATCCACTAACTCTTTGACTTACACACATATCATTGATCTTGACTCCATGATTGAATAAGAGCCATTGATATGCCTGAGCCTATTAACCTATCAATCACCACTCACCATTGGATCTTCTGTATGATTGAACATCGATTGTTGGTCTTATTTTTAAATCCAAATGGCTATTCCATGGGTCTTAAAATTGACATCTTCATGCTTATATTTGATGTCTATGCAAACGTATTTGATGTCTGTGTGAGCATCACTGAGATATTTGAAAACAAATGATTATCTATTGTGAATTAAATTTGATGTCTATGTACTTGTCAATTAATGTCCATGTGAACATTAATGATGTCTATACGACCATCAATTTTTAGACCCCAATGGATGATTATTGATCTTTACTTTGACATTTGTGTGAATGTAAATGATGTCTGCATGCCCATTACTACATATTTGAATTTAAATGGTTACATGATGTGGCTTGATTTGACACTTGTGTGAATGTATCTTTTTGCTTCCCATGCATTTTCCTTGCAACAAACAATTCTTTTAGACTTTGTGTTTCAGACCTTTTCCTATAGACATCTTATCTTTGGATTTTATGTCCTTAAAAAAATTATTATGGGCTTTTCTCCTGAAAGAATTTTGTCTAGAAAAAATTTATCTTGAACAAAATGTCTGGAAGAAAATAGACTTAGCTTTTGTTGTGGATAATTTTCCTAAAAGAATTTGGTCTTTTGGGAAATTATCATGGAACATTTTCCTCAAATGAAATCCAACACTTAGCTAAATGTCATGAAATAATTTCCCTAAAATAAAATAGACTTAACTTTTGCCTCAAATAAAATATTTGAAAGAATTAGTTCCTTGCTTTTGCCTCAGATAAAATGTCCAAAAGAAACATGCCTTGAAGAATTTTATTTCAGACAAAATGTCTGAAAGAATTTCCAATACTTATTCAAAATAAAAAAAGACCCAAGAATTGAAATTAGCCAAATAAAAGCCCAAAAAAATATGCCAAGTAAGGACTTAGCCAAAAAAAGGTTTTGTACTTAGCCTTAAAAAATCCTGTAAGCTCTTCTAAACTTATGCTTGGATTTTGAATGCTCCAATGACTTTCCAATGCTTGTGAAACATGTCCTTAACCTTTGATGTACTTGGTTTCACCATGAAACCTACTTGGGAACTCTCCATATACCATTCTAGACCTATCTCTAAGCCATTTTCTCTTTCTTCAATTAGGACCCTACTAGGTTTCTCTTTAGGTCTAGGTGAAGCTTGGTATGTGGTCCAAAAATGGCAAACATTATCTACACACTTGTCTCCTAAAACCATTATCCCTAAGCTTTTTCTTCTCTATTATACCCTTTCTAATCACTTTTTACATTTTATCCTCCTTTTCCTCACTTAATTCTTTTTTGTTAATCAACTATGCTAGGTCAATTGGGTCGATCCTATACAATTTTGAGATATTTTCACTTAGGAATGAGGTTAACCTTTGGCTGACCTAGCTTGAGACCTAGTGAATTATTATTCAAAATTATGCTAGGTTGAATGGGTTGAACCTATTGAATAGGATTTTTAGAATGATCAAGGGTCAAATCTACCTATATATACAATTTCATTTTAAAGAATAAATGACCATCTACTTATTGACCATTCTACTTAATAATTAAAGCTTAGGGTTTCATACTTTATTTGGAGATATGAATCTTGTCTTGTGGATAAGTATTTTGGATGCATTGATAGGTTGTGTAGCCTAGAGCTAATTTATCTTTGTAGTCCATAGTGGGTTCATCTTCAAAGGTAAGTATTCCTAACTTTCTTTCTCCTTTATAAGAGTAGATAGATATGCATTTGTGCTTCTCTTCCATTCATTAGGATTCAATATACATTGATGTGAGTATATGTCTTCTATGCATGTTTAGTTTTATTATTTCTAACCCTCACTTTGTGCCACAAGCTTTGGTGAGCACTAGATTAGAGTTAATTTACTTGTTATTAGTATAATTGAAATATCATAAATCAAGACCCCCTTAGGGTTATTGCATGATTATGTTAGACTAGAATCTTTGAAACCCTCCCTAACATGGTGTATTGTAGTAAGATATCCCTTAATCAATTCTAGTAGATACCCATATCGGTCATGTTATTTTTTAACAAATGTATCTCCAATCAGAAGTGTATGGTATGATCTATCTTCTCTGAGTTAGGATTGATTTATAGACATTATGCATTTCTAATTACATATTTTTTGGTGAGCTCGATGTGAATCTAACCCTTACAAAAATTTTATTCACTTATTTCATCATTTATTCATTTTATTTTTCATATATTTATGATGTTATGTCAACTGTATCAACATATTACTCACTTATGTGCATAAATTTAACACACAGTCACATCAAAATGACTTTATTCTATCTGTATAGGTTATTTTCTAGGTTCATGATACTAGGTCAACTCAATTGACATAGTACAAGTTTTTAGACTTTTAGACATCTATTCCAGACTACTAGGTCAACTTAGTCAACCTTGTACACTTCTAAGCATCATATTCAGACTAATATATCAACCTAATTGACCCTATACATTTTAGGCACTCAACAATAGGTTTATGTATATCTAGGTTGACCCAGTCGACATAATTATCAGGATTTGAAAGCATTTAGTAAGGTTATTCAACCAAAATCTCACTTATCTAAATTTTTCAACCTACCAAGGTTCTTTTATATCCTTAACTATCATTTCTAACATTTATTACAATATTGTTTTTCACAATTTGTAGTCTTTAAAACTACCCCTATATAGTTAACTAGGTTAACCCTATCAACGTAGTTCTATCTTTTGTCTAAAAGAATGGGTTGACCCTATCACTATAGTTCATTTAAAAAAATTTGCTTTCGAAGTATAGGGGTGACTCTATCAACCCTGTTCTATATTCTCTACATATGTTGTTGACTAAATCAACACTACACTATGTTTCGAATTTAGACTTAACCCTTATATGCTAGTAATTAGCTCACACTTTCATTTCTTATTGCTTACATGCTTATAATATATCACATAGTCTAATTAGGTGGTTTTCACTATACCATTTAGCTACACTATTTTCTCTTTTATGCACACACTACCAAATCACAAAAACTTAAAACACACTTTAACAATTGTTTACTCAAGGCCAACCTACTTGGATTTCATCACTAAAGGGGAAGTTAACCTAGGTGTCTATCCAAGTATAAACATGTGTTTAATGGTATATTTTGGCTAAACACCTGACACCCTTATCACTGTGGTGTGTGAAGTGAGGGAGTAGGCCCTAATATCAAGCCTATACCATTTCCAATACAAATCCCTTTCAACCCAAACATCCTAAAACCATCTTTAGATTACTTTCTAGTTCCTTGATTACAACCAAATTATTATCACATTTAAAATTATACTCTAATAATATAACAACATTAAAGTTGGCCACTTAGATTTTAATGTCTAAATTGATTGCTTTCTCTTTCCTCAATTATATGTTGTATTTCAAAAGCTTTCATTAGCCAACATTGGTGCAAGATTTTGTGTTGTGTGCCTCAATTAGATCAACCTCATTGATCCAATTTATTGTGTGTTTATCTTCAATTATTACTTTTAAAAATACTTAAAAAATTATTCTTGTTTCAATACATAATCATTTCTATCAACATAGTCTCTTATAGACAGTCTATTTTTCTTATTTGTTGTGCTAGGTCAACCCAATCAACCCTGTACACTTTTCAGCCTCTATCTATTATGCTAGGTTGACCCAGTTGACCTTATATAGTTTTTAAGCCATATTTCATATGTTATATTGACCCAGTCAACTCTATATGATTACCATCACTTCTTATTTCCTTGTTTTATCATCTATTTTGCCTAATTTAGTCTTTCTCCTCATCATGAATTTTCTATTTAAAGATAACACTAAGTTGAATTTAACAAACATGATGAGTTTTACCAACCCTCATAGGGTATCCCATATGTGGAGTGAGGCTCCCTTCTTATATAAGAGTAACATTCACATATCCACTCACACAATGAACTATGGGACCCCTCCTCATTCCTCTTCATAGCATAATCCTGTCTTCTCCCTAGAATATCAACCCAAATAAGAGTATATCCCTAAAATGCTTTTCTTTATTTATGAATTTCCTCAACATAGAGGAAAATATCCCTTTACCACTTACCATCTCATGATTAGTGGTCAATCGAAAGAGCCTCATTCAACCACTCCTACATTCTGAAATGGATTTGGGGGCACCACTTTCTTTGATTCTCAACCTCTTCCCTTGATTATGACCCTTTCTCATACCATGACCTCTTATTCTTTAACTTCTTCTACCTCTATGCCTAGTATCTTCACTAATATGGTAGTTCCTACATCTAATGGGCCTCTCATAAGATCCACTATCCTTAATCCTTATACTAGTGTATCATTTTCTACCAAAGGTAATCATGTTTCTAGTGTTTCCTCTTCTCATCCCTTCACTAGTCCATCTTTTGCCACATAAGCAAAATTTTCCACTAGTGCCTCACATTCTAATATTTCCTCTCAAACTCTTATCAATACAAATAGTGCTACCCAAGCCACTAATACCAACTTTAATGCTTTAAATAATTCTAAAAATGCCAATCAAACCCATTAAATCTTGTTAAAAACACTCCATCAAATGAATACCTTTCAAGTTCATAATACAAATCAAATGATGAGATTGCAAAATCACCTTATCCATCTTCAAACTCATCCTCAACAAATATCTTGGGGTACATATAATCAAAATGTTTCCCCACCACCTTTTTGATATTCCCATGGTAATATCATCCCTCAAACTCCTTTGGTCAACAAAACCATTAAGCATATTCAAAATGAGCCTCTTACAACTCAAATTGATAATATTAATATAGGAGGTATCACCCCTACCATTTCTTATAATGGATCAATTAATCCTACCCTTAATCTTAAAACATTTAGAAATATTTATAAGGATTGGGTCAAATTGAATACCTTTTCCACAACCAATATCTTAGCCAAAACTCTCACTAGTGATGCTTTAGATTGGTACAGCTAGCTTAAAACTCATTCTATTACTAGTTTGAAAGATTTAGTGAATGCTTTAGTTCAAGAGTTCCAAACAAGTGATATTTTTGAAAAAACTTTGGCCCACTTCATAAATTGTAAAAAACTTGAAAATTAAAGTATCCAAGCTTTTTTTGAAAGGTGGAAAACTTTATCCAACAAATGTAAAAAACTTGAAAATTAAACCCTTATCCTTAGTTGAATTACTTAAACATCTACCTAGGCCTCTTCCACAAGAACTTGATCCCACTCATCTTATGAAATCCTGGTATGATCCTAACAAGTTTTTTTTGTTTCACTCTAGTTAGGGTTATTCTCATGAGACTTGTAGGAAGCTTCATAATTTAGATATGTATTTTCTTGTTTGTTCTAATTTTGATCAAGATTCTATCATTATAAAGTGTCAACAAGCCTATGATATTTATTTTAAGGCTCATGAAACTCATACTAAATCTCAAGCCTTAAATCAAGCTAATGGTCATTTGGCTATCTATAAAGACCTTCTTACTAATCATCAACCTAATCAAGATACCCAAAACAAACCCACACCTTTCACTAATAATATAGAAAGTCTTGTTGACCCCACTTCCAAAGAGAATGTGGTTAATATGAATAATATGTGAAGGGTGGTTGCTTTCATTAACCCTTAACTTATATACACCCCTCCATTATCTTGCATATTTTGTGTTATCCAAGATTCTTGTCAACTTAATTAAATGATTTGGGGAAAGATGACCTTATAAAATTTGATGAACCACTTCCAACTCCTCCTTGGATTACACTTCCCATTATATTTCTATCATCCCTCCATATTCTTTACCTAACACTAATGATAATCAAGATTCTATCAACACTTATTTTACCAATTCTCAACACCAACCTAAACCAACTAATTCACCTTATCAACATAATTTACCACATTGTTCTAAACCTTTTCTTTCTTATCAACACAAATTCCAATGCACTTAGACTCCTCCTTATAAGGACCTCATTCAACACTATGCACCTATTTCCAACAACCTCCTCATAGGTTATGATGAGTGGGATACCATCATGGAACTCACTAATATCCCATCTAAAATTATATTCCTTGAGATTATGAGGACCTATCTATGCCATAAAAACCATATTATGCAACTATTATTCTAAATGAACATCCCTCATCCTCCCCTAGAAGGATGTGAAGCAACCTTATCTGGATCTAAGGATAACATATTACAATAATGTGAAGAGATGTCCATCCATGTTGATGAAATAATGGAGACTTATCTTTCCTTAAAATTCCATATCGCTTCTATGATTGTAGATGAGATTCTACTTCATGAAGATAATCCTCCTTCATTGATGAGTGTCCAAATTGGTGATATCCAAGTCAAGCATGCCTTGATTGATGATGGTTATGGTACCTATGTTGCCTCTCTTGATTTTATAAAAACCCTTGGATATTTTGAAGGCAATCAAAAATCCACATGTATCATATGCAAAGGATATGGTAGAAGGTAAATTCCTTATTTAGGTTGTGTGTGGCTTCTCATTATTGTCCCACCTATCACTGTTCATGTGAAGGTGATGATATTTAACTTTAATCTTATAACATCTTGATTGGTAGGCCATGAACTCATTATATGAGAGTAGTTGATTCTTCCACCTACCAATGCATTAAATTTACTCATAATGGATCCATCTATAGGCTTTAGGGTGACACTAACCATTAAAATTTTGAACAATTTCAAGATTGTGGTGTCTTCAAAATTCCTACTCTTGAATCTTTTCCTAGTGTTCCATTCTGTGAGTCTCAATGATTCAACTTTCCCATCAATTCCACTTGAGGTTACAATGGGAATCCCGAACTCATTGGGAATTTTTTTAGTATTTTTTTCTTTTTAAATGTTGACCTAATTAGCTACTAAAAATAAAGTAAATGCAAGGTTTAGAGTTACCTAGTGATGAAGGTTGGTTACACACTATTGATCAGGCTCAATTGTGAGAACTCTTTGGTTGGGGAGGAATGACCTATAATTCATCACACTTAAACAAAAATTAGATTAATAAAAAAATAGGTGGGATACCTAGTAATTAACTAGTCCCAAGAAGTGATACACTTCCTTAGATGGATGTCAACCCATGCTTAACATTAAAGTTATAAGTAAACATGAAATTACAAAGATATACATAGATAATATATAAATAGACAATGCCAAAGATAATTAATCAATAACAAGATTTATGTGATTAAAGTAAGCATCCCGAAATTCTATAGCTACATCAACATCCTTTTGGATTACAACCAATTGTTCATTAATGTATTCAAAATTATGTATAAAAGCCATAATACAAACTCTTAGCTCAAATGCAATGTCACTATGATAAAAAAATAGAGGTTGAGAGACTATGGGAAGATAAAATATGCTAACAAAATCATGTACTAATTCAGGTAGGGTCATCTACATGAAAATATAGATTTTAGCAAACCAAAATGTAGATTTAATAGATACTAAAGATTTAAAATAGACTATTTAAGGCTATTTATATAGTTTAATAGGGATCGATGATGATCCTATAGGATTGATGTCGATTCTACAAGATTGACATCAATTTTATAGGATCAATATTGATTTAGATGAATCGATGTCGACTCTATGTAAAAGTATTGAACTATAAAATAGACTATAATGATGGCCTAAAAATTGATAAAATAATCAAAATTGAATGTAAATAAAAACACAAAGATGCATAAAATAAATAAAACTTAAAATATGAAAATAATACTAACCTTGGATGGTTGAAAATGTGTAGATAAAAAGATGCCAAAACAAGGTAGATGTCCTTCAAAAATCACTTGATAATTTCACCAATCAAGTGTTATTCAAAGTGGCAAGGTGATGGTAATGTCTATACATAAGTTTGAGACTAGTTTAGATAGAATTTTGTAATAAAAAATGTCTTCCTTTCACATTTGTTTCTCTCAAGTAATAGAGATTTGATAAATATTTATGGATTGATGTCAATCCTATCTGATCACATTGATCATGGAAGATTGATATTGATCCACCTAAAATGGGTGAAGCTGAACCAAATGTCACTCCAATAGGTTGGCTGATGGTTAAAATAATTTTTGAGGTTGCTAGGTTGTTTTAACCATGGGATAAGTTTGTTAGGAGGTTGGGTGGGAGGTTAAATAATTTTTTTATTTGATTTTTATAGATTTTATGTTTAAGGATGGTAAAATAGAGTTAATTAATATTTAACGGTAGTAATTAACTCATCTCACCTATGTAATAAAAGTAAAGGGGAAGGTAAATGTAATTATTTAAAATAATTACTCATAGGGGACACAATAAAGAATAACGTAATGACACATCACATTAATACACAAAGGTATATAAAATTAGCATATGCATTTTCCCCTTTTTATGGAGTGGTATGCAATAATGGGCCATGAGACAAAAACTATAAGGTGTCTAATGCCCCAATTTTATTGTGAGAATATATCCCCCCTCAAACTAGGTACCTAGAAGTGAAATGGAATGGATGATGGGTTTAAACAATATGGAATGGATAAAAAGTGTGGGTGAGGTGAAATGGACAAGTGAAAAATAGCTAAGGACACACAAAAAATGTAGATGGCTATAATGGAATTCCAAGTTCACACTTAATGGAATAAAAAGTAATGTAGCTAGTAATGCCTGAAAGATTGAATCAAGTACCAAAATTACACAACTAAAAAAAGTGGGCATAAGTAAAGGCTATCAAGAAAACAAAAGATAAGAATAGAAAACTAAAGAATTTGATGCGCATATGGTGTATGTGTTACCTATAGATAAATGTTTGCAAGACAAAAATATACCCTTAAAATATTACAAGGGGAAAGATGCCAAAAAAGGGGTATGCCTTTAAGGATATTGGGAAACTAACAAGGGGTCAAAATCCTCAAATATAAAAGTTAATAAGAAATAAAAATGAGATAGCTGAAGAATAGACAATAAGACAAGGCTTAGGAATAAAATTGGGAGCGTGCAAAATGATCCATAAATGTAAAAATTTAATAAGCTAGGATGATCGATATCAATCTATGAGGGATCGATGTCGATTTAGATGATCGAAATCAATTCAAAATTGATAGTGATCAGAGTGATCAATGTCGATCGTGAAAAAAGCTATATATAGGCATCCAACGTGGAAGAAGGCTCATTTAGTGATCAACAAAAACAAGAATCTAAGAGTCAAATTTGACGTGCATAAACCTCACAAATGAACATGAGACACTATGGAGGTGAATGGGAGTGGATGATGATGATGGTGATTATAGTATGAGGTAAGGGTTAAAAAAATCTAAAAATTTAGTAATTTATTTATTTTTATTTGTTTTGTTATTTTTTTATATTTATTTATTTTTTAGCATAATAAATTAGGTATCTTCGGAAAATTGGTGGGGGAAAGGGGAGTTGAATTTTATTTTATTGATTATTTTTTATATTTTAGGAGAGTATAGCTTATGGGGAAAATTTTAGGGTAAAAAAAATTGATGTTGATCTAAAATGGATCAACCACGATCCTTTGAGATTGATAATGATCAAAAAGGGATCGACCGTGATCCATAGGATCATTATTGATCAAAATGAAATTGAAATCAATCCTTAGAGGATATATACAAAACAAAAAATTTAGGTAGTTAATTAACTAAAAGGATGGTTTTGATAGGCTCAAGAGCTACTGATGATGAGGGATATAGTCCCTCTATTACTAGCATAGTTGTGGGAGTTTATGAGTAATGAGGACTAGGCACATCTTGAGGTAGTTGGATTTGGAGGGATTAATCACTATCAATGTTTTTATCAAGATATCAACATGATGGTTGTATTTCTAGAGTGGTGGGATTAAACCACCAACACATTTTGGCTTCCAATCGATGAGATGATCATTACTATAGAGGATATCTACCACATTATTTGAGTACTAATTCTAGGTGCTCCTATATATATAATGGATGAGTGATGTTGTTGGCATGCCTATATGATAAGGATGTAGGAGATATCAAATTATTTATAAGGGGTTCTACTTCTAGCCAGTATATGATTAGGATCCTACAAAGAGACTAGTGCTGGCCATGATGATGTTGGCACTGGCATGCTATGTTTTACCTAACTCAAGTGGAAGATGACTACCATGGAGCATCTCCGGTATGATAATAGACATGGTGGAGTTTTAGATAGTGTTTTCTTGGGTACCCACATTGTTAAGGTAGATATACAAGGAGCTATAGAGTTGGTGTATTAGACACCAATCAGGTTTAGATATTACATTCATATTACATTGATGGGTATATGAGCACATCCATGTGATTCACCCTAGGACTCCATAGATCAAATTTGGGGAGATGGTGTATAGTGTAGGCTTCCTTTAGTGGAAGGACAATTTGATTGTACCACATATAGATAGGGTAGTGTAAGATCTAGTGCACTATAGATAGGTCTTTAATGAGCTACAAATAGGGGATGTTATTTAGAGGCACTATGTAGAGTTTCTAGCATGGCTGAGTATAGTGGTAGAGATAGGTGATGTGGATTAGGAATTATGGGTTCATGGATGATGGCCAGATCACCTTGAGTTACTCCATTTTGATAGGGTACATTAGTAGTTTGGACTATTATAGGATATTCCACTAGCCCCATGCTTGTATAGGTAGGAGGATACAGAGCTAGACTGGCCAACACCTGATACTTTGGTGATTTTGATGAGGCCATAGGAGGATCTTGTGGCTACTAATTTAGATGATGTGGGGTACATGAATGACTATGTAGAATGGTTTATAGGGGACATAGTGAGGAGGTAGGAGAGAGCAGTGAGGCCTCGATAAGAGGTGGTACAGGATGAGGCAAGAAGAAAGGTGGATTAAGAGGCTCTAGATATACACATGGAGGAGGCATTAGTATAGGATGCCTCTACCTAGGAGCTGATAGATATATCTACCATTATGGTTGAGAGGGATACTTCGAGGGATCAGCTATAGGAGGCATATATAACCTACTTCACATTATAGGGGAAGATTTACACACCATAGAGTGATCTAAAGAGCATGAGGGGTCAGAGGGACTAAGATGTATAGGAGTATTAGAGTAGAGCTTGAGTAGATGAGGTCTACTACGATAGAGAGACTAGTCTAAGACATTGAAATATCTAGTATGACACCTCCTACATATATGATACCATTATGGTAGTATAGAGATTTAATTATAGAGATGTCATAGAATAGAGGTGGCTACCTAATGTTCTTTAGTTTTATTCATATGTGGATATCCATCGTAGATCATAGAGGACTCCTAGGGGTACTATTTGTTTAGGGAGTATAGTAGGTCGAGGAGGGGATGATGAGGGAGGTGATAGTATTCACCTCAACAAGATTGAGTTCACTAAGTAGAGCTCATTATATGGGCTAAGAGCCCCATTGTATTCATGTTATGACATTTTTATAGACTTTGATATATATATATATACACACACACACACACACACACACACACACACATATACATATACAAACATTTTATCTTTATAGATGGATCATGTGTATTCATTCATGGATTTATTGAAAGTTAGAGATATGTTATGTTTTTATGGATTTATGGATTTAGATTATGAATTTAAATGTTATGCATTCTAATTTTGATTATTGCCATCATGTATGTTATGGATGGATTCTAGATTATGGATGTCATGGATTATATATTTTAGATGTTATATTTTTAATTTTGATTATTGCTTATATATGTTGTGGATGTTTATGGATTGATGTAGATGTTATGTATATCATGATATGGTTTCATATTAATGGATTATGAGTTTGGATTATGTTAAATAATAATTATGGAATATATATTTTAGTAATTTATTTCTATGAAGTTATATATTTTAGTGATTATAGTTTATGGATTTTCTTGACATTGACTTGGACCATAACCAAAAAGAGAATCTTATATACACATGGCATATACATCCTTACCTAAATGATAATGGATATTGACACAACCTTAGTTAGCATAGAGCTTAGACCTTGGTTTTTTATACTAGGACTATTATGCTTGTTTATGGGATGAGGGGGAATGTATTGCTATTAGAGATAACATTCTCCACACCATATTTTTAAAATCAGGATTTATCTTTCAGGGATAAATTTTATGCCAACAAGTAGGCTAATCAATATAAGAAGCCTACAATTAGAAATCTGATTGATGCGGGAAGCTTTCTCGGGATACTACTTTTGATAATTTATTTTATTGATTTTTTAGGGATTTAAAATTACATAATTTGAAAATTGATCAATGCAGGAAGTTTTTTTCTTGGTAGCCATCCTTCAAAGGAGTGGTCTACATTTTAATGTTTTTCCACAACTATCCTTCAAGGGATAAATCTATTATTTTTCCTTTATATATTTGATTACAACTATCCTTCAAGGGATCCATCTATTTATTTAGTCCATTTTGATACTTTTACTTTTCATTACTTAATTGATTTAGGATCCCAAAAATAGTAATGTGAGTTGACATAAAAAGATACCTTAGACTATTTTACATGAATTCAAGACATGGGGTGATGGTGCTATCTTAATAAATTAATAGTCTTTGAAGGAATAAGGGAAATAATGGTCTAGCATTTCTCCTATTATAGGTGAAATGTATCCATGAGAGAATGCTATGTATAAAGCTGGGGTATACATATTCAAGGTTGAGGTTATGATGACTACTATATAACCACATAACTCTCATATCATTATTTGGTAGTTTGAGATAAGGGAATATAATAAGATGTAAGATGAGCTAACTAACATGAGCCAAGATCTATAAACTATAGTAAGGATGCAGATGCAATGCATTAAGAGGTTCTCATTTTGGTTTACCATCAAGAGAAGCCAAATGATATTTCCTATATCCATATTTATGGGTTGTGATGTATGGTCCAAGATAATTAGGAGAAAATTTACCCCTTTTACTTCATTCCATATTAGTGACATGTTGATTTTATTTAAGCACAAGATATTCAATGTTAACTTCATGCTCTCTTACATGGTGATTATATGCTAATTTTAATCATTCTTGATATATACGAAGGTGATCAAGGGCTAATGCATGATGCTCATCTAAGAGCTTAAGCTGGGATAAACACTCCTAACAAAAATCCTCATTAGAAATGATGTCTTTAAGGGAGACATGAAGGGAAGGGATTTGGACTTCCAATAGAAGTATAACTTCTAAACCATAGACTAAAGAAAATGGAGTAGTACTCATAGGGGTTTGAATACTAGTTTGATATGCTCATAAGGTGAAAGGGATACGAAGATACCAATTCTTGCCAACTTCATTAACAACTTTAGTTAGGATTTTTACTTGAGTTTTATTAGATGCTTCTGCTTGACCATTGGCTTGAGGATAGTAAGGTGATGAAAAACTCAATTTAATTTTAAATGAATCACATAATGCCTAAAACTTTTTAGTTTTGAAAGATTTTCCATTATCTATTATTATTATTATTATTTTATATGGAACTCCAAAATGACAAATAATGTTCTGGTGGATAAACTCCATAATCTTTTCTACCTTAGTTGAGATAAGTGGCACAACTTCCACCCACTTAGTGAAGTATTTTGTAGCAGTGATAATAAAGCAATGACACTAGGAGGATTTAGGATTGACTTACCCTATAAGATCGAGCTCCCACTGGGAGAATAGCCAAAAGTCTCTTGCTTCCTGTAAGGCTTTTCTAGGGACATGTGACAGGTTTACATTCTATTGACATTTTACATACCTCTTAACATAGATGTAACAATCTTGATTTAGGGTGGGCCAATAGTAACCTAGATGTAATATATTCTTAGTGATTGTGTGGCCATTAAAATGTCCATCACATGACCCATCATGGACCTCTTATATGACTAGGGTTTATTTTCCCTTTTAGGAGATTTTGTGAGAGAAGGTGATGGTTCACGTGAATGATCCCATGTAATGAGATCATGGAGCTCTATGAGGATTTTGGGACTAGTCTTAATGATACCAGGTTGACTCATATCAAAAGCATCTCTTATAAGGAGATCCAAGATCGAAGGTTTCTCTAGGACTTCTTTAGGCAATAAATGATCATAGATTATGTCAATCATATGTGTAGCTTGATTTTGTGTTTCTATATGGTTATCTTGGATTGTGTTTGATGTGGATGGATGGTTATTTGAAAATATCTAAAGATTGGGTAGGAGGACCATTTATATTATCCAATCAAAGGTCCCCCTTGTCAATGAGGTTATATACCAATCATTTAAAGGATTGGCATTATTCTATGTCATGCCTTATTACCCTTTGATAAACACAAAATTCATATTCTCTATATCAATCAGGTTTAGGATGCATATCATCGACTGGTATAATTGGAAGGAGTTTAATAACATTTGCTTGTAGGATTTTATCTAATACTAAAGTATAAATCTCTCTTATAGGGGTATATTTATTAGGGGGAAAATGAGTAAGGCCCTTAGATTGTTATGTTTGAGAGGCAAAAGGCCCTAATTGGTTGGATACTAGAGGGGAAGAGGTTTTTATAGTAACTACATTTGATTCCCCTTTTGGTGTAGGATTATTTCTATTGATTTGGAGGGGTCAAATTTGAAGTTTTTATTATGTGACTTAACTTTTGCCTCTTCAATGCCATGAAGTTAAAGCTTATGGGCCATGGTAAAGGCTTCATCAAAAGTCTTAAAAGTTTGAATTTATAACATGGACGATATATGTTTTGCATAAGAATCTAAAAACAATTTAATTAATTTTATTTATGGTAAGGAAAAGGTTAGTTGGTTGATTAAGTTATGCCATTAAGCCACAAAGCCTAATATGAATTCATCGTTAAATTGTCTAATAGCATAAAGATCTATGACAGTAACTTTTCAATAAATATTGATCGAGAAGTACTCCAAGAAAAATTGGGATAACTACCCAAAGAAAAAGAGAGAATGTTGGGGAATGGAATTGTACCAATCCAATGAAAATCCTACTAATGAAATGGGAAATGTTCTAAGTAGGAGGGCATCATCATGTGCTATAAAATAACACGTGTGTTGAAAGGCTCTAAGATGTTGATGGGGATCTTCTTTGTTTTAAAATTTAGTAAAGTTAGGAAGCTCCCATTATTAGGGATATAATTAGATAGGGACAGAGGGATGGATTGGCTGATTACAAATTTGATCATATATGAGAATCATATTATGTCTAGAGATGGAAGCTTCCAAATTAGAAATCCTATTCATAGGGATGTTTATGAGGTCTATCTAAGTATTATTCTAAGGCACACTTCCTAAGACATTTTGTTGAAGGGGTTGATAAGTTGGTAAAGAGGTAGACATAAGCTATGAGGGAAGGTATCTTGCTATAGTAGACATAATAGGTTGAGACTATGCCATGTATTATGGGACTTTTAGTGAAATATTTTGCTATGGGAAGGATTGTAAGTAAGTGATTATCACTAGTTGTGATGAAGGCACATACTGGGTAGTTGAGGAGACATAGTGTTGAAAAGGTTGGGTATAGAGGATTTGTTGTGTGTGAGGGATTTGCTGTGAACCATATGCTAAAGTCATTCTGAATGGGTGGGAGACTTGCCAAAATTGACCACTAATGTTTGGGGAGGTATAGTGGATATAGGCTAAGTGGTATTTTGAATTTGAGTAATGAGGGTTGGAGATCTAGTAGATACTAAAGGTGGTTGGTTTCCCAAAGGTTGCATTATCTGAGCATTGGAGCCAAATGGAAGAGATTCAGTGGAAAAGGTTACCGTGGTCATGGTGAATTCTCCAGTTCTCTTAGTTCCCTTGAAAGGCATCCCATACATATGTGGAGAGCCTTGGGTATGGGGGGAAGGAGAAATATGTATTGCTCAACTATTAAGATAGTAATTAAGAGTAATGGGGTTATTGTATAGTATTTCCACAAAAGAAGGATCTCCTTGAGGATAATATTGTGGGAACTTAGGATTATCAAAGGACTTAGGGGAAGAGGTGGGACTAGGTGTACATTCCATTGGAGAGGATGTAACACCTTCTTCGACTTCCTTTTTTGATTTTTTTCTAGTCAAAACCATGAGATAGAAAATAAAAGCAAAAATAAAACAAACAAATAAAACAAAAATTTCTTTTTGAATTATCTTATTTTAATTATGGATGAAAGACACACACACTAAAGTCATTCTAGAAAATTTTTGTCTCTTTTAACTTTAAGATTTGAGAAAAAAAAAGAAAAAGGATAACGAGGGTCCTAATAAATGGTAATCTAAGGATGGTTTTGGGTATTTTTGTTTTGGAACTCAAAGGAAATTTGTATTGGTATTGGTACGTGGATTGATACTTGGGGCTTGCTCCCCTCACATCACAATTCCATAGCCAGTGTAGGTGCTTAGCCAAAATATACCAATGGTTCAGAGATAATACTTAGCTAGAGAACTAAGTTGGTCTTCCCTTTGGTGGTTAAATCCAAGTAGGATCACTGGGAAATAGGTTGATATGAGGTGTTGAAATCCCTATCAATTTCCTTATGTTAGGTGTTTAAATGTGTTAATTGATATGGTGATTTGGCTTGTGTGTGGATAAAGTGATGACTATGATAGATTTCTGCCTAGATTATTCTATGTGAAAGAATCTAAACAAGAAAGATGAATGCAATTTACTTTAACTTTTAAGAAAAGGAAATAAAATATAGTCCTAATGTTATCTTTGGATGAATGCACACAAAGAAAAGGAAAGAGAGAAAATTCAATGATTTTAAATTTAACAAAGAAAAATGAGACCTATAGGTCCCATCGAGTGCATTAGAATGTTTTAGTATTTTTTTGCTTTTTTTAATGTGGACCTAATTAGCTACTAAAAATAAAGAAAATATAGGGTTTAGAGTTACCTGATGATGAAGGTTGGTTGTGCACCGTTGATCAGGCTCAATTGTGAGAACTCCTCTTTGGCTAGGGAGGAATGACCTGTAATTCACCACACTTAAACAAAAATTGGATTAATAGAAAAATAAGTGGGTTGCCTGGTAAGAAACTAGTCCCAATAAGTGATACACTTCCTTAGATGGATGTCAACCCATGTTTAACATCCATGTTTATAAGTAAACATGAAATTACAAAATATACATGGATAAGATATAAATAGACAATGCCAAAGATAATTAATCAATAACAAGATTTATATGATTAAATTGAGAATCTTATAATTCTATAGCTACATCAACATCCTTTTGGATTACAACTAATTTTTCATTAATGTATTCAAAATTATGTATAAAATCCACAATATAAAGTCCTAGCTCAAATGTAATGTCACTCTGATAAGAAAATAAAGGTTGAGAGACTATGGGTAGATCAAAGATGCTAATAGAATCATGTAATAATTTGGATAGGGTCATCTACATGAAAATATAGACTTTAGCAAACCAAAATTTAGAGTTAATAGATACTAAAGATGCTATTTTTATAGTTTACTAGGGATCAATGATAATCCTATAGGATCAATGTCGATTCTATAAGATCGATGTTGCTTTAGATGAATCAATGTTAATTCTATTTAAAATAACTAAAATACAAAATAAAATATAATTATAGCCTATAAAATTTATAAAATAATCAAAACTGAATGTAAATAAAAACACAGATATGTAAAAAATAAATAAAACTTAAAATATGAAAAGAATACTGACTTTAGATGGTTCAAAATGTGCAGATAAAGAGATGCCAAAACAAGGTATATGGCCTTCAAAAATCACCTGATAATGTCACCAATCAAGTGTTCTTCAAAGTGGCAAGGTGTTGGTAATGTCTATACACAAGTTTGAGACTAGTCTAGATAGAATTTTGTGATAAAAAAAGGCTTCCTTCCTTTCATGTTCATTCCTCCTGAGAAATGGAAGTTTGCTGAATATTTATGGATTGATGTCATACTATCTGATCGATGTTGATCATGGAGGATCAATTTTGATCCACCCAAAATGGGTGAAGCTAAACCAAATGTTACTCCAATGGGTTGGCTAATGGTTAAAATGATTTTTGAGGTTACTAGGTTATTTTAACCATGGGATAAGTTTGTTAGGAGGTTGGGTGGGAGGTTAAATAATTTGTTTTTATTTGATTTTTATAGATTTTATGGTTAAGGATGGTAAAATAGAGTTAATTACTATTTAACAATATTAATTAACTCATTTAACCTATGCGGTAAAGGTAAATGGGAAGGTAAATGTAATTATTTAAAATAACAACTCATAGGGGACATAATAAAGAATAACGTAATGATGCATCACATTAATACACAAAGGCGTATAAAATTAGCATCTATATGAATATTACTCCTAACCTCTTAGATTTTTATGATGATGAGCTTGATGAGATCAACTTAAGGATTAAAACTTTTTATCTCTTACCTCATCTCATCTTTCAACTTCTTACTTCTTTGCAGCCTCATTCTTACAAACCTCTTTGTGATGATAATCCCATTTTCTTGACTAAGACTTGACATTCTATTCACAACACCTCATCAAATGAAAAGATCATTCCTAATTGCATTATTAATTTTCACACCCCTAATTACAATGATGGTTATTCCTTAGATGATCCATTCTTAAGTAGTCTTGTTTAGGCCTGTGATGCTATGATTTTTCATTATCATTCTTCTTTACTTCAATATTTTGGTGATTCTTCCCACATTCCATCATTCATAGTTCCTAATTTTAGTATTTTTCATCTTTATCATAGGGAAAAAATTGTACTATCACCTCCAATTTCCAAGAAACCTCATAGGAATATGCTCATGGATCATGCTATGATTGGGCCTTACTACTTTGATAAGTTCCCTGAACCCTATAACTTGCTTATCCTTGAGATGTGTTTGACCATTCTTCCACCTTATGTAGACCCTACCCCTCCCTTATTAGATCCCACATCAGAGCCCACTATTTCTCCTACTATAGTTGATCCCATTTTTGATCTTAGTATAGTTGAGCCTATTTCTACTCCTACTATCACTGAGTTTATCCCTACTTCTAATCTCATTTCTCCCTCCATTAATCCTAGTACTATTGTTTCCCCACCACCACCTTCTCTGGGTGATGGTTTGATTCCTTTACATTAGATGGATCTGTTACCCACCAAATGGGTTGATAAGCCTTCCCAATTTCCTTTTATTCCTGTTATACCTCCTTTTGTGAGTAATTATACCAAGACTTCTCACAATAATATCTGTTGCTTCCATGGAATGGCTAATCATTCCTCCACACACAATTGTAAGCTATGACAATATATTGATACTTTGTGTCCTTCTTCCCCTCAATCCTAAAATAAGGCCATACCTCTATTGAAGGTACTACCTGAGTATATTCTTAAGTATGAAGAAGTGTATTATCTTTATCACCAATGTGACACCCATCACATCGATCATTGATGCATCCTTCAATAATACCTTAAATATCACTTTATATCCATTCCTAGACCTTCTACCACTCATCCCATATGTCATTCCCATAAGAAGGCTCCTCCTTATTCTCCCATGGTTCCACCTCTAATGGCTCCATCCCCTCTGGTGGTCCCTTTTTTGCTTTTTATTCCTCCACTTATGACTCATTCACCTATGGATATTCCTCCACCCATGACTCCTTCACTCATGGAATTTTCATCACCTATGGATCCTTCACCTATGATTCCCTCACCTATGAATCCTTCCCCATAGATGATTCCTTCATCTCCCATAGAGTATTCTCTCATGCATTCTTCTGAGCATCCCTTGCCTATTATCCATCTTCAACATGATCCATCTAACATTCCTAATTTTTCTATTGAGGAGATTAGACAAGAAGTATTTTCCCACTTTTCACTAAATATTGATGAGATATTAACAGTAATTCATGTCCAGATTCATAAAGACTTGTTAGATGCTCTAGATAATATGTGTGGGAAAATATATTAGTATTTTTGAACACATGCATGGTGTTCTTTACATTTTAATTTTGGATTGGATGTTTTCTCTAATATTATCTTTATCTATTATTATATCATTGGACATTGTGTAAAGTTCTTATATATCTCACATGATGACTTTAATTTTGCATTATATATTGCTTATACTATTATTTATGTCTTCTTGTGGATGTTTTATTTATCATTGCTTTACGTTCCTTCTTGAGTTTATTTCTTACAAACTTTTTTATTTTTTATTCATTATTTGTTTGCTTTCTTAGCTCTATTTTTCAAGGATAATTGTAATTATGACTTGGTTATACAAACCTTGTTCCCTTTAGTCATTACTTATTTACCATGTGATTAGTTAGAAAATAATTGATCTCATTATAATATCCTTTCACTAATCCACTTTGGATTTCCTTTATTCCCTTTCTTCCCTTTTTAAAAATTAAGCCTTTACATAGTTGAGATTTGAGATAACTGCTGGTTCATTGTCAAGCCTAACTATCTTAGTCAGTCTTGTCTTGGTTACTTAGATTCCTTTAGCCTAAGCCTATAACTCATTCATGTTTATCACTATATCTCTCATGTTTGGTCATTACAATTTTGTATGGAGGAGGAATATCAAAAAATCCTTAAAAACATTCAAAATCCAAATCATTTAACAAAAGGCAATGACATAATAGGCAAAAACATATTAAAATTTGTAAAAGTCAAATCAAACTAAAAGACATGATTCAAAGCACATCTCCTTCTTTTATTCAAATCTCAAACTCCATATTTAGCCTCACAATAGAGCCAAGGTCCATTTGGGTGTGGTAGGCCAATAGATTAGAAAATGAGAATTAAAAAATCTTTTAGTGCTACCTACTTTCTCACACAAGTACCCAATCTTTGTAGTAGACCAAAAACTCTATAAAGGGGTCCTAAGGAAGGGGGAAAATGTTGTAGGAAGGAAGGTCCATTTTAATTTTCTTGTACCAATATACCTTCATGAGTTGATCATAGTAACATACTTATTTTCCTACAAATATTTGTGTCTATAATGAATAGGTTTCCTTTGTACATTGATGGTCACTAGTCACTTAGTATCTTCTCATGTCCTTAGTATGCCTCCTATATCTTAAGGTATTGTCATAAGATGCCTCAGTTATGCTTTTTAAATTTCTTTTTTCATTACCTATATTCTTCATATTTCCTCTTGAGAAATATTATTTGTGCACTAATCACTCCCTTAGGGATCTGATTTGTGAATCACATTATAAGACCATGGATAGGACCTAGCCTTCCTCATAAATTACCATAATTTCAGATTCCTATTAATGATATCCTTTGTTACCAGATTTTCACATTTATTGCACCTCAGTGGTGTTCCTTTTATGAGTTTTGGTATAAGACCATAGATAAGACCTGACCTTCTTAACAAAATTTTCCAATAATCCAAGTCAAAATCAAAATTATGTGTCAAATATGAGATAAGATGTGATTGATTATGAAGTTACATGCTATTGACATGCTTCCCATCTAGATTTAGTATGTTTTATGCTTACTTAATTTCTCTTTTTCTTTTATCTTCTTATTTTCTGAGTGCATGTAATAATCCAACCATTTCTTATATTTTTTTCATACTTCCCAGCTTGAATTAGTATGATAAATTTAAGACCAATTTTTTCTGATTTTGTTTTTCTCTTATACTTCCCAACATGATTTAGTATAATTGATTGACTTGATTGATTTTTTTTATACCATTTGTCCTTTTACATGACTTCCACTTTATTACATTATTTTCATACTTCCCAACATGATTTAGTGTCATTTTACTTGTTTTAATTTGGTGCCAATATTTTGTTTGGTTTAAAAACAAATTCTTTTTACCATCTTGTTTACCACCCTTTGGTTCTTTATACTTAGTCATTTTCTTGTTATTACACATTTCCCAACATGAAATAATGTGTAGTATATTTATTTTTGATTGATTATATTTTACCAAGTCCTTTTTGCCTTTTTATTTTTAATCATGCATGTGTCCTACATAATGCTAGAAAATAAAACACCACTCATATATTTCCCATAGCATATACAACTAATAGCTAAATACCTGTGCTATAAATAAATATATCTAAACATCAACAACCACAACCATAATAATAAACACATATAATCATCATCTAAATTCCAAAATGAAATATCTATATATATATATATCATGAGTTTTAATATAAAAGTACAACCCCATATAATGTTTTAACTCTATGGCTAGGCCCCATCTTACCTATATTTTAGACTATCCATGACAACTATAGATGCCTTAATCTAACCCCTATGAATAGAATACTATAAAGAGGCTATCTAAGATCTCAATCCCAACACCTACCCCTGCAGATGAGCTACTTGAGCTTTCACTTGTGTGAACTAGGCCAAGGTCACCAAATGTTTTGATCTCTCCTACTCCTATACCTATGTAATATGGGTCAGGGTCACTGCATGTGTCACTCTCTCCTAGGCATGTGCCTATGTCATTTATGTCACCATAGACAAATGTGTAGATCTTTCCTCAACTAGGGCCTACCATGCCTCTGCCTCTCCTACACGCATGTATAATTGTGGCTATGTCTCCTCTATATGAACTCATAACTACCTCACAACCTCTCTAGCTAATTTGAACTAGCTTGTCTAAGTTAGGGTAGATGGTACCCTAGGATCCTCTAGTGTAGTGGGGTCATACAGTGTCAGAGTCTCATTTAGGATATCATGGAGTGATCCCCTCACTAGGGACCCCCATCTAATCTCCTCATAATCTTCCATACCTACCAAAATAAAACTAGATAGATATTAGATCACTGATATATCTTACAAATTATCTATCTCTAGTCTATTTCAAGTAAAATTAGGCAACAAATAATCACATTTTATTACCTATCTATGTGTTAGCCAATACTATCTCACCATCTACATGACCACCAAGCATAGTATCCCCATCCATGGAGCCTCTAAAAACCTCCTCTATCAATCACCTCTTAAAAACAAATCCTATAGTTGCTACTCATACCCATCTCAGGCTATGATTGAGTGGTCTCTTTATAGTCTAACTCTACTTTAACCTACCTATTGAGTCATCTGAGATGGTGATAGTCTCTAATCTCTCTTGATCCTACTACCTTCATCGATACCATGTCCATAGTGGTCACTACTCCTATTATGGATCTAGTGGTGGTACCTCTAGTGTTCTTACCTTCAAATCCATCTCCTCTCACTCTAATACTTATCATGTTTGACTAGTCTATGGTTTCTCATGAGGTGGCTTGAGCATCAGCCTTTACACTAGTGGTCTTAGTCCTCCTCTCCCTCATGTCTCTCTCACATGTTGGGCCTAAAACATGGGCACCACTATCAGTGTCATTTGGTGAGGCAAGCCTATTTACCCTTGTACTTGTGTCACTAGATGTGGCTCTATCTACCATGTATAGTTCCATATCACCTCTGTCCATGATAAAGCTAATGCCATTATGTCCCAGCTAGGCCATATCATAAAAATGTGCCCATATAACCACCATATTATATCCATTTATCTCACTATCCATAGCACTAACACATGGGGTATGACTCACATTACCTGGTCTTGTCTCCATCTTTGAACCTAAGGTCACCTATCATTGACTAAATGGGATAACCCAGCTAATTGATATATGGGGAACCTCTTTATAGATCCATGCAATCAATAATATGATTAGTCCCATTAACATTTTCCCTCTAGATAACACTCTATATATGTCATATATGAACTATAACCAAATGATAGATCCCAAGTCATATAAGACCCTCTCCTCTAATATTGTCTAGCTCAAGGTTATCACAAAGAGTGGTACCTTCATGTTTGACTTATGTCATAGCACTCATGTTGTCACAAGTCCTATCATATCCTTTTGGATGTCTAGAATCTATGTTGTATATACATCAAACATATTCACCCTCAATCTAGGGTGTATCATCTTCTTGCCCATCACCCATATGGCTAAGTATCTCCTCTCCTCATAGCTATCAGGTACTCTTATGACTATAGGTATCCCTAATATGAGTAATCCTTGGATGGCATGTATATCCTCCAAGGTGATACCTACCTCTATACTATCCCACTCCACCTCCCACTTGAAGGTGTTAGATAATCATTACTAGCATCCCAAGAACATGAATAAAAGATCTAAGATAAGGGGTACACTACACATCTACTTTGTTACGTAGTCTTAAATAAATCAATCTAGCTCTATCCTCTATCAAAAAAAATCTAATAAGTCTGGGAGACATGATGCATCCACCAAATAAAAAAATATATTACATCTCTACAATCAACAAAAAAAGATGTATTATATCCTCCATGTCATTTAGAATCAAAATACATTCTTTTCAAATACAAAAACAAGCCTAATTATTTTCATCTATTCATTTTTTTCCATTTAACCCATTTTTAGCATACTCAACCATTTTATCCCTCACTCGATCATTTTGGGCCCTTTTACCACTCTTTTGGCCACTTGCACACATTTTTGTACAATTTTGGGTCTTTGGTCAAACACTAATTTGACCCAAATTTCCATATTTTAACCTAGTTGACTTAAAAATCTAATTTAATCCTCTTATTTCCCCCCTTAGTATTGAGTCATACTGGACTTTTCTGCTCAGTCAAAAATAATGTACTAAGTCAATAGTCTAAAAAACCAAATACGTTGGCAGAAACCTACTAGGTTGGCAATATGGATTTTTTCACTTTTTAGCCTACTAGGTTGACTAGGTTAATTTAGTTGTTTTTCATTACTGACCCCTTACATTTTTTGAAATAAGTGCTTTTTGGTAGTTATTTCCCCAAACCCTTCAAACCCATTTCCCTAATTGGTTTTTCCTATGATTAATACCTAATTTGGTTTCATTTAGATGTATATAAATTCTTTGGAATGACTTAAATTCACCACATAAGTAGATATATAGTATTATATCACAGTGATATGGAAATATAGCTTAAAATATTAAATAATAGATAAGCCACTTTGAGGGGAAAACCTCCCAAATGATTGAAATAAGAATGAATACTCAAATATGATGATGAATAACTAACCATACCTCTTATATATAGTATAATAATGCCATGTTCCACCCATAAGCTAACCTACTAAGTATAAAAATGTATAAATAAATGTAAAATAATATGCAAATGGGTTATGCAAGCCATAAGTTGACTACACATATCCCTAGACATGCCAATAGTTAAGAGTGTAGCATGTTGTTCCCCTTCAAAATAATGTTGTCCTCAATGTTGAATAAATCGCAGATGTTGTTACATGATTGATTCATCCTCCTAGCATCTTTAGAAGGAAAATTCTTACATTTAATCAGATAATCAATAATCAATCTAGACCATAGCTGCTTAGTACATGTTTGAAGGACCGTTTTAGGATCAAGAATAACCCTCCCTTCCTCATATTATTATGGTAACTTGGTTTGAGTGGAAAACTCTCTATTCATTGACCTTATTAAGGCAAGATACATGAAATATTGGATGAATGCAAGTAGATGGAGGAAACTCCAACTTATAGGCCACACTACCAATTTTCTACAAGATCTGATAAGGGCCATAATACTTGGGAGACAAATTATTATCCTTTTTTTGTTGCTTTAAGGACATTTTATTATATGTATATAAGTGAATAAATACCCAATCACTAATTTTAAAATGCCTCTCACTCTTGTGTTGATCTACTTGTTGCTTCATATGATTCTAGGCCAAAGCTAAATTTTCACACAAACTAGCAAGGACTTCTTATTGATGTTGAAGGTGTTCCTCCACTGTATGTACCTTTGGGTGTGTCTTTAAGGGTGAAGTGAGGGATAAAGGATGGTATCCATAAAATTCCATAAAAGGAGAAATTTTGGATGAACTATACACTGAAGTATTATACCACCATTAAGCCAAGGGTAGCCATTAAGCCCATTTATCCTATTTATCTAACACAAAATAATGGAGGTACCCTTCCAGACACTTGATGACTAATTTTTTTCAATGAATGGAGGATGATAGGATGAGATATGAGCCAATTGGGTTCCCAAACATGCAAATAATTTTGTCCAAAAATCACTAGTGAATATGGGATATCAATCACTAACAATAATCTTGGGAGTGCCATGTAATTTTTGAATTGTATTGAGGAAGGTAGAAGATACTATACTTGCCACTAATGGTTGAGATAAAGAAAAAAATGAGCATAATTTATAAGTCTATCCATAATAACCATGATAACATTTCTACCTTTAGATCATGGTAACCCAGTAATGAAATCCATAGATACCTCTTTCCATCATTGACTAGGGATGGATAAGGGATATAAAAGACATGAGGTTTTAATGGTTTCAACTTTTCTACTGATATACCATACATTCAACCATGTATTTATGTACATCCCCCTTGAGTCTTATCCAAAAAAATCCTTATTGAATCTATGGTAGGTTTTCAAAAACCTCAAATGGTCACCAAGTGGAGATGCATGAAGTTCTTGAGGATTTTTTGTTTGAGAAGAGACTCTGACATAGATATAATCTATCTTTGTACCATAATACATTCCCATTACATGTAAACTTTTCAATACCATCAAAACCCTACTGTAGATTCTGAATCAATACATAGGTAATATTGTCATTCTCCCATTTTACCCTTGCTTCTTTGAGCCAGTCTACTTGCCAAATGGTCATAACACATAACAATGCCTCAACTAGTTCATCTTGCCTAGATAGTGCATCAGCCACCACATTTTATTTTTCTTTCTTTTAAACTATTTAAAAATAAAAAAACTAATATTTTTGTCACCCATTTTTTTGGTTCTTCAGAGGATAACCATTATTCTAAAAAATATTTAAGGCTATCATGATTAGTCTTTACCTGAAAGTGATAACCCAATAGATAAGGTATCCATTGTTTGAATGCATGTAAAATAGCTATAATCTCTTTCTCATATATGGGTTTGAGCTGATTTACCCTTCAATTAATGACTTTCAAAGGTAATGGTCCTACCCTCTTGCATGAATACTACACCCATACCATATCTAGATACATCACATTCAACCACAAAAGTCTTAGAAAAATATGGATTAGCCAATATCAAGGTGGTGTATAGATCCATTTTTAGTTGTTCAAATGCTTTGGTAGCTATATCAATCCACTAGAAGGAGGTTTTTTTCAATAAATAAGTGAGTGGTACTACAATACTACCATAGTGTTTGACAAATTTATGATAATAACTTGTTAGCCCCAAAAATCCCCTTCATTTCTTAAGCTTCTTGGGAATCTACCACTCCATGATAGGTTAGATTTTTTTAGGATCAAATTTTACTCTTTCATGTGATACAATATGGCCCAAATATTACACTTTCCAAACTCCAAAATTATATTTGAATAGTTTAGCATATAACTGATGTTGTTCAAGAACTGAGAGTACCTATTTCACATGATGCAAGTGGTCTTCCCAATTTTCACTAAATAAGAATGTCATAAAAAAACACAATTGCAAACTTTCTCAAAAATGTCTGAAAAACCATATTTATCAAAATATAGAAGGTGGATGGTGAATTGGTGAGACCAAAAGGCATGACCAAAAATTCACAATGGCCTTTGTGAGTATGGAAGGTTGTTTTAAGAATGTCCTCCTCATAGATCCAAATTTGATGATACCTAGAGAAAAGATCTAATATGGTAAAATAAATAGCACTATGTAAGTCATCTAAAAAATCATGAATTACATGATTAGGAAAATTATCTTTGATAGTGAACTTGTTGAGCTCTCTATAATCTAGGTAGATCCTCCAAGTTTCATCCTTATTTCACACCATGACTACTAGAGAAGAATATTCACTTTGGCTATGGTGAATAGTACCTACCTCCAATAACTCTTGTACCATTATTTAAATTTCACTCTTCTAGGCATAAGGATATCTATATGGTTTAATGTTGGGTGGCTTACTTCCAAGATTGAGTCTAATGGCATGATCATGGGTATGACTAGGAGGAAGACCTTTTGACATGGGTCCAAAAACAACCAAATTCTCATCTAATATTTTTTTGTAACTTAGGATGGGTAGAATCCTTAGTTTATTGAATATTAATGGAAAACAAATGTGCCACAAATCCTTTAACACCTTTTTTCAACATATTGGTCATCTGATGTGAACTAACCATTTGTGGAGATTTAAATCTTAATCCCCATAGTTCTATGTGTTTACCTTCAGAATAAAAATGTATAAATAGTTCATGAAAATTCATCTCAATGGTACCCAATGTGGTGAGCCATTGTCCTCCCAAAATAATGTTAGTTTCACCCATAGGAATAAAAAAAATAGGAGAATCTAGAAAATAATCCACCATTGCTAACTTAATACTATGATATTTTACATAACAATTAACTGTACCACCAACTACAATCATGACTAGAAATTTTGGGGTTGGGTAGATGAAATAATTAAATGAGTAGCCAACTTAATATTGATGAAATTATGTGTACTACTTGAGTCAATCAACACTGTAACCTTCAATTTCTTAATAAAACCCACCACTTGAAGAGTCAGATGAGTATAAATACTTGCAAGGGCATGGTAGGAGATAGTAGGTTTAGAATCTATAGCTTCATCCTTGGGTCCTTCAAAACCCTCAACAAATTCCTCCTCATTTTATTCATCCTTGTTATCCCCTTTAATGTAAAATAAATTATTTTTAGCACATCGATGACCTTTGATCCATTTTATATCACAACCATAACATAACCCTTTGCAATGTTTTTCTTTAATTTTTCATGGTGTCAATGTAGTAGGTTAAGGTTGTGATGGAGTTGGGAAGGTGTGTTCCCAACTAGTAGTGAAAGGATGATATTTGATCATCTCTTTTTATTTATCCAAGCATGTCCTTAGAATAGCTTTAGATACAGATGTGGGGTTAAACATATGAACCTCTAATTGAATATTATATTTTAGTCCACCCAAAAAAAGGTCAGTCAAATTTGCCTTAGTGATATCCTCCACACATAAGGATAGATTTTAAAATTGATGAATATAATCCTTCATTGTTCTTATTTGTTATAGTTTAGCTAATTAGTTAAATTAGTTTTCAAAAACATTATCTTGGTAATGGGACATTAGTTTATCAGATAATACTAACCATGTAATAGGAGCACCAATATTCTTCTTTTGAGCACAAAACCAATGATACCAAACAAATGGCTCAGGGTCTAGATATAGAGATACCACAACCACCTTTTAAGAGCTAGGAGTTTGGTGTAAATCAAATAGATTTTCAATTTGAGTGATCCAAGTAAGTGGATCCTTACCATCAAACTTGCACAAGTCTAATTTTAGAAACATCAATTTTACCCCCATATTGGTGGTGTTAGTATTGAGAGGAAGAGGACTAGAAGGAAAAAGTGGAGGGTTGTTGAGTGGTAAATGAGATGAAATGATAGCCAATTGTGTAAATGATTTCATGCAACTAATTTTTCATGCAATTAATTTTCCCTTGCATTTTTGATATTTTATATTGGACTTTCACATCCTTCTACATTAGGCCATGTATATTTGATTAGATTTGAGAAATCATATCAGATGATTTAGACTCCATGTCATCCCTTAAAGGAGTTTTAGGGGTGTATTTCCCTTTCCCCCATCTATGGGTGCTAGGACCAGCCATATAAAGGCTTGATGGTGAACCTTATTTTGCCTCATTGACCTAACTTTGACCATTTAAATATTTCTCAACTCTAATAAAAAAATTGTATATAAATTTGTACTTGTTTGTAAGATATATCCAAATTTCAAGATCTAGGGTTTTTGACCTGATTATGGCCCAAATTGATGCTCTGATACCACTTGGAATGACATTAATTCACCAAATAATTAGATATACAGTAGTATATCATAGTGATATGTAAATATAGCATACAATATAAATAATATATAAGCTAGTTTGAGGGGGTAACCTTCCAAATGCTTGAAATAAGAATGAATACTCAAATATGATGATGAATAACTAACCTTACCTCATATATATAGTCTAACAAGGCTATGTGCCACCCATAGGCTAACCTAATAAGTATATGAATGCATAAATAAATGTAAAATAATATCTAAAAGGGTTATGCAAGCCACAAGATGACTACACATATCCTTAGACACACCAACAATTAAGGGAATATCATGATTAAAAACACAAATTACTAAAAATAAACTTAAATCACTAAAATATTTAAAAACTAACTTGAGATTATCAATTGCCTACCTGGAGTGCACCTATCACCACCTCTAGGGGTCCCTCTCACCTATCCTATCATTTCCTTGCCATCCTAGCTCATTTTGTCTATTAGAGCTCTTTTTATCTCCTTCACAAGTCAAAAATTGCAAATCACTTTCATTTCAACCTATTTTAAATCACTTTTCAAAAATCTAAATCTTTCAAAACTTTTTTGTCATATTCCTTATTTTGCCTCTATCTTTGTTTTTACTCATCCATTTTTCAAACTATAAAATGTTCTAGAACCATGATGATGTAGCGAATATTTTTCACCAATATATGCCTATCTTCCAAAAAATTTGATTTTTCGCTATTTTTTACACTAACTTTTATAGGTTTACCTAATGTTCGTCACATTGGACACCTTCACTTCTTTTGTAATCTACTTCTTTATCATTACTAAGGTAAGTAAAGATATGTCTTTTTTAATTCTATCCTTTCATTTATCTTATTTTCTACTTACTGCATCTTTTTTAGCATCAATGTTATGTGTTATCATGTTTTATTTCCTAAAGCACCATCCCATGTTACACTCATGTAAAATGTGATGATATTTGAGTGGGGAATATCTATACACATATTTTCAAACTTTTATTGATTACTGAGACTTTTTATCTTTTAAGAACCCATCGAGTCTCAATCTCTCTGAGTGCACACCTTAAGAGGTTCACCAAGAAAGGGGTGGGCATACCATTGGTGCTTCATAGGATTATTTTCCATTTTCCCACTTATTATCTACATAGTTGTCTCATAAAACCATTATCCATAAGCTTATTCTTCTCTATTGTACCCTTTTTATTCACTTGCTACATTTTATCCTCCTTTTACTCACCTAAATGCCTTTTTATTAGTCATCTATGCTAGGTCGACTGGATTGACCACGCATAATTTTAAGATATTTTCACTTAAGAATTAAGTTATCCTTTGGTCGACCTAGCTTAAGACCTACTAAATTATCATCTAAAATTGTGCTAGGTCAACTGGGTTGACCTTATCAGTTGGGATTTTCAAAAGGGTCAAGGGTTAAATCCACCTATATATACAAGGTCATTTCCATCATTTATCAAAGAGAAACAAAAGAAGAAGTAAGAGGGAATGGACATCTGATTATTTACCATTATACTTGAGAAGTAAAGCTTAGGGTTTCATACTTTCTTTAGAGATATGGATCTTGTATTGTGGAGAAGTATTTTGGATGCATTTATAGGTTGTGCAACCTAGAGCTAATTAGTCTTTGTCATCCTTACATACCATAACAACTTATTTCAAAACACCTTGGCCAAGGGAGAGATTGAGGCTTAGTGGGTTCATCTTCAAAAGTAAGTATTCTTAACCTTATTTATCCTTTATAGAAGTAGATATATATGCATTTGTTCTTCTCTTCTATGCATTGATATTTCATATACATTGACATGAGTATATGCCTTATATACATGTTTAGTTTTATTGTTTATAACCCCCACTTTATGCCACAAGCTTTGGTGAGCACTAAATTAGATTTAATTTACTTGTTATTAGTATAGGTGAAATATCAAAACTCAGGACCCCCTTAGGGTTATTACATGATTGTGTTATACTAGAGGTTTTATAACCCTCCCTAGCATGGTGTATTATGGTAAGATATCCCCTGATTAGGTCTAGTAGATCCCCATATTAGTCATATTCCCACTTAACAAATGTATCCCCAATCAAAAGTGTATGGTATGATATATCTTCTCTAAGTTAGGATTGATTTATAGACATGATGTATTTTTGATTACATACCCTACTTCTGATTCTTTTGATTTTTTTAGACAACCTAGCTAAATTAAATCAATTTTCATATTAGGTTTTCAATTTATTTTACACATAATTTAAATTGGTGCAAATAAACCCTAGATTCAAAAACCCTAATCCTAAATTATCTTAGGGTTTGTATCTTTTTAATCCTATTTTCATTAGCTAATATTAATTTTTCAAAATTCATATATTATATTATAGTAGATCTATTTAAATTTTTTTATTGTATGCCATCTAAAAAAGCTATTTATCTTTCATTAAGAAGAAGTGATAGATTAGGTGGTAATCCTATAGAGTATATTAATATTCCTACTATCCAAACCTATAACAAGGAAAAGGAAACTATTAACACTCTAACTATGAATCCTTCACACCTTGATTATGTGGAATTCAATGACAATGCATCTGAAGATAAATAATACAACCAAGAGAAATATGAGGTTCACATTGAGAATCAAGACACACTACCTCCACTTAACAATAATGGAATAATTATGAACAAAGATGAGGCATTAAAAGGATTCATATATATAATTTGAGAACATCCCCTTGATCATGCATAGATTCTACAAACCATATTAGAAATCAAGAATAAGACAAACAATGGTCAATCTTATAACCCTCCAATTAATAATGTTGTTACACCTTTAGTTGGGATAACTCAACCAACCTAGATAACACAAACCAAGATTTTTATTCAACCATCAGTGATATCTACACCACTTGTCACTATTTCTTCTACTCTAGATATACAATCCCTTATGGATGAGGTTCTTAATCTATAATCTAAGGTGTTACATCTTGAGAAGGGAGTAGTTAGGCCATCACATGCCTTGGATTACAACATTCTCTTGTAAACACCTTTGGCACATCACATAGATAAAAATCTTTTGCCATCCAATTTCATGGAACCCAAGCTCACATTTTATAATAGCAAGGGTGACCCAGAGCAATACCTTAGAGCTTTTCATGTAGCATGGTTAAACTATGTGTCTAACGTTCTTATGAAGATATTTCCATAAAGTCTCAAGGATTATGCCTTAAAATGGCTCTATGATTTTCCAAATCAATTTATTATGACATTTAATCCTTTAGATAACATGTTCCTAGCACACTTCTCTACCAACATCAGTGATAAGATATCATTTGCATAAGTGGCATAGTTAAAGAAAAAGTCAAATGAGCCTATCATTGATTATGTACTATGATACAAGACACTATTATCCAAATTTAATAGCCCCACGATAGACAAAGAGCTTCAAAATATATTTAAATAAAGTCTATTACCAACACTACACAAATTTACCTAATTCAATAAGTTTCCTAATTTATCGATATGTGACACACAATCAAGGAAAGAGAGGTTAAGATCTTACCCATGGGAAAACTCAAGTACACAAATGGATCAAAATAAACTATTAAGAGTTTAAATAAAAATCCATACAAGGTAAGGGCCACATAAAATAAAAATGACCAAAAGGACATAGGTAATACACCATTCAAACCTTCTCCCAAATTGGTTTTATCCACTCCTCAGTGTAGAGTATTTACTATTATTCTAGAGTCACTAGCATGGGTTCTATAATAACTATTGGAATGCAATGCCATATCTCTCCCTAATATTAAAGAGGTTGATATGACATGACCTCTTCCAAAGAGTTATGATTCATATTCATTTTATGAGTATCATAGGGCACCATGCCACATGATAAATAGATAAATTAGTCTAAAGCATAAGACACAAGATCTCATTGAGGCTAATATTATTAATGTGGGCACACCCCTAGAGGCACCAAAACAAAAAAAAGAGAGGATAAGGCACTAAATAAATTTTCATATCCTTTCTCAAAGCATACAAATAATGAGGTAAGTGCACACCAGGTGTTTACTAGGCATATTAGGCACATCCACGACTAGATATCTATCACATAGTTATAGAGGAGACACATCCATTGCATAACATTATTGGCATGTATCACAATATAGTGCCACTTAGACCACTTATCACATTTTTAGAGAAGGATATTATGGATGATGACATAGATTTACATGTGATCTTCATATGATCATACATAGGCCACCATCTTATTCATAGTGTTATGGTTGATAATGGGTCAAGCATAAGCATGTGTACCATGACTCTCTTACAATACTTAGGCTACATATAATGAGATATATTATCCACATATATAATTATTAATGGTTTTAGAACCCAAGTTTGAATTTCCATTTAGGAGATTATGCTTCTATTAGAAGTTGGACCAACACACATAACCACTCGATTCTTAGTAGTACATAGTGCAGTTGTATTTGATATATTATTGGGTAGGCCATGATTACAAAAAATTTAATCCATCCCATATATAATACACCAATTATTGAAATATATACATGTTAATCATGGGATTAAGGTTTATGGTGTTCTATATGAATATCCTCTACCCATCCCATAGGTAGTTCTAGCACATTTTCTAGCTACAATTCTAGTATAGACACCAGTTACATTTCTAGCACCATTACTAGATATTGCATGGATATCAATCACAATAGAGAGTACAATTCCTATGCATGCATCACAATGTTTAGTATATTTATTAGTGTAAACTAAGTTTAATGTTATGTTATCTACACATACACATACTCTCCCATGGAGATGATTACTAGAGAGACCCTTACATCAAAGATATGCCATAGATTCTAGAGGACCTTCCTCTACTCAGTTTACATTGAGATTAGTTATATTGGGTTTTAGGGTTTCTCAACATAGGGTACCTACATAACCTAAAACTTATAATTCTACTAGATGGGTCCCTAAGACTACTATAGTTCATAGGGCATCATAATTAGTGCCATAATATCATAACATCACCACATAAGCAACTTCAAACTTACATTATACAACACATCAAATCATGAGATCATAGTTGCCATTTCATACTACAAACATAATCATAGTTCCCCTATTCAACATAGGTCATGGTGATAGTGAGTCTCTCATGAGACTCATTGGTTACTATGGTTCTTACCCTTGTACATACTTCCTTCTCTCTCTCGCTCCTTGTACATAGTTTATTTTCATTTGCTTGTACATAGCTTATACTAAAAAAAAATAAAAACAATATAACATGTCAAAATAAAAAAACATTCAAATATTTAAAAAACATAAAATTTTATAGATTGTATGCATTGTTATGTTTACATTTCTACTACTTGCCAGATATTGCATATTGCTAGCTATCCTAGTATAGTTAATTTTATCATACACATATGCTTCACTTATTCTTATCAAGTGCTTGTAAACTCTATATAGGACTTTGGTCCACTACATTAATGTATACCAACTATAATCTACCCATTAAGGGCATATACATTGATCTAATTTTATACATTTTATATATTTGCTCACTCAGGGGCATCTTCTGCATAGTTTCTATAATCGAGTTTTATCTTTACATACTTCACATTCTAGTTTATGCATTGATTTATATTGATATTGATCATTGATCCTTATTACTTGGATTTTTTTCTGACTATCACTAGTTAGACTTTGTATATATGCATCCTATCATCTACATAGATTTATACTACATAGTTATACATGCATTCATTTCTAGTTATCCTAGATTAGACTTCATTGTGTTCTTATGCTTCTTCCATTTTTGAGGGCATTTGAATATGCCATTATTCTTTGGATCTACACTACTTATATATTTGTATGATTTGGACATATTCCCATGTCTATTGTGTGTTATTTTAAACTTTTATATGTGGATATTTTAACATGTCCTTCTATGTAGATCTAAGCCAAATTACTTGTTGTTTACATATGTGGACATTTTAACATGTCCTTATCATCTTAATTCTCATATTTAGTGACATGTGGCCATTTCCCTTGTATTTTGGTCCCTTGAAATATCTTTTATGTGCCTCATGTGCTTATATGTATGCTTCCTTATATGATTTTACACCATGACACTTGTATTTGATTGTCACACACACCAGTTTTTCATGCTATGAAGGATCTCATGCATATACCCTTCCTATTTGGGTACCGTGATGGACATCATGAACCACCCCTCTATATAGTTACTTATATTTGATATTATACATTTATTACATCTATCTTGACTCCCTTGTGAAATTCTATATTACAACATACATGTTACATTACGTGCTCATGCTCATATACTTTTACATTCTAATGTTATATTTGTACATTGTATTGGAATATCATGCACATGCTCTGGCTAACACATTTTGTAGAGCTACTTATTTAGAGGTAAATTATTACACATATTTCAATAATACCCTCAAAAGAGGGGAAATTAATAGGCGTTTTTCACATATATAAGGCTCCTAATTTGATTTTTATAAATGAAATTTAGTATATAGGCTCAATTTCATAAATCAAACTTAGGGTAGACACAAGAAAAAATAGAGACTTAGACAACAATTTAGATCACCTAGATTTAAGACCAGGTAGATAGTAATTCCTATATTAGGACATTAATTCCATAGGGAACTACTATTTATTATAGGTCACTACTATCTAGTAGCCCTAAATTTAGGATAGTCTAGATCATTCAAACTAGTATACTAGGTATAATACATATTTACATAGATACAATCATAGGCTTGATATTTATGTTTAAATTTTGCTTAGATACATTCATTATAGATCATATTCATACTATTTACTTAGATTTGGGGGAGCCATGCATATAATGATCACTCCCAAATTTAGTTCAATTACATAGATTATGTTATTATATACTTAGTTTATATTTAGTATACTTAGATATCAAATTAGGGGCATGTGCATGACAAATAGTTTCCATATACTTAGATACACATAGGTTGATTGGATGAAATGGAAAGATCCATGTAATTGTATATGCTATATATACTTTTTATCACATTCTAGGTTATCACTAGATTCATGACTTACTCCATCTATAATGGTTAGAATGCCTGAGTGGCCCAAAACTACCTAATATACTTGAGTGGCCATGGAGCTAACACACAATTAGATTTAATTAGCTAGATAATTTAAACACTTTGCATAGTATAATTATAGATGCATCTATTTCACATAGGTGGGAAATTATGTAATCATAGCCTACATGATTTCTTGAGCCACCCACATGAGAGGATTAGACACACAGTCTTATCCAAGCCATTCATAGATTAGTATCCACTGAGCAAGGGTGGGAAATGATAGAGTCAAAACTAGATTGATTTCTTGAGCTACCCATATAAGGATTAAGCAATCCATCAGTTCAATCCAAGATATTCAATGATACAATCACTATGTACACTCACAAACATAGGTTGTCACTAAGTTCATGCATTGGTTCATGTACCCAAAAAGGTGTATTCATTCCTTTCCTTTCTCTTTACTAATATTTACTCAATTAATTTATTTTAGCATAGTATTTTGCCTTTGATAATCTCTTAAGTAAGGACTTATTTTTTCATGTTTCATTACAAGACATTGCTTTAGATCATGTTTCACATATGTAGACCTAGATTTGCATACTCATACTTAACTACATGGGATTCAATTCTAAGTTAAGTATAATTAGGATTATTTTTCCTTTATACTAGTCATTTTTATTTAATGTATTACTATCATAAAGGAGGGGAAAATGTAATCACCTAAAAGTGGTAATTGGATGATAAGAGTGTCACTTGAGTTAACTTATTCCTAGTTTATCCCTAGACCTATCCTAGAGCCTTTGACACACTTTTCCAATAATTATTCAAAACATAGACTTTTAAAGTTAACCAAAACAAATTCCCAAGATTATCTTCTCAGATCCCAACCTATTTTTCCTAGTAGTTTGCTAGGTGGACATTAGCACCTCATTTGGGACACTATAACCACATGGTGCTAGTGTGCCCAATTGGGTGCTACTGTCCTTAGGTCTAACTCTTAAAAACATATATTTTTTCAAAATTGTGACCATCATAAGGTTGTATTAATCATATTTTACTATCCTTAAAAGCTACATATATCTATAAATACAAGTCTAATTGACCTCTATTCACTAGATGGAAAATATAAGCAAAATCACATTTTAACTAAATACAAGTTGAGAAAAATTAAGTTATTTGATCCCTACTCTACCATACTTATGAATAATGCCATATAAAAAAACCCTAAGCCTAGTTTTTAAATAATTCAAATCTTAATCACATTTAAGGTATCAAGTCCACTTTGATTCTAGCATTCACTTGCACTGGCATTAAGTACTAGGTGGGAGAACTACATCCGGCTTGATCCCTCTTGAGAGTATTGGTATGTAGGAAACTCTCTTCACAATGGGGTGTTAAGGATGTCTAGACTATCCTAATAATGAACAAAAAATTATTTTTCATGTCATATTTGAAAGGAGGATTAGGTTTTACACACTAAATTAGGTTTTCCAGGCACAACATAGAGTTACAAGTTTTGTGCACATAGGAATAAGACCTACAAACAAAACTGTGGGTGCTCCTAAAAAATAGGAATAGTCCTAAAAATGGGAATATACCAACACATTGAGGAAAATAAAATAACATGGTGATACTATCCATATGAGGAGCTACTATCCAATGCGCAAATAGATTTTAGAATCCTGTTGATGACACTTAGAACTATCTAGAACCTAATTTTTAGAACCTAGATCATATGCAACCATCATATTATAGATAAGTATATATTTATGCCTATTTATTTCTTTTTTTAGAAATTCAAAGAAAGTCAAATTAAATAATAAGTTATTACTTAATTATTTCATATTATTTAACTAATTTAGACATCTCATCCCTTTAATCTAACATAGTATTTACATAGTTAAACCCTAAAAGGTTAAATAATCTAGATTGACCTTTAAAAAACTCTTGAATACTAGATAAAACTTATTATTGAATCATAAAGGACCCTTAAGAATTGATAAATAATGAAAAAGTACATATTTATAGTGTTGAAATAGTTCATGTTCTTATAATCTTGCATCATACTCCCATGGTGGGAAAATATTTCAGCTCCTGCTCAAATAGAATGTTGTATTCTTCTTTCATTTTTTTATATAATTTCAGTAATTTATCTTCATTTTCATGTTTAAGTACAACTTTATCTTATTTTTATTATTTGTAATTATGTTTAATGATCCCAATTGGCTCAACCTTTACTTCATCTTCCATGAAGAAGAACTCCATCTCCTTGATTGTATATTCCATCATATCTACATATGTAAAACTAAAATTATAATTAGTTTCAAAAACTTGAGGCAAAATTGCCTCTCCATCTTGTTAGTAGAGGTTTTTGGGTTCACCAAAACATGATAATTATAGGGATAAATCTTACGATTTGAGGAATAGCTTGTAGGAAAGGAAAATCATTACTCAATATTCAAATTCTATCCTAGGATCCCAAAGGTTTACACAATCTTGAGTAATCATATGATTATCTACTTAGAAAAAAATTTAATGGTAAAACTTAGGTATGATGACATAGTCATCAAATTTGTAGAGAAAAGACCTTGTTTTATTCATTAACATAATAAGATTTCTAATAATTAGATGTAATTTGTATACATTTAAAAATTAAGATTATCAATTCATAAAGTTATTATGAAATATCACCTAGCTTCACAATGAGCAGATAATGTCAAATTTAAGACAAAACCATTGTCATGAGAGATAGGCTTTTAACACATGTCAGTACCCAAAATATATATCTCACATAAGAAGTGTAGAGCTATTATATTAACCATCAATTACTAAATTTGCTTACAATCTTCATATTATAAATCACTCATTTATAAATTCATTCCAAATATCTCAACTTTACTCAAAAGGCTCATATATAATATTACCCAACACTGTCTAACAATTCTACTACAATCCACATGAATATATAATATTAAAAACTATATTGTTATAACCATGATGTCTATACTTAGCATCCAGGTATGTCAACCTATATTATATTTTTAAATATTCCACATACTTGATCCTAATAAAAAATATATTATCTTCATAACAATCTTGTAGAATATTTTCTAACCAAAAAAAAAAACCATGATACCTATCCACATGGCATGTTCATAGATATGAATAGTTAGTGTACACATTCCATAGCTAATAGTTCCCCAGACTTAAAATTTTATCTCATCCCAAGACAAGACTATAAATAACTAGGAGTATACAAAATAAAAAGTAGGTAAAACACACAAAAACTATAGATTGCTCAAGGTACCATTTATTAGTTTTCACCCATTGCACACTACTTATCTTCTCTCATGAGTTTTAAAATAAGTAGTGATCTAGTCTACTACCCTTTTGGGTTTTAAATATATTAGAGAAATTAGAGGGTCACCATTAGGGGTTTTAAACCAACCTATCCCTATGAGTTCCATGGTCCCACCAAATAAAAAGTTGAGAGGAAAAATTTCAAAATTCCTCACTACATAAAAAAGATTGGCTGGATGAAGGAGGCATTGATGGAGAAATAGATGTAGCTAGTGGTTATGAAGTGGATGGATCACTCTATGAAGAACTTGAAATAGTAGTCTTTATCTAGTGTATCTAATAATATATTTGACTGGGAGAAATGATGGTAGGGACATCAATGAATGAAGTGATAGTACTATCAAATTCAGCCACATCCATCTTATAATTCTAGCAATCAATCAAATAATCATTAATGGTGTATAAATGTGCCTAAAAAATAATATGAGCATAAAAAAACTAAGAGATATCATTGTATATAATATAAAATAGAGTGGTTTTAGTATTAATCATTTTTTTAGAGATGTCTACATGTAGATGAGTGAGCTTTTCAACATGGCATTGTGCTTAGATCTTAGAAAAGTTATTGTGCAACATCTGAGTCTACCAAGCCTATAAATAGTACATTAAAGAGTCTCAATATTGCATAGATGCTTAAAACATAGATATAAACCCAAATAAAGTGAGAGAGGGATCATGCATGGTGGATTCAAAATAAATCATAGTGGTGAATTCAGAGAGCTCACCATTCCATACTGCATCCACTTAGGATTTCCAATTGATCAATCCATGGCCCATAGTTATGGCTTGGATAATCATAATAATGAGGTAATCTTGATAAATATTGAGGAGCTTTCATATCTCATTCAAATCCTCTTTAATATCTTAACCTTATAATTTAATACGGTTAACCTATTAGATGCTCACCCAATCTTGCATAAGCTGGGCCACTAGATTTGGAAGATTCATGTGATCTAACATAAAACTAGGGCCCAAAATTTGGGAGTAAAAGGGTGGGTAGGAGTATTTAATAAAATTAATAGTATTTCTAAGCACACTCTATAGGTCAGAGTTATCCTACTATAACTAAGATGCCATATTCTATAAATAAATAATAGTCTACACAACAAACTCCTAAAAATTGGAAACACCCTCCAACTACTTAGCTAAGGAAAGCTTAGAAACATTTAGAGATGATTTAGTGGTGGGTGGGGGTATAAAAAAGACAACAGTGGTGGTTTTGGTGGGAAGGCACTATAATAGAATGAGGGGGAATGAAAAGATGGTATGATGGGAGGGTGCAAAAGGAACATCCATGAGGGATACATGATGAAACCTAGATGTAACAAAGGGATTGCATTTTGGTGAGGCTTGACATAGGGTTAGGAGGGGTTGAAAAGTAGAAGAGGTAGAAGGTGGAGTCATAAATGGTAGTTATGGAGGAGTGTTTTATGTGACCTTATCCTACTTTGGAAGAGTGGGGGGATCTATAGGAAACATGGGCATCGTGGTAGTCCCTATAGTTCTTGGTGGAGGCTGAGGAGAGAAAGGTGTAGATATTATAGTTACTACATCCCCATATTTTTCAACCTATTGAATGTGTGTATCTAGAACATCTGGCTATGTTGTTACCACTTTTATAGGAAGATTGTGCTTGACCTCATCAATAACCTACTTCTTTGATAGTTTAGAAACAACATCTTGCTTATGCACTTCCTTGGCCTCAATGAGATTCTATTGATATGCATTTATGCCTAAAATATATCTAGATTAGAGGGGGATATCCATTGGTAAATAAACTATTTATACATTTGGTTTAGGAATTGCCTCCACAATAACTAGTTTCCACAACTCAACAATGGGTTGTGACTCCACTACTTATTGGGTTACATCAGTATACTATGATTATTATGCCTCTAAATCCTTTTTTTCATTTATTTATTCTATTTCTTTGCTTATTTTATGTATTTTTTCTTGGTATCTCATTTTTCTTCTTCTTAAGCAACTTATTTTTCCTCTAGCATTGGTGCATCTAAGACCACCTCTTTTGTATTAGTGAGGACTTCATCAGAATGTGATGAAGAAGAAATCAAAATATATATGTGCACTATTTCCCATGGCACACATCTCTTCTAGTAACCAAATATAAGTGTATTCTTAGGAAATAATGACACAATCCCTCTTAAAGATATAGGAGCTGTTGTAAGTTATTAGGTTGCAAGTTTAACTTCTTATTCTTTTTGTAGTATATTTATATCTATATAATGTGTTACACATGAACTAGAGTGATTATGGTGGAATATAAACAAGACAATTAATTTTTTAGGCTTGATAGGACTCACTGAAGCTAATTTCTACCATAATTTTTTCTTGGAGCTATTGCAGTTTAGCTTCCTCACCTTTAATATCCATAATAATGGACTACAAACAAGCTATAAATTATACCCATAAATGTTGGGGAAACTACTTGAAAAATTTCAATATATGCACCACTTTCCAAAATAAAAACTCTTTTTCTTCTTCCCTATCATATAAATCATAAGCCATGTCTACGAGAATAGTCTGGTAGACCTCTTGCTTATCTATTTGAATGTTCTTCCACTCACATTATAAAATAATCCAAGGCACATGTGGGTCATCTAACCATGTATTTTAACTATGATTCTTCCTTCATGGAAGATAAGTTTATCAAATACTCTTATGAGATTTTTGTTTGCATCAATTTAAAGAAGCAAATGTTATTGAGGAAGTTTGTGTAGTGTCCACCGAAATGGGAACATTGGGTGGAATTATCTTTAAAGGGGTCAGTTTGCATGAGTTAGAGTTTTTTACTAGGTGACTTCTTTCTGGGCCATATTAATATCAATAAATAGTGGAAAATTTGAAAATAGAGCCTTCATAATCTCATGAAAGAATATAGAAATTCCATGTAGAATCTTCAGAACCAACACATGTTGGCCCAAAAATTTCATCACAGGTGGTGGGATTCTTGGGTTACTGAGCACCAATTCCATAAGTTCATCCTACCATGCACTAAATAGATGTTGATGTACAAGTTAACCACTTTCATTATGTTTCTAAATGAGGATATGGAATGTAATGTCTATCCAATAATCTACATCTATATTGACAATGCCTAATGGAGACTTCTAATATGTAAATAGAAATAATAACACCATTGATATTGAAAAGTTTTTTTCATGAATGTGATGACTTTTGTAATGTTCATTGTAAGCTCAGACACTATAAATTTTGGAAAATTGAATTATTCCCCTTATAGGATCATGCAATTCATAATATCAATGACCCTTTTGGTGGCCACCTCCGAGGCTTTTTTGGTTTGCTAGAAACATGTAGCAATACACTTTGCTAAGATGTGGATGACTTCATATGGGATGTCATCCAAAGGAAATCCTCAATCATAGTAAGTATAGGCCTCTTTAATATTAGGTAGAATCAGAGGATATTTTGATTTGTAAGGTATGAGAGAGCATTCATGTGCTTCCATGCCTATGTCTCTTGCCATCACAACCTCATTCACATATATAGTGATGTCTATAGATAAATATATTTTCTCATCATTATACCTTCCAAATAGAATTTCCATGATTTTAGCCAGTTACTAGAATGTAGGTGGATGAATTAGGTGCTCCAAATTAGTGTTGTGAAACCTATGTTGTAGTGTTATTATTAAAGGTTTTGCATCTAGGGCTAATTTGAGAATAATATTTCTTTGATGAATTTGAGAGAAGGATACACTTCAAGATCTAATTTTTTTTCCTAACATATGTTTACACCAACCATGATGTCATCTAATTATGTAGTGGATATCATTTTGATTAATTATAGTTGTGTAATGGTGACTATCATTAATATCTCTATGTTGTGGTTAATTTAGTTGGAATATAGGAGTTTAGATTGGTGTGAGAGACTTGGAGGGGTGCTCACTAAATTTCTTGAAAATAACTAAGTATGAAATGATGATTCAACTAGAAACAAGGGTTATATATAGGTCTTCACACCCTTAATGTTATCCTTTAGATTGAAATGCAACAAATTGCCTCAAGATTTTATTTTAAAAAACATTAGTAACTAAATATTGGAATTGATTAGATGGCATGATTTTTGATGATGTAACATATTTTTGTGGTGGTCTAATAGAGTGATGTGACCTACTAAATATATGAATTGATTAATCCATTTCTTGATGTGGATCATGATGATGATTTGGGATCTATGATACCTATCTCACATGTGTGGGTATTGAAACCAATCCCTTAGCCATTAATTGTCATCAAGATCTCTATTGTACAAAGCTTTCCCAGACTTAATTATTTTTATTTGCCACTTATTTTAACTATGGTATAGATGATGTACTCCTAATTATGCATAATTCCTCCTAATTGTGGGATAATGGAGCTAATTTATTTAAACATATTACTAAACTATACACACATCATAATAAAAACCAAACTCAATCCATACATCATGAATGCAAATGAATCCTATGCTAAATTGGTGAGAATGAACACCTATTCTATCCGAGGTACATAACTTATTGGTAGTAGGGTTTGAGCCTACTACCATTCAACTTTATAGACAAAATGGTACCTTATAAATCCCATAGAATCATCAATCTTAGCTTTTTTAATGTATGGATAATATATGGTCCCTTCCAATGGATGTTAAATTTTCCTAAAAAAATGTTTGAAATTGACTATCATATAGTAGGATAGGCTGATTTATCTGACATTATTTAGTGCATAGATTCTTATCATGCCAAGCTTTCTATCTGTGTTTATTTAGATCTTGTGTCCAAGATGCTCTATAATGGTCTTCATCCATTATTTTTAGGTATAATAGCCTATTCCCTAAATATTATTGATCTCCCATAACTATAATGATTATGATTTGTAGGTTGGGTACAACATACTCTAAGGGAATTACTAATTATAGACCATAGACCAGTTATAAGGGGGTAAACCTTGAGGCACATTTATAATACATGTGATAGCCCATAATATTTCATGAAGTCTTTCCTCCCACTCATCTCACTAAACATCATAGATTTTTATAAGCATCTTACCTAAGACTTTATTTGTAGCCTCCACTTGACCATTCACAGGAGGGTGGTAGGTTGTACTTTTATGATGTGATATGAGGAATTCATTATTAAGTGTTTCTAAGTTTTTATTCAAAAAGTGCATGCCTCTATCACTTACCATCTTGATTAGACACCCAAACCTAGTGATTCTGTTCTCATATAATAACTTCATTGTATCCTTTGCACCAAAGCTAGTTATTTCAAAAAATTCAACCCACTTGGTAACATAGCTAACTATAGTGATTACATAGCATGCATGACTGCATTTTTTGGGTGGATTGATGGGTATGACAAAATCAATCCCCCATTTTTCAAATGGCTACTATGTAAGCATTAGCTGGAGTGACATTTTATATCAATGGTTTGGCTTTCTCATCCTTTAACATACATTACACTACTATGAAATTCAATGTGCATCTTAAAATATATAAGGCCACCAAATGCCACTTTGAAAAAAATTATTACTGTAGCATCTCCAGTGAAGTGACCTCTAGTGATGCCTTGATGTACTTTTTCAAGTACTCAAGGTCATTTATGATCGAGTGATACTCTAATCAGTACTTTGTCCTTACCTATATAGTACAAGAATCCTCCAATAATACTAAAAATAAGGGCCTTATTAGTCAATTACTTATTTTTTCACTCTGTGTAGTGTTTTATAAATGTCCCCTATTCTAAAAACTGTCATATCTTCTAATTTTTTAGGAATCATAGACACCCAAAATAAGTCTATATCAGGTAATTCATCAAAAATTTCTTCTAGCTCTTTGCTATTTTGGATCTGACTCAAATGGTCTAGTCCAACATTATCTTGACCAGTTTTAACATTCATGCAAAATTAAAACTCCTAAAGAAGCATTAACCATCAAGATATATCACCTCCCACCAAATGTTTATTTACCAGGTAATGTAGGAATTGATGATCAGTGAATAACTCAAATGGTATAACTAATAAGTAATGGAAAAATTTCTACAATGTGAATACTATTACAAAGGCTTCTTGCTCATTGGTAGTGTAGTTTAATTTAGGCACAAATAGCTTTTGACTGGTAAAATGAATGGGGTGATCTAAACTACCTTCTCCTAGTTTCACAAACATAAATCTAAATATGATCCTTGATGCATCCACATGTACATGGAAGGACTTATTCTAATACAAAAAAAATCAATATTGGTGTATTTACCAACTTCTTATTTAAATCAATGAATGTTGCCTAGCATTCATCTATCCAAATGAACTATGTATCCTTCCTTAATAACTTTTCTAAATGGGTAGATATTGTAGCATACCCATTAATATTTTTTTTGTAGTATCCTGTATGTCCAAGGAAGGATCACAACTCTATCACACTTATGGGTGGTGGCATTCTTACAATAACTACAATCTTGGCTGGATCTACCAATATACCTTCATTACAGACTACATGACCTAAAAAAACCCTAAAGGGTGTAAAAAACAAGCATTTTTAAAGTTGAGCACTATTTACAGTGATTTACATCTTTATAACTTCATTATTAGTTTAGAAAAATGTTTTTTAAACAATGAAAGGAATACCCAATCATCCAAAAAGACTTATAAGAAATCATGGATGAAATCCTTAAACATAGCTATAATAGCCCTTGAAAAAGCTATAGATTCATTTTTTAGTCCAAATGACATTACCTTATATGTAAAAGAACCCCATTTTTCATAAAGGTCATCTTGGCTCTATTTTGTTCTCTGATTGGAATTTGATGGTACCCATTGAAACCATTAGAAAAGGAAAACACCTCATGGCCTACAAATAATTCTAAAACTTCATCCATAAATGAGATAGGAAGCGGTCATTAATTAAAGCCTAATTTAAAAGATGATAGTCACCAAAAACTCTTATATCACTAATATTCTTTTGTTGAACCACCATAGGACTCACCCAGTCAAATTTATCCATAATAAAAATAATTATATCCTCTTGCATGTAGTCCAATTTAGTTTTGACCTTTAGCTTCATGTTTGGGTTCAAATGGTATGGTATTTTCTTAATCGGTCATGTGCACTCCAATTAAATGTGCATCTACCATAGATATGGGTCCACACCCTTGAATTTAGTGAACTTGTTTGGGAAAACATCTTGATAATCTTGCAAAAGCTGTAATACTTTGGATATGTCTTCTTGTGACCAATAATCATCAATATGTGACAATTTTGGAACATCCTCATATTCAATTTTCTCAATGTAATCCTTTAAGGGTTGTGGTAAATATTGAATTATTCCTCTAGAATGGAATCATGCAGTATCCATTTGGCTTCCCTTTATAAAATATTGAGATATTGCAACCTTTCTTCTTCAGATGATTTTATGACTAGACTTGGAAGTGTCTTAACTTTATGTTTTAGTTTGAATAATTATGAAAGAGCCATATCATCCTCCTCAACTAGATCTATTATCCATTCATCTTCATCTTATATTATATGACATGGTTGAAAAGAGATCTTTTCCTTATCCTTCTCTAATTTATATGCCTATAAAGCTTTATTCAAATCGTACACTGCATCATGGGAGGATGATGAATCAATTAGTCCATCTAAGTCTTCATTCTTCCCATGGCATATAATTTTTTTAAGATTTTGTAATGCATGATGTGTCAGAGGATTATCATCTTCAAAAGAAAAGGTCTAAATGAAATTTCCTTGAACTTGTGCCCAATGTCTTGTCTCCCTTCTACATTCTTGTTTTATGTACCAAGAAGTAGTAAGGGTACCCAGAGTGTAATGGAATATATATACCCAATACTTTGGGGTGATAGAATCCACAGTCTAGACCTCAATGCACCAATAAATATGAAGCTCAAGTAACATGAAATATTGGCTAGTCTTTCCTTACTCTTGATAATTGGAAATAAGATAGAATGATTTTGTAAGATTCATCCCATTGCATATGTGCCTCCTTATATACATACCACTATTTCATAATAATCCCCTTCAATGCATGTACAATATCACTAACTCTATGGTTTATATTAGGCACATATTATTATAATCATAAAATAAATTGACCAACATCCTTGATGACAAAGTAGTGTGTTTGTTAGTATTTCATTGTAAAAACCATGCACAAAAGTTGTACCTCATGGTCACCCTTCATCTGGTTAAGAATGTGAGTGTCAGAATATCTAATTACTAAAGAAGCCCTATCCTAAGGTATAAAATCTTCTCTCATTAGTTTTATGTAATCTTAATCTTTTTGACTAGTCTGATATAAAAAATCTATGTTTGATTGAGTTGGTGACCTTATGGACATGGAACATACATCATATACCAATAATGGTGGAATCTTCACATGTGGTAACATATAATTGAGAGGTAACTCCTCTAACTATAATGGTACCTTCGGTAAGATTGAGTGATTGTAGAGGAAGTCACATTCTATGGCTCGTAAGTCTTATCATCTATCTTTAGCATTCACCTTCATCCAATTATTCTTACCATATACATAGGGAGAGTTTGGCTTTCTAGGAATATAATATGTTTTTTTCCATCCTTATTTAAATTAATCATTATAATATTATCTCTCTAATGATCTTCCAACTAGTTTCTTAATATATTGATGGTCATTTAACCATTGTAGGCCCATTTTTTTACCAATGAGCACATGATAGTTCATCTCATCTATCTTCATATCTATGACTTTAAATTCACCATATAAGCTTAGTTCTATTAATTTGATCTCCACATCCTCTAATTGACCAATTGGTTCGATGTGCCCATAATCTACAAGACTCAATATAACTAGGCTATAACTTAGTGCAGGGTGGTCAATAACAACTCATGTTGACTAAGGGATCATATTGAGGAAAAATAAAAAATTGCATTGGTACCTCATAACCTGCTATTTCAATGTTCATTCTTGAATCAACATCCCATGGATTTTTAGTTTTCACATACCATATCATCTAATCCACTTGTTGTTGGTCCTTCTATGCATACTTTAGTAGATTATGGAGTAAATTGGTGATGTTCTATGAGATGTCCTCATTTTGTAGTATACTAAATAGATTCACTAAATCCATTAAGGTAATGATAACACCATATTTTTTAATGATGTACACTATCTACCCATACATTTGTGCATCTATGGATGCATCATCATCTTTAGTGGTCTCTTGTTGCTTAATTGTTTTTAGAATTTGTGCTTTTTCATGCATCAACCCATTCTCTATGATAAGCTCTAGATACTTATCTGGTTATAATTTCCTAATCTTATGGTCATATGGCAATTCCAAAGGGGGTAATCCTTGATTTGTATGTTACCAATGAGTGATGACTTGTAAGAATGCATCCTATCAAGGCTATAAAATTACCATATTTACATTTATTATAGCCTTATCCTCATGCTACTTTTTTCCAACACCAAAAAGTCCTTTGTATTATTTGGTTCAAAAAACTTACAATAGGCACAATAGGATTGATGTTTCAGATTCATAGTGTAATTCCTTTGTACATGATTGAATTCACCATATACATAACATTGAATTTGGGGTTAAGGTCTATTTCCTATACCTATTTGTGGTCCTCCTCAATAACTTCCCATCATTCCTCCATGGTATTCTCCTCTATTCAGTTAAAAACCCTATTTACCAAACTATTATGTCCATAGTTCAAATAATTCTATTGAGGATTTCACCCTTACAGTTGTTGGTTCCCCCATATCCTCCATATTGAGTCTGAGTTAGTTGTGGTACCCAGATAAACTGCATTGGCTATGGGATAAAAAAATCCAAGAATTATAATTCTATTAGGGGCCATTTAATTTTGAATAGGTGGATTCTATATGCAATAAGAAATTCATCATGTCTATAAATCAATCCTAGCTCGTAGAAAATAGATCATACCATACGCTTCTAATTGGAGACACATTTATTGAGTGGTAGCATGACCAATATGGGGATCCACTAGACCTAATTAGGGGATCTCTTACCCCAATACACCATACCAAGGAGGGTTCCAAACCCTTTAGTCTAACATAATCATGCAATAAACCTAAGGGGGTCTTGAATTTTGATATTTCACGTATACTAATAACAATTAAAGTAAATCTAATATAGTGCTCACCAAAGCTTGTGACACAATATGAGGGGTTAATAAGAAATCAAAACATGTATAAGAGAATCTTAATTAAGATAAATATGAGTAAGACCTTAATAAATGGAATATGAAGATTTATATTATTTAAAACCAATACTTATGCTACTTCTATCTACTAAAGGAAGGAGAAAAGTTAGAGAATACTTACCTAAATATGAACCCATTGAGACTCAATCTCTCCCTCAGCCAATGGGGATTCATAATAACTTATTATGGTTTTTAAGGAACACTAATAAAGGAAAAATAATCCAAGACCTATCCATAAGACTAGATTCTTCAAGTATATGCCCTAAGCTAAGACTCTTCATGTAAAAAGGTGGAAGAACAAATTGTAAAGAAGCATGAGTGAATAATAACTCTTGATCGCATATTAAAAAAATGATAAAATTATCTTGTATTTATAGGTGGATTTGACCCTAAACCCTTACAAAAATCTTGGCTGATAGGGATGACCAAGTTGACCCAACACAATTTTGAACAATTATTCACTAGGTCCCAAGCTAGGTCGGCCAAAGGCTAACCTAATTGCTAAGTGAAAATATCCTAAAACTATACAAGGTCAACCCAGTCAACCTAGCACAACTGACTAACAAAAGGGACTTAAGGTAAGGAAAAGAGGCATGGAAAGTGGAAAAGACTGGAGGAGTGTGAAAAATAGGAGTAATAGCTTAGGGAATGGTTTTAGGAGATGTTTGGATTGGTAACAATGTGTCAATAGAGGATAATAATCTTGTGAAGCATGAATGGTCTACCCACCCCTATCTAGTGCACCCCTTAGGGTGTGCTCTCGAAGAGATTGAGTCTTGATGGGTTTCAACAAGATATAAAACATCAATATTTGATAAAAGTTGAAAATATTATGTGTATACATATGCCTCACTAGAAGCTCATCATGTGTCACTAATGTGCAATAGGGGATGCTACTTCAAGAAAGAACATAGGAATACATAATGTTGATGTTAAAAAAAAGTTGTAGTATTTTAAATAAAAAAATATTGAAAGTAAATGACTGAAAGGGAAATAACTAAAAAGTAAATGTGATGCATACCTTGACTTACCTTTCTTTATAGATGGTTATCTACTATGTTGTTATTTTTGATTGTGTAGGGCATAAATACCACTTTTGACAAACCCAAGAATACAAAACTAAAGATTAAAAAAAACAAACATAGGAAAGCCAAGATAACTGGTGCTATGAAAATGGGATGTACTTGGGAATTTGGCAAGTTGTGGTGACAAGTGCTATGTTAGACCAAATGACCAAGTTAAAATTAAGAGTAAATTGAGTAATCAAAAAGCCAAGGCTACTAAAGACCAAAAAAATCAAATAAGTAAACCTTAAGTAAGAAAGGCCAACTCACCAAATCAAACCAAGGATACATGTCAAAAAAGATGGTAATAAAAATGTCAATGGTAAAAGCAAAAAAAAAGTGGTAAAATAATAGTGGTGAGTGATTAGTAAAAATACTTATCTCACATAAAAGTGGAAAAAGGGGATGAACATAAAAGGGAAAAATAAAATTGGTGAGTGAGAAGTAACAAGCCAACCTCACTCAACAATGGAAAAAGGGTACGGAGTTAGGTGCCCATAATAAAAGGGTAGTACAACAATGATAAATGGTAAAAAAGAGAGAAAAACAAGTCTATGAATGTAATTCTATGGTATAAATAAAGGTAATCCATAGTTTATCAAACATGTTGTTTTGCTTTAAGGATAGATAAAAGTGAAACAAAGTAGTACTACCATGTTTTTAAGATGTGAAGAAGGAAATAAATAAGAAAGGAAAATGGATCTAGAATCATAATCTATCTATCAAGGGGGAAAATAAAATGGGTGGAGGGGATAATGAAGGAGAAACCAAGGTAAAGGAATTCTTTATCGAAGTCAAGACACTCAAATTAGGTTTTTCATAACAAAAGGAGTTTTGACCTTAAAGACTTTGAAGAACTTCTCTTAACCACACAAGTCTTAGGTCAACACATGTAGTATATAGATAATCCCATGAAAACTATATGCATGAAAATTAAAATAGACCTAACTTACCATAATGTGTTCCCCATTACTTAGGACCCCTTATAGAACCATTGGTCTATTGTAAATATTGGGTACTTGCATGAGAAAGTAGGCAGCACCATAGAGTTTACTAAATTATCCTATTCCAATCTACTAGTGTAATATACCCCAATGGATCTCAGCTCTATGTGAGGCCAACTATGGATTTTGAGCTTTGATTAGAGATAGGAGATGTGCTTATAATCATGTCTTTTTATGTTATTTTTAATTTTGAGATTTGTATATAATCGCCTTTTGTATTAAATGATTTGGATTTTAAATTTCATGATGGATTTTTCTATTCCTCCATATGAATTTGGAAAACCAAACATAGTTGTTAAAGATGACTTTCATTTTAGTACTTGGGACTTGGTTTCTAAGAGAGAGAAATTCAAAGAGCATGGGGTCTAAGAGTCTCATAAATCTAGGTGAAATAAAAGTGCTATCTTGACTTTGAACTTGTTTTATCTAGTGTGGAATGAAAGGAAAGGAAATCAAGAGGAATGACACATGGAATAATTTTAATTACTTCCAACCATAAAAAAATGTGACAAAGGATGAAAAGGGATACAATGATAGTAAAGTGTGATTCCTTATCATAATAATGAGGTAAATAGAGGAAAACATGCTAACATAGATTGTTGTGTAAATTCCATCTATTAAAATAAATGAAATATAGAGTTGAGAACAAGGTTTAAAAAATTGTAACTATTGTAAAACACATTCTATAAAAGGAATGACAAGATGGTAATTTTATGAGGAAGGTGATGTCCTATCTGTGGTCTTACACTGTAACTCATAAAAGAGAAACCCATGAGGGTGGATAAAAGCATTTGAAAAATAAATGAGATAATAAATATGGTGTTTTATGAAGAAGGCTAGGTCATATCTATGGTCTTACAATGCAACTCACAAAAGAGAAACCCAAGGGATGGCAAAAAATGTGTAAAAGAGTATAAAAATAAAAAAGACTATGGTACATCATGAATAAGACTAAGTCCTATCCATGGTTTTAAAATGAAACTCAAGAGAGAAAGGGGAAACGAAAAGACCAAATAAGAAGGACTAAGCTTTTGTAAAAAGAGAGAAACTATTGGAGAGGGAGAGACTTGTGTAAGTAACCTACAAAAAGTGTTAGATATATGGCATATAAAAAATCATAAAAATCAGGGAAGGATTCAACATTAATGACTATAATAAGGATGAGCATGTGAGAGACAAACTTGAGTCTCAGGAGGTTTCTTGAAGTTGAATTAGTTTGGTAGGATGCCAAGTATAATAAGAGTGGGCATCACTAAATGCCCCAAAGGGTAATAGGATATAGGGATGGGCAACACAAGATACCCTAGAGTCTAAAATGATATGTGGGTGGGAATCGTAAGATGCCCCAAAGGCTAGAGAAATGTGTGGATGGGAATCTTAAGATTCCTTATAAGATAAAAAGAGGAAGAAAAGAAAAGAAGCAAAGATAACCCCATATTGTGTCTATATGGATTCATGTTGTCTAAGAAGATTTTGATAGGGGACATGATGCTTGAGAAAAATGAACAAAATTCTAAGAGAAATAAAGAACTAGATAAAAAATGGAGAAATAAAAAAAGGTATAGTGTCACTTGGATCAACCTAAAATAGACAATAGGGTCTAAAAATTGTACAGAGTTGACAGGGTTGACTTAGTATAAAAAATAGGGGTTGAAAATTATACAGAGTTGATAGGGTCGACCTAGTATAGTAAGCAGGGGAAAAATGGATAGTATAAAAATAAAATGATGAAAAATGTTAAATAATACCTACAAAGGATAAATTAACATTCGTTTTACTAGAATGTATGCAATCAAAAATTCATCATGTATATAAATCAATCCTAGCTCGAAGAAGATAGATCATACCATACACTTCTGATTGGGGACACATTTTTTGAATGGGAGCATGACCAATATGGGGAACCACTAGACTTGATTAGGGTATCTCTTACTAAAACACACCATGCTAAGGAGGGTTCCAAATCCTCCAGTCTAACACAATCATGCAATAACCCTAAGGGTGTCTTGAGTTTTGATATTTCACTTATACAAATAACAAGTAAAGTAAATCTAATCTATTTCTCACCAAAGATTTTTTCACAACATAAGGGTTTAGTAAAAAATAAAAACATGTATAAGAGAATATAAATTAAGATAATTATGAGTAATACACTATTACATGGAATATAAATAGTAATAATACTCTAATCCAATAATTATGCTACTTATCTCTACTAAAGAGAGGAGCAAAGTTAGAGAATGCTTACCTAAATGTGAGCCCATCGAAACTCAATATCTCCCTTGAACAATGGGGCTTCATAAGAGGTTATTATGGTTTATTAGTATCACTAAGAATGGCCAAATAATCTAAGAATTATCCATAAGAATAAATTATCTAAGTAGAAACCCTAATCTAAGATTCCTCAAGTAGAATGGTGGAAGAGTAGATTGTAAAGAAGTGTGAGCAAATAATAACTCTTGATTGTATATTAAAAGAATGTTGAAATGATCTTATATTTATAGGTGGATTTTAACCTAAACCCTTCTAAAAATATTAACTGATAGATTCAACCCAATGGACCTAGCACATTTTTTAACAACTATTCACTAGGTCTCAAGCTAGGTTAGCCAAAGGCTAACCTAATTCATAAGTGAAAATATCCTGAAACTAAATAGGGTTTATCCAATTGACCTAGCATATCCAACTGATAAATGGGACTTAAAGTGAGAAAAAGAGGGATGTAAAGTGGAAAAGACTAGAGTATTGTGTGAAAGAGGAGTAATAGCTTAGGGAATGGTATTAGGAGCTGGTTGGATTGGTGATAATGTGTAAATAAGGGAGAACAATCCTAAAAAGAACCAATGGTTTTCCCAACCCTTTCTTAGTGCACCCATTAGGGCATACATTTATAGATATTGAGTCTTGATGGGTTCCTACAAGATGTAAAGTGTCAATATTTGATAAAATTTAAAAACATTGTGTGTATATAAATTCTAACTGGGTACGTATGTAGGTTGGTAAGCTAGCCCTATCAGTGCCCAAGGTGTAGTAGCTGGATTAGTGCCATATCTACTCATTTCAAGTGTGATGATAGCCCTTGTTGTATTTTCTTTCTATGTAGTGACTTCAAAGATGTTTTTGGTGACATCTTCTCTTAGTTCTTGTAGTGCTTGGTAGTTCTTATCATTGTGGTTGTGGGCATTGCATAAGTTTCATTAAAAATTTTATGAGTTCCTTAAATAATTTTATAGCATATGACATTGAAATTATGCATGTCCTACTACATGACATATATCATCGAACTTATTTTTTATTCTTGAGCACTGATTCCTATGGTGCCCTTCTTTGCTACACTCCATACACCAAAGATTTGAGCTAGGTCTCTATGCTACTTATTAATGTTGTTCTAATATTTTTATGGGGAGTTGTAAGGCGTTCTTTATGTGTGAACTAGGAACTAAATCTCCCATGTAATCTTCAATATGCTCCACTTATATTTCAACTATTATATCTTCTAATTTATTAGTGAATTAGGTTTACATGATAATAAACCTTATCATTAGTTATAGTCCCTCTAAGAATTAAGTAGATTTATCTTTATCTACCATAACAAACTCAACTTTGTTCATTATGTCTGAAAATATATGATCATATTCAAAAATAGTCATTGCCTAATTTCCTTGAGATATTGTATGGTCTGACTAGAGCATTTCTAGACTTTAAATTATGAAATAAAAATTATTTTAACTTATTGTAATGTATCTTGGTCAACACCTTTGTGAAATATAAATTATAATTCTCTACTAGCCAAAGATCCAATCGAATTTCACTTCATCACCACTTCATCAGTGATTCATTTAGTTTATCATTTCATAGTACAAGTGAGTAGGTATTATTTAGGGTATGTAGACCCATCAAAAGGATCTAGGTGGGTGAAAATCTCCCAATTGAGCTACCATATTGGGGTTTCTTGAATATATCACATTTTATTTTATTATAACTAGCATTAGGGATGAATGCAATTTTGGGGGCTTCTATTCAACTTGGGGTGCCTCTTGGTCTAGCGATGGCTGTGATGTTTCCTCTAGTTTTATAGATGTAGTAGTTGTAGATATATCTCTATCATATCCTTCCTCTTATTTTAAAATTTGAATTTATGTAATGAAATCCTTAGCATGCACAATAATTAAAGGATCTATCTCTGTAGCTAGTAATGCAATTATATTCTTATTATTTTGGTTTAATAAATTCTATACAACTTCATTATATGAAATCTTATGTACTTCTTGGGTTTTTATATGATCTTCTTATGGAGTTGGTCCTTACCAGATGTCATCATCTAAATGTGTGTAAGAATTAATATAATTTTGAAAAAAATGGGCTCAAGGGATGCATGCTCCCTTAGGAAATGATCCTTACCTCCAAAAATGTAGCTCTCAAAACTTGAACCTATACTATATCTATGAATATAAGGCAACCCTTGGTTTTCTTTATGGAATAGCCTTTCTAGAAATTACAAACTTTTAACCATCTATTCTACTTCTATACTACTACCTTATTCTTTTGTCCATGCTAAATCTTCATCACTTCCTTACACTCTATCTTTACTTTGGTTGGGTTTCTTGCTCTATCTCTCCTCATCATGCACTTATCCTTGTCATCTCTTTTCATCTAGATCATAAAAAATACTCCTCCTACTCACAACTTATTAAAATTCACTCTATTTATTCTATCTCCTTTATTGTCACAACTCTCTTTCTAGCTCCAAAGTCTTTTTCCTATCCTTTTCCTTTAGATTCTCCACGCTAGATTTAGGTTCAAGCTCTATATTTTCATCTTTTTTTCATTTTCCCTTATGTCTCACATACCCCCATGGTGCTCAAATTGACTACTCCATATAAAAAAGAATAGGTACCATTATTTTCTCCATAGACAACATATTAATGAGTGTAAGAAGTAACTAAAAGAATTTTCCTCTTATCCCTCTCATAAATAGATCCTTTACCACTTTAAATGCTACATAACCTTGTATTGGGAACTCTATGATATACATGTCAATGGTTGAATCCAACCAATGATATATCATATGGGTCTAGTTAGTGTTTAAGGCTTGAATCTATTTGATCTTCTCCTTAGACCATGTAATATTAGTAGTCACATGAGATCTAAAATAATAATGTTCTAGAGAAGAAAACTAGTCAACTATAAATCTAATTAATTTGCACTAGAATATTTCATAAATTTCATCATAAATATGTTCCTGCATAATTTTTGTTTAGAACACCCTACTCTTTGAGCTTCCTTTTATGCACACTCGATAATTTTTTGATCTAGTCAATGTTTCATGTCTCTTTTACTAGGCAACCACCTTAGCATATCCTCAAATAGTGATCTCCAAGATCACCAAACCATTGTTAGGAGAGGTTCTTGGGTTCACTAGAACATGCTAATTATAGGGATAACTCCTATGATTTGAGGAAGAAATAGTGGGAAAGGAATATCATTACTCAATGTTTAGCTTCTATCATAGGATCACAGAGGTTTACATAATCTTGAGTAATCTTATTATTATCTACTTAGATAGATATTTAATGGTAAAACTTAGGTATGATGACATAGTTGTCAAAATTGTAGATAAAATACATTTTTTTATTCATTAACATAATAAGTTTTCTAACAATTATAAGTAATTTTTATATGTATATAAAGGATGATTATCAAGTCATAGAGTTATTATGCAATATCACCTAGCTTCATAATGAGTAAATAATGTCAAATAGAAGACACATTTTTTTTCATGAGAGATAGACTTATAACACATATCAATACCCAAAAGATATATCTCACATCATAAGTGTAGAGCTATTCTATTAACCATCAATTACTGAATCTACTTACAATCTTCATATTATAAAGCACTCATTTACACATTCATTCTAGATATCTCAACTTTACTCAAAAGGCTCGTATACAATATTACCCAACACTATCCAAGACTATATAATCCATTTTAATATAGTCTATAGGAATACATAATCTTGAAAACTATATTTTTATAACCATGATGTCTATACTTGGCATCTAGGTATGTCAACCTATATTTTGTTGTTAAATATTCCATGTACCTAATCCCAACTAAAAATAGAATATATTCATAACAATATTATAGAATAACCTTTAACCAAAAATAAACCATGATCCCTATCCATATGGTAGGTTCATAGAAGTGAGTGGATAGTATACACATTCATTATATAACACATTTGCTATTAGTACTTGTTATTCAACTCTTGATTATTCATCCTCTTCTTAGATTAAGATCTTTAAAAGCTACAATTTATATTCTTTGATTACTTCCTCATATCCTATTAGGTCCAAGTATTCTTCTCCTTTCTTGATCTACTACCAAATAATCTCTTCTTATGCAATATACTCTACTATATCTTGATCAATAACTAGTTTATCTTCAACTTGTACCAATTGAGACACATCCTCTTACTATAATTCATGTTCTATAAGCACTTCAATATGTGCTTCATATTTATACTCTTCATTTATCACTTCATATATCCTTTCCTACATATCAAGCACTTTATGAGGTGATTTAACCTTACTCTTCCTCTCCATGAATCTATTCAATAGCTCAATTGTCTCTTTGTATAAAACATATTCATCTTCTTGTAAATCTATAATTTCATCATCAAAGGCAATTTTAGAGGCAAATTTGAGGCCATTGAGCCTTTTTAGTTGATCCTCCTTAAATCATGTCTTAATTAAGACATTATTCTTCTTGAGAATATTATTTACCAATAATTTATCCTTCTTCTAGATAACATAATTCTACTTCTTCATACATGTTCACTTGATCTTCTATACAAGCATGTTATTCATGTTTCTCTTTTATCACCAATATATTGTCTTCTTTAGTATATTTTAATTTTAAGTCTTCAAAGTGGGATTCTCCTTAATATATCTCATTACATGCATATACACATAAATGAATCATTAGTTTTAAAACTTTGGGGCTTGCTTTCCTCTTTCTTCTTTTTCTTAGGTTGCTTTTCCAATATCCTTAGCTTCCTTCTTAATTGATTAAATTATTATCTTTTCCTCTTATCACTAATATCTCTAAGAAGACACTAAAACACTCTCTTGATTCTTACAAATAATATTTTCCTTGACTCCTACAAGGCTTGCTTCATACCTACCAATATTACCCTCATCTTAGATATCTCTCTTTCTATATCTATCTCTTTTTTCATAAATTCTTCTCTCTCTCTCCATATTCTTGTGGCACTTATATTTATATAAAACCTCCATCATATCTTCTCTCTCATAAGGTATATTTCACCTTTATATCCTCTTATACCTCACCTATTCTCTCTCTTCTTCTTGCCTAGTCTTTTGGCATTTCAAGTCCTTTGTCCTAGACTTTTTGCTTTTATGAGATTCTAGTTCTATCTTTTTCAAACCTCACTAGGTTATAGGGCCTAAAACTCACTTAATTTTACCTTTTAAGGTTTCAAAAACCCTTCTTGACTCTCTAATTTTAAAACTTTCCAAACTTTCTCATTGTTTACTTACAATCTGTAACTTTCATACACAAATTGATTAACTTTTTAAGAGATTTTCTAATCTCTAATACCAAAAATTAATGACAATATTACTCTATCCTAGGATATTTGACCATTTCCTTTGATTATTTACCCTTCATTTTTTTAAAAAATTCTTTACACCTCTTAAGACAAAAGATTATCTTAAATATTAGTTTTAAAATACCAATGATATTTTGATCTCTATCTTAGATGGTTCACAAGTAGTCATCTGATCATTCAAAATATTATTAGACTCTTTTAAGAAACCTATCCTCTATTTCACCTAAAACCTTGATTATATCTATTATTTTTAAAGGAATATAATCATCTCTCTCTTTTGAATTATAGTTACAAAGAGAATATGATCTCAATCTTCAAATCTATCTCTTTATTTGTCGTAAAAGCCTCTATATTCTTAAAAGAAGATAAATTTAATGTTATTGAGATGAGTATTAATTATTTTTACTATTATATAAATTTTAATAAGATCCTTTTATCAAATATTAAACAATAAATTCAACTTAATAATTCTACAATGAAGGTTGAACAATGTTCATAAATAAAACTTAGTAGAACATGAAGAACCCCAACCTCAAAAAATTCAAATGCCAACAACTTTACCTTTATAGGATTATTAGGCCTAATTATGTTATTAGTTCACTTAATTATACCTTTAAGTCACCTCATACAATTATTTTAGACTTTCTTATAAACTCAATGCATTAATTAACTCATCAAACTAACAAGAAACTATCCTCTACTACAGTAATATGTGTGTCCTTATTTGACCTTAAAAAGAATGATCTAGTTCTATATTTCACTCAAAAAACATTAAATAACATTTTTTAGTTATCTTAGACCATCATATTCTTTCTCTCTTAATTATTCCACAATTCTAAGAGAGACTTCTGACCATGTGATCAAGGCTTATGTTATCACTTCCACTTTGTACTAATTCTGAACTGCATCCAGGCTTAGTTTTTTATTTGTAAAGATTCCATTTCTCTAAATATATTTCTCCTCAAATTCTAGAATAAAATATTAAGAGATTATAAATCAATCACAATGTTTAGAAACCAATGACTTTATTGGTTTCTTCAAAAGATTAACATATTGACAACTCTATCCCTTTAGGCCTAAATAAGTCTAATTCAAACTCTCAACAGGTTCTAAGCTATTAAAAATAAAAAATAAATCATATATCCATTAAAATATGTTTCAATATGACTATAAAATATTTAAAAACCTTTAGACAAGGTTAGAAACCAAAGAACAAGATGAAAATATTTTTTTACCTTATTTTGGGTTTCTTACAATCATCTACATAAAAATCCACACAAAATTGACTATAACTCATTTCATAAACTTCCTTTCCATCAAATAACACTTGGAGAAATTTATAGACATATTCTTACATCATTATAAAAAATTTGACAAACTTTGTTTGGTTCAAACTAGAGGTATAACCAATTCTATGTCCTAAACCCTATTTTAGGGTTTCACTGACTGTATAGAAGTTGAGAGCTTATTAATCAATGTTATAGAGTATAGGTTATTAAGAAACATTAAATTTTTTTTAAAATATTCTTAAGGGCCTCTTATGACTCTTTTAATACTAAATCTCAACTCATGCACAAAATTTAATGTCTTTCAAATGAGTACAGTGACTGAGTTTACACAGAAACATGGGTATAATGGATTACTAAGGGTATAGACTTCAATTTGAACTCAAAAAAATTCCAAACATGAATGAATTACCTTTATTTATTCATAATCAATATGAATACACTAGTTTTAAATGAATATTATTATTTATTGATAAGAATTTTTCTAATACACACCTATAACACCCTATTTAGTAGCTTATACACTGTCATTAAGATCTTCTTTTTAGGTATTAACATCCAAGATTCACTTATATAATAATTATATCATATGAAAATAAGGATAAAACATGGGAATAAATACCTTTCTTTTTAAAACCATACTTTAAACATAAAATAACTTTATTTTTTGATATCTTTACACAGTCCTATGTATAAAAACACAAGCCTATAAGGCCTTATTCACCTTACTCTACCACTCTACTACTCTTTCTTCCATCCAATTCAACCTTATAATATATTATTTACTTTATAAAACTCATATCTAAATTAAAATAGGATTTTATTTGTCTTGGTCTTGAAATAGACTCAAGGTTCTCTTACCTACCCCCTTATTTCTAACAAACTTGCTTACTTTATCCTTCTCCAATGTAACCAAGACTTCTATATATTAATTAAGGTTATATTTACATTTAAAATAAATTAAAAATCTTTTTAACATATAATTAATCCTATTAAGACTAATATACAAGGTTAAAATCATTTTACAACTTGGCTCAATGCTTGTAAACCTTCACAATTAATTCAAAATTTCAAATTCTTCATTTGGGAGGGAAACTCCAAATTAGGCTAGATTGACCTTTAGAACACTCTTTAAGACTAGATAATACTTCCTATTTAATCATAAAAGAAACTTAAGACTTGATACATTATGACCAAGTACATATTTACATTGTTTAAATAGTTCATGTTCTGATGCTCCTACATCAAGACGTTACTATGACCATGTCTTGTAACACCTACTCAAGGGAAAAATGTAGACATTCATTTTTGACCACATTCGTGTCTAAAATAAATTTTAGAATAATTTATATAAAACTATTAAAATTAATCCTAAGAGTCCATAAACATCCCAAATTCATGTACACATTGGATGTAAGCACCTATAATTAAGTTAAAGTATCCCTTTTTAGAATATTACCCTATACAGAACAATAACCTCAAGAAGATTCATCCTTAGTTAGGTTACACTCTAAAAAATTGAAATTTTATACCAATTAAGTGGGGAACTTGATCAAATTATTTTAATGACCAAAAGTCTAAGAATAATTAATTAAATAAGCAGATGAAATTAAATTTTTAGTTAAATAATCCATGTTAAATTAGTGAAAATATAATTTCCAAAAATCAAAATTAAAAAAATATCAAAGGTAAATGAGGTCATGATGACATCCTCATCCTCAAAGTAAATAATTAAAAAATATTAACATAAATTCCTTAAAAATAAAAAATGTTGAGCCATACGTATATACATGCATAATTAAGGACATTATTTATTGTATTTGCACTCACAAGGTTGACCTAGGGTTAGCCTAGACCTAACTACACCTTGTTTGGGGTTAGTTTAAAACATATAAATATAAGGTCTCACACTCACTTCCAACAAACTCTTTCATCTAAAGTTAGTATGCATAATTTATAAGAGAGTCTTCATAAACCAACACATCATAAGAGCAAAACCATAGTGGACAAAGGGGAGGTGATTCATAGATAGCAAGAGCACCAATGAAGACTCCACTTTTGATACAAGCCAAGAAAGCCAACTACCATTGAACAAGAAATTTGTAACTACAAGGAAGGTGAAAGTGATTTGTCTTTTGTCCTTCTAGTTATGTTTCATTTTATATTATTATTATTATTATTATTATTATTATTATTATTATTATTATTATTATTATTATTATTATTATTATTATTATTATTATTATCAATATCCCCCTAGTATCTAATCTTGGGAATGCTTTATCTCAATCTTGTTTATTTTGGATGTTTGATTCTACCAATAAGTGACTAACACATCTTTTCCCATCGATTCATATTACATACATGTACTTCATGACCTTAGAGTCCTGTTATACATACATCAAGCATCATAAATACTACAATGACAAATATTTCACCTATACATGCTCTGTGACAACACCACCCATTTCTTGCACCAATTTCTAAGTGGGGAAATACCTATGGTCATCCTTTGGATGAGATCATAGGGTGTTCTTGTCTCTTTAAAAATACCTAAAAAATAAAATAAAATTTAAAAATTAAAACACTATTGGCACTTCCATGTTCTATTGGATCCTTGGCATCCATATGTTATTTTCATATTGATGGACCATACACTCAGTTACTCCTACAAATACATATGTGTCACACTTCTACATTGGGTATGATACATGCATACATAGATACATGATATACCCTTATTTGGGATGTTAGGCTTTCCCTCTACTCATTTCATATGGACATTGGGGCATCTACTTCTTTGATCTTGATACACATAAGTTGTATCATTTGATGATCACTCTACATTATCATGTTTGAGCTTACATATGTACTTACACATGCCAATTATCCATTATTATATCTTACATGGGGTAATTTATATGATATACACTTGACATAATTTTCCTAACACATTAGATCCATGGACCACTATGACATGTTTATTCTAGTTGCTTATGCTTTTCCTTTATACACTTGAGTGTTTTTCCTTGCTATTGTCTTATTTGTTCGATCATTTTAATAAGATCTATTATATATGACACTATGCTTATGTTTTCCTTCTTGTAAATTTGAATATGTCATTGATTATTTTATGGACATCTGAATATTTCATTCTTTTATCTATATACATTTGACTAAGTCAAGTCCATTCAATTTTATAAAATTTTAACATGCCCCCTTTTTGTGGTCTCCTAATACCTTTGTATGTTGACTTGATTTTGAGTGATGGTGTGTGTGTGTTCTTATTTTTTTATTGAGATTTTAATATTATTATATATGTTTCCATGATATGTATCATGTATATTAGGACTACATATAATCACATTTATTTTATGCACTTCAGTGATTTATTTACCTAAACATGTTACTTTTATATGGTACATGGTTACATTCATAGATTATACAGTTGTCATACCCTTTTAAGGTTGGTTAACTCCTAATTCCTATTTTTACCTCAAAGGGGGCATATCAATGGGGTCATGTCATATAGACATAACTTCCACACGTTCATAGTTTTTAGATTTAGTAGGGGCATACTTTAGAAGCATGTTATCCACACTCATATAGTATTTAGTACTTATATCAGTTTACAGATTCAGTGGGGGCATGTCATATGGACATGGCTTCCACACATTCATAGTTTTTAGATTTATTGGGGGCATGTCATATGTACATGGCTTCTAGCCATTCATAGTTCTTAGATTCAGTGGGGACATTCTTTGGAAACATGCTCTCCATACTAATTCATCACATGGTATGTATATCAGTTCACAGATTCAATGGAGGCATGCTTTGGAAACTTATTATCCACACCTATTTAGTATTCAAAATATCCATTTATAGTGGGGGTATGTTTTGTAAATATGTCCTCCACATTGTTACTTTATATCTTTTCTATATGTTTCTATATATAGTGGGGGCATGTTTTGGAAGCATGTCTTCCACACTTATATAATTATCTAAATTGGCCAAAACACATAGTTATATGATTTATATTCATAGTTATGGTAGAATTCTATTACATTGGTACCATTTTTATACACATTTTAGCATCATACATATCTAAGGTGTATATGGTATGCAACATGTGCCTAATATTGTAAAATCCAAATTAGTTTTAGATTCTAAATCCATTGCACATATTGATACCCCACATACTTTTATGAAATTTATCGAATCAATATATGGAAATAGTTGGTTAAAATTTTAGTATGGTTTAAGTGATCAAGTCACTTAATCTTTCCATGTTTTTAGGTTGGATCTGATTGTATCATCCAACCTCACCATGTTATAAGTATCATTAAGTTGCACGATTAAGCTAATCTCAACTGCTAAGTGGTAACTCATTTTTGATTTAAATTTGGGGGCATGTGAGTTCATATATATATATATATATATATATATATATATATATATATATATATATATATATATATCTCCTTAGATATATGAAATTTAAATATTTATCTATATTTATGCTAATCTCAATTTTAGAGCCTTATAAATCAACATCTTTTATAAAATAACTTTCCAATAGGAAAAGCAGTTACATCGACACATAAGTGTACTCCTAAACTTTGCTCTTTCAAGTTCAATCTATTTTAAATAATTTTATCCTAAATTATATGCACTAATTTTACATTGTAACATGATCTTGGTTTTAGGGTAGTCACCAACAAAGCACTCAAAATTCAACTCAAGAAAATATAAGGTGTGAATATACAACCAAATACTTATTTTTTTCCTTTAAACTAGAAATTTCATTACTAGATTAAATGGGGGAAATGTAGATGATATTTTATGAATATTTAGTAATTGTCTTGTATACTTGACAAACTTAGACCATGGTTTTTCCTCTTAGTTATACACATTCCTTGCTTTTATAATCCTCATATCTGCTCCATCTTGTACCCCTTGGCCTATATCTTAGTCTTATAAGTCTTATATTGATGACACAAACATTATATCTTACCTAGAATGATTAAAATGTACTATCTTACACTTATACAAGTTCTAATATTATACTTATTTTGCTACTCCTTGGACACTAATGTCTGAGATAGATAGTAGTATCAATGTTACTATCCTACCTTGATGTAAATGTCTAGTGCCCTAAAGTCATCTAATTTATAAATGAAATGTATCTTAATGGTCATCCTAAGTGATTTAATATGAGCTATCTCTTGATAAGATTAGTATAAATACAATGTCAACCCTCATTCATTCTTCACCTAACAATCAGACCAAAGAAACCAATACACTTATAAAAATCACTCTAATAAGCATTAAATTAATCAAAACTTCCTTATTTACATACTAGTCATGGGTACGCCACATATATAGGTCTAAAGTACTAAATGTGCATTCATAAGGTCTTATTTTACAAGTTATAAGCTAGGTCATTGTTGTACTTGCTTTATGTATATTGTATGATTTACACACAAGGTATCACATAAGGGAGAACTATATGAGTATAAGGCCCTCTTATAGAGCATTATCTATGTAGGTAATATACTTTGACAACATCATAATTTGGGTTAGCTCAACACCATGTGACCACTAACCCATTTTCCCCCTAGGTCACATTGAAGATGGAAAGCTAGGGTTTTCCATTTCATAAGGAGTGACAATCCATGACCTAGATTTGAATACACTAGAGTAAAGGTGAAGCAAAACCCAAAAGAATCTAGGTGGTCACATCTTATTTCACTAGATATTATATATAAGACACTATCATTGGAATCATATAGTAGCATTGATGTAACCCTCTAGGGTTGATGTAACCGTATAGAGAGCTAGAGGCACCTGATCTAAAATTTGAAAACTATTCTAGAACTTTCTTCCTGCTTACTTTTAGTCTGTTCTAGATACATATCTAAATTAGTATTATAATAAGCTATTACATCACTTATTTTTAATTTCTATATCTAACATAATTATACTTTTCATTAATAGCTTATCTTAGTTTAATAAATTTAATATATGGTATATCTGAGTTTAGCATTTGATTAGCCTATTGTAGATATAATATTCATCCTTTTGACCTATCATTTATATATTATTAACCCTATCTAACCAAGAGGATCCACATCTAAATTATGGATAAACAAATAATTATGGCCTTCACTTCATAGAAATGTGAAAAAATATGTATGGCAATGTTATCCTTGCTAAACGATGGAAAAACCTACCCTATTTAATGAAATTCCTCTCCATCCTCAAGTGGTTATAGGACATTTTGAGAAATGGGGCTTATATTTTATTGGTTATGTTGATGCACCATCCCAAGGAAAGGATTACTTCCTTGTATGTATAGACTATGTCACTAAAATGGGCAAAATTGCAAGCTCTACCCTTTGCAAAGGAATAAATAATTGTTAACTTTTTGTACTACAAGATATGCAGTGGTTTAGAACATTAAGAACTATAATATATGATCAAGGCCCTCAATTCATATTCAATATTATTAAATCATTTTTTTATAAAAATTACCTATAGTAAATCATCACCATACCATTGATAAGCTAATGGTCAATCTGAGGTCACTAATAGGGAGCTAGAGAACATCTTGACCAAGATAGTTAGCATGAGTAGAAATGATTGGGTAATTAAGTTACCTGAATCAATATGGGCTTATAATACCACATTTAAAACCACCATATGTTTTTCTCCATATGAACTTGTGTTTGGTAAGAAGCCTTTTCTTCCAATAGAGTTTGAATTACAAACTTTAATAACAATAACAAAAGTGGGCATATATTTGAATAAAACATAAAGAGATAGAATTCTTCAGTTTAATGAAATTGATGAGACGAGGTTGGAAGCTTTGAAACAAAATAAATTTATACAAAATTAGAGGAAACAATTTCATGACACTCACATCAAAAAAAAAAATTCAAGGAGATTAGTCTTTGCTATTAAATTTAAAATACCAACATTTCAAGGGAAAACTCCATACTATATAATTGGGATCCTATTAAGTGGAAAATATATTTGATAATGGATTATTTCAGATTATACCAATTTATGGGAAAAAAATAACACTCTTAGTTAGTGGACATATACTAAGACTTTATTATAAATCTCCAAGCAAAGAGGAATTCTTCAAGTAAATTTAGTGTCAAGATGAATTTGGCTATATAGGAGAACCTTGTTCTCCCATCATAATCAAAGGATGAGACGTGAAACTTAATAAATGGGAAGGATTTAAAACCAATAAATGGCACTCATCCTCTCAAAATAATAATATGTATATCTATGTATGAAAATTTAAAAATTAGGAATGAAAACTTTTCAAGGAACAAAAAAATAAGATCAATGCTTATAATATACTATATATACCTTTCAATTAATTGATGTATTCTTTTCATCACATGACAAGTGTTAGCCTAAGGAATAAAGACAACAACATAACTAAATTTGAATTATTATTTTACTTTATTTTTCTATGTATATGATTAAATTTAAGTTGTCAAAATTACACATCTATCCATTTTTGAACAAAACATTTTCAAAAAAATCAAATATGCCATAAAAGAGGGTTTATTATAGAAGGACATTTCAAAAAGTGAAAATATCTTTTCCTAGGAAAAGTATGAATTTTTATGGGAAATATAGTTCTCTTGGCTATGATGCAATGATAATTCTTACTCACCTCAGATAATTAATCCATAAGCCAAAATGGAGAGTGAATTTCTTTAAATTTATACATGGATCTATTTAGGTCATGATAGAGAAATATATGTAGGGAATAACTTCCATTAGACATCATTAGATTATTTAGCTCATTTGCCAACATCATTTCATGAAAACACAAGATGGGGAAGCTACTTGGGAAACATTCCTAAAAAATAAGTTAACAAAGAGATATAAGGCAAAAAATAGACCTCTATATTCTTACCTTACACCAAGGTCTGGTTTAAAATAAGGGGCTTCTAGTGAAGATACAACTCCAAAGGTAAGGAAATAAAAGAGGTTGAAAATAGGGGTGCCTAAACCTAGATCTTAGGTAACCTTGGAAAGAACTATTATATCCCAAATTTTCACCCTAGATAATTCAAAGAGACCTTAAATTTGGGATAACATGGAACTATCACTAGATATAGACAACCTACTACAAGAGATAAATCTCTAGATTGAAGGGATAGCTCCCTTGGTCTATATTTTAGGCTAAAAAACTACACTATATTAATCACTATTTTGGGTTATAAGGGAATAATTAAACATAAAATTAACCTAAACCAATGGAGGTTATACACCAAAGATAAATCCATAAACACACTTGAATTTACACTAGGAAGGTAGACTGCTAAAACTAATCTCAACTCAATGTTCTTCTAACATAAGTGTTTATATATGGAGGTAAATTTCTATGCATATAAAAAATTTGGTAATTAGGAGGTCTGATATTAGACACTACTAATTTCCTTTAAACTTCAAAACACACCTAAGAAAAATATAAACTTCATGAGACATATTAGAATAAATGCTACTCACATAATGCATACAAGAACAAAATGGAAGTAAGGAAAAGAAATTCATTAGTTTTCATCCAAATGGACTACTTGACATACTTAGGAAATAATGTTAGAGACTAAATCAGATTTATAACTTTATTCAAAGACAAAAAAAATGTCAAACTAGCAAGACTTTTCCATACTAATTGTGGATTGTTTACAATGCTAAAATGGATTCAATATATAAAACATAGGAGAGGAGAGAGAAAGAGTGAATTTGGAGGGTCACAATGCCAAGTGTAAAGGATTGATGGCTATTTAAAATTTAATAAAATGAGTTGGTAAATATTTAATTAAGTCCTCTTAGATAAGTGTCAATCTAAGACATGACATCTTCTTGAAGTTGGTGTAGAGACCCTTCATGTCTTTCTTAAAATTGCCCTTCTCAATGAGGAGTCCACCTATCTATCTTGAACTACCTTATAAGTAATTGACACATATGAACTGAGTTTGGAAGTTGGAAACATGATTTGTGATAGTCATATACACTCCTCAATTGATGAACTTCTCCTTCCCACTTGTGTTACTTCTTTACAGTCACTCATTAGCCCTCTAGGCCTCAATTCTCACACTTGTCACTGTAGTGACTTAAACACACTTTAGGAGATTAATTTTAGATATATGGGACACCTATTTAGACCTTATTTTTCCTCTATTCTATCAAATAGACTTCAATGAAACTCAATATCACACCTCTCACTTCCATTTGGCAGTCACCTTCTTTCTCACTATCGTATTCAAGACTTATTGCAACAAACAATATAGTAGAGGTTTTCATGCATGAAAAAGGTGAGAATAGGGTTTTATGAGTTTAAATACATCTCCATATACCTTCCATAATGGATTTCACCTATCAATTCCTTTTTACACCTTCAAATTACCTTAAAACTTATAAAAAACATAGAATCTGACCTATTTGTACAAGTGACAATACAAAAAAATTGAGTGTCAAGGATATTTAGAGAGTTAAAACAATTTAAAAATCATATTCTAGGCCAATTGACCCCTTATAGATGCATTTCTCACTATATATTTATCAATGCATTTTTGAAAGGGTTTTAGGTCATTTAAGTTCTTAACAACGATTTATAAAATTTAATGCCTTAAACCTCAAAACAATGCCATTAGGTTTAAGTTAAATACCTCCATAAACTATCCCTAAGTGATTTAGACACCATGTATCTCATCTATATAGATACGAGTGAAATAAATTTGCTTCTCGATTAGTTACTTGCATTCTAGACACCGTTGAGGTAGATTTAGGCCAAAAATGACCAATTTTTGTTAATATCTACAAAAAATGATTCATATGAAATATAAAATCTCCAATTAAGGTTGTAAAATTTATTTTAATGATCATATGATCATATGAGTGACATTAAACACCATGAGGGTTCATGACTAGTTCTAGGCCTAATAGACATGGATTGTGTTTCTAAGCATGTGGTTATTTAGGTGTTATTTAATAATTTTCAACATAAAATTTAACTCTATACATAATTATATAGTCCCTTAAGACTCCATTTTATTCTTTTTACTATCCATGTACTGTGTTTATAAGTTACCTTGACTATGGAGTGCCTCTGGTCTAAGATAAAATAAAGGGAATTTATTATATTATTTTGATCTAAAGGATACCATTGAATTATATTTTAGATCATGAGGGAATTATGTATCAATTTTCAAATCTTGACCATACCTATATACCCCTCAACATCACAATATCTCATGACTAGTTCTCAGGATTGTGACTGAGGGCAGGATTTTAGTTGACTGATTATGAGGTTCAAAAACCTAATTTAGTTCAATATTTTATTACTTATTTACATATATTAATATCATAAATATGTGTTGTTATCAATGTGATATTTATTTTTATTTTTTCATCTCCATCTTATACCTCTTTTCAACAACCAAATTGCATCTTCCATTAGGTTAGGCTAGTCTGTAGTACTTCAAACTGTAGGTGTTCATTAGGTAGAAGTTGAAAGTTTATTGTAGTTGATGATATGTGTTTGTGCATTATATTACACACCTATAGTTTCTCTTCAAGTCACTATATCCATTTTACATCCAAATATATTCATCTTGACTGAAGACCATGCTCTCATCTCTTACCACCAATGCACTAATTATCACTTGCATGTTATATTACTACAAGTTTATTTGGATTAATATCACTGTATATCTTTGAGTGTTTCTATCAATATTTTAATTGATTTGAAATCAAAATCTACCATCATCCTTTCTCAACCAAACAATCTCCTCCTTGAATTGGCATGTTACTACTAGGCCTAAGATACAAAAATGAAGCCACTAGGCTTACACAGACCTCAAAAATGTCCACCAATAGGTGACATTGTGTATGATAAAAGTACATTTTAGAGACATTAAGGTAAAACTTCCCACTTTAAAACTTTATTCAACTATATTCCTATATGTGTTTCTTGAAGTTGTCTTAACTATGCTAATGGACCTTGAATGACTTGAGAACTCCATGCAAGTCTTGAAATAATACACATCCTACATCTTAGGTTTTGGATAGCCCTTATATTCTCCATACATACCTATAGGTGACAATTCACATTAGGGATCTAATTATTCTTTACTTAGTGTCTTAGAAGCCTCTCTCAATCAATATCTAGTTCCTTCAATGGAGAATATGAATAACCCATGCTATGAGGGGGGTGAGAACCAATGTATTAACTTAACTTGAATCCATTCACAAAAGATCAAAACATTGTAACTACCAAAAAATTATTCTATAGGACTTAATGGTGCTAACTTCTAGCACAAGAGAGTGATCCTAACTATGCCTTCATATCTACACATGCTAACTAGTTGAAACCAACATGAAAAGGAAGAACATGATATACAATACCACATACATTCCTTAGTTCATATAGACCAATGCAACCATATGAGAAAACTCAGGTGTTGAGGTTATGCAAGAAATTTTGAGGTGTTAACAATCTTAGTGATTTTTTATATAGTATAAACCATCAATCCAAAAACCATGACCATAAAATGGGAGCTCATGAGGACTACTAACATCCCCCAAGTACACTCACTCCAACTCTTCTTCTCATATTTGTACCAATAGAAATATTTTGACCCTTTTAAACTTGTCTAAGAGAGTAATAAGAATGAGAAACTAATTTTTTTCAATTTCGGATCTATTAAAGCCACCTGAGCCTAGAAATGACCTATGGGAATTCCATAACATCTTTTTTAAGCCTCACATAGGCCAAATGAGTTACCTCACTCCATACAACTATCTGAAACTAACATTTTGTAGATGATCTTCCTTTTTTTATGTTTAACTTATCACATTTTAGTTTCAAAACTATTCTTTAACATTACCTAACATATAGTACATTAGATATCTTCTTGACACATTTATCTTTTGTGAAAATTGTAAAACCTCCTTAGAATGACCAAAAGGTGGCATAAAGGACTTTGAGAAAAATGACAAATGTGATGAAGATAAAAACATATTTTTTGACCTTCAAAATATGTCTTGACCTCACTAATGACCATTTGACCACTTTCAAACCTAGAAGGACCTTATATAAAGTTTAAAAATGCAAGGGGGTTGACATAATTTGACCTAGGGTGAAATTTGGTCAATATTTTGGTAATTTATAAGGGGTAACATGCTTTCTATGTTAAGGACCAGTTGATTTATCCTATCCTTGGGAAATGGAGTCACCCATATGCTTCAATTGATGCTGATATGATTTTGAATAGACTCCAAACTCACACCAAACATAACAAGAAACAAACACACCAAACAAGACACCAAAACACACACTTTTGATCTCTAATAACTTAGATAAAACACATAAGTAGCTAAAATTAAAACACACACCTATCTTGATATGTAAAATAACTCAAAATACTTGAGGTGAAAGAAAACTCTTCATTACTTCAACTGGGGCCAAAGACAATGCTTATAGCATCACTACTTCTCCATGAAAATAATCCATCATGTGAAGCTTGCTTTTCAATGAAAACTTGTTTATGGAGATATTCAAAAGACTTACCAGTTTTGGGGCTTATTTTAACTACAAGTGTAACACTTGGAGTTCTCATGAACACTCCATCTATCCCTCCTAGAGTCTTGTTTGACTTTACAACTTGTTTGAACTCTATCATGTTCACTTGACACTCCTCAATCTGATCATTAAGAGTCATGAAAACTTTCCCAACTCCAAGTGTGTTTAAATAATTATATATCTATAATTAGGAGTCATTAAGGCAATATTATTTATGCTCATCAAAAAATTCAAGGTCTACCAAGATTGTTTCTTACTTGGTAGAGACCTCAAACCCTTCATTATGTTCATATGGATCATGATTGACCTCATCATCAAGTCTAAATTTATTTTAAAGAGTTAAATACCTACTTACTTCCTAAAACTACTATAGAATGGCATTAAATTATTTCCACATATCATCTACCTCTTCATGATGTTCATGCTCATGAGTGTTCTCCTCCTTGGCAATAAAAACTGAAAACTCACTAGGATTGTCTTGCTTTGTCATAGTTGGGATATGAACATCATCATCCATGTACAAAAGATAGTTGCCCCATGTAACTTACTCTAGAGTATCATCATAATATACCTCAATAACACCATCACATTATTCATAAAGGATGTAAGTACCAAGACCCATTTCTTCAAATCCATATTGTTCAGCTCCCCATTCATCAAGGTATAAGTCAGATATGTGATTAAGAAGTGTTAGAGGTTATTAATCACCAAGATGATAATATTCATCATTTATATTGAAATTCATGTTAGAGGTATAAGGAACATATGGATCTACATGAAAACTAGATAGAGATTCATATTTGATTGACACCTTTTCACCATACCTAGTCTTAAATTCCATCTAGGACTAATTTGAAGTCAAACATCCTCCAATCTTAGTAGTAAAATCTATTGGAAATCAAAGAGTAAAGTGGGGTGGCACATCCACCAACACAAAATATTGAGAAATGGTGAAATTAGGATAATAATGAAGAACAAGTTACAAACCTTTGATTATGCCAATGGTCTTGGGAATTAACCCATCCAATTATAGTACTCCTTTAGAATGAGACTCATACTTCAATTTCAATTTATCAACTACTTAATTTGACATGGCATAAGTACTAGCTCTACTATCAATAATAAAATTATGAACTAAAGCATCTCTAATGATTATGGAGAGATAAAATGGAGGAGTTTTATTAACTTTATCAACTTTGTTTGACTATCCTTTACTGGGATTCAATGTGTTTGTTAATGATTAATCTTTCTCACTAGGTTGCTTGGTAGTCATGCTAAGTTTGGAAAACTCTTCTTGGATCAGATTTACTTGTCTAGGTGTTTCAAGTGTATCCCAAATTGACACATTCATATGAGACTTCTTCAAATGATCTACAATGTTAGTGAAAGATACACTAGCTTTAGCTTGTCCACTAGTAGGAATGGTGTTTCCTTTTGAGGTATGAAAGATCTAGAATTATGATATCTTTGAGATATTTATGTATTTAGAGCTACATTAGACATACCTACCATTTGAGATGTTTAAAAATTCATTAGTGGACCATTAACAACCCCTTGAACCTCTTCAATTGCCTTCCTATTTGACCTTATGTTTTTAGCTATAGGGCTTAAATATTTTCTTGACTTCCATTGATAATTAACATCACACAAGTCATCTTGCTACCAATTTATTATAGTAGACCCCACTTGAACACTCTTCCCATTATTTTCTCTTCTATTAGGTACCTCATCTTGAGTCATGGATGACATTGTTCCCAAACTTGCCATGAAGGATTGATTGAAGGACTCATTGATAGGTAAATGAATCATGAGGTTGATCCCATGAAGGTTGAGTATAATGCTCTTGGGTAAGGATATTTTTATTAGGCACTAATTCTATTAAAGTGGAGGGATAATTAGGATTATATCCATTATATGATTTTTTTTGAACTAGCTTCCCTTAGCCTTGAGGATGAATTTGAAAGGGTGGTCTATTTACTTGATAGTTGGTGTAGGATTGGTTGTGTTGATAAGGAATTTAAAAATGTGTCATTTGTTGATGTTGTATAATCCTCTTAAGACCTAATATATCTTGCTCAAGATCCCTCATTATTTCTACCTCATTGGATTTGATTGGCTATCTAAAGGTAGTATATTTATGTTTAGGTGTAGGAATAGGAGAAAAAATAGGCATAAGGGTTTTCAAATTAGGGAATAGAGGAATGGGAGGTCTTGAAACAATATTCCCATCCCAAATCAAACAATTTTTTCCCTAATGGCTAATTTATAGGAATTAGGCAATGTGATCTTTCCCATATACTATATCATCATAGAAATGTCATTATCAAAAGCTTTAAGATAGTAAATGAAAACATGGTGTGTAATAGGTCTTAAAAAGATTGGGAACCTATCCCATGTATTTTAAAATCTTGTATTGAAGTATTGGATAACTTATTGAGGTGATCTCCTTATGTTGGTTAGCTACTCAGTCAATGACAAGTTGTCACTCTTTTTTTCAAATCTTCTCCTCAAAGCATCTCCTAGCTCATCCCATATGGTGATATATTTAAGGACCAATGTACCATAAAAATCAAGAGATTTACCTTTGAAATAGATATCCAAAAACATTATTGATATGTTTTCTTCATTGATGTGATGTATATTACATAAGTTATCAATATTTATAATATGCTCAATAGGGGTAGTGGTAGTCTCATCGATATATGAAAGAAAACATTTGAGGGTAGATATAGGGATGCCATCATAGAAGTAAATTCTTATAGGAATGTAGAAATTGAAGGAAAAAAATATAAATTCCTTTCCATGGTATATTTAGGACTTTGCAAGAATGGGCCAATCAAAATCTTTCTTATAGTTTTGTGAGCAAGGTAGGATCTATTTGGGTAAGGATGGGTATTATAAAATATATTTGATTTGTATGAATAATGAGGAAGATATTATAAATGAAAAGGAATTCCTTTAGTAAGAGATCTTGTGTTTACCTTAGACATGAAATGTTTCATTAGTCTACAACTAATATTCAAATGTTGGAGTCATCAAATACTGTAGGAAATGGACTGTTATAGCCTCTTTGTTATCAAAGCTAATATCCATTTTGAGCAACCTTATTATACTTCAAGTCCCAATGGGTGTGCCAAAAGTATTATAGCCTAAATTTTCACCCTAGATAAGTCAAAGAGATCTTATAAAATTTTGGATAACATGGAACTATCTCTACATATAGACAAGTTACTATAAGATATAGATCTCTAGATTAAAGGGTTATCTCCCTTGATTTATCTTTTAGGCTCACACACTATACTATAATAATAACTATTGGGGGTGAAAAGGGAATAAATAAATGTAAAATTAACATGCACTAATGGAGGTGATACACCAAACATAACTCTATAAACATACTTGCATTTTCACTAAGAAGGCAAACTACTAAAACTGATCTCAACTCAATGTTCTTCTAGCATAAGTGTTTCTATATTGAGGTAGAATGATATGAATATCCAAAGGTGGGTAAATATGAGGTATAATATTAGACACTAATAATCTCCTACACACTTCAAACCACACCTAAAAAATATATACACTTCATGATACTTATTAGAAGAAATGCTACTCACATAATGTATACAAGAGGAGAATGGAAGCAAGGAAAAGACATTCATCACTTGTCATCCAAATGGACTACTTGAAATACTTAGGAAATAATTTTAGAGACTAAATCAGATTCAAAAATCTATTAAAAGATAAAATATGTCAAACATGTATGGATTTTACATACCTATTGTGGATTATTTACAATGCCAAAATGGCTTTAATATATATAACATAGGAGAGGAGAGAGAAAGAGTGAAGTTGAAGGGTCATAATGAAAAGTTTCAAGGATTTGAGGTTATTTAAAATGAAATAAAAGGAGATTGAAAATAGTTAATGAAGTAATCTTAGACAAGTGGCCATCTGAGACATGACATCTTATTAAAGTTGGTTAGAGACCATTCATATCTTTTGTGAAACTACCCTTCTCAATGAGGAGTCCACCTATCTATCTTAAATTACCTTAGAAGTAATTGAAACATATTTAATGACTTGGGAAGTGGAAAAATGATTTATGACATTCATATACACTCCTCAACTAATGAAATTCTCCTTGCCACTTGTGTTACTTCTTTGCAGTCACTTATTAGCCTTTTAGGCCTCAATTCTCACACTTGTCACTATAGTGATTTACACACACTTGGAGACTCATTTTAGAGATGTGGGACACCTATTAAAACCTTATTTTTCATCTTATCTATTTAATAGACTTAAATGAAACTCAATATCACACCTTTCACTTCCATTTGGTAGTCACCTTCTTTCTCACTGTCCTATTCAAGACTGCCTAAAACAACCAATATAGAATAGGGGTTTTTATGCATTAAAAAGATTATAATGGGGTTTTAGGAGTTTAAATACATCTCCATACACCTTTCATAATGGATTTCACCTATAAATTCTATTTTATACCTTAATATTACCTTAAAACTTGTAGAAAACATAATATCTGACATATTTGTACAAGTGATAGTACATAAAAATTGAGTTTCAAGGATCTTGAGGGAGTGAAAAACATTTAAAAATAATATTAAAATCCAATTTACCCCTTTTAGATACATTTATCACCATGTCTTTCTCATTGGGTTCTTGAGAGGGTCTTAGGTCATTCAAGTTCTTAACAATGATTCATAAAAGTTAAGGCCTTAACCCTCAAAACAATACCACTAAGTTTTATTTAAATACATCCCTGAACTATACCTAAGTGATAGAGATACCATGAAACTCATCTGTATAGATATGAATGAAAAGAATTTGCTTCTTGATTAACTGCCTATATTTTGGACACCCTTGAGATAGATTTAGGCCAAAAATGGCCAATTTGAGTTGCAATTTAAAATTTTTTATTCTCATGGACTCTCCAATCTCCCATTAATTTTATAAAATATAATCATATGAGTGACATTAGACACCATGATGGTTCATGCCTAGTTCTAGGCCTAATAGACAAGGACCATGGTTCTAAGCATGTGGTCACTTATGAGTGTTTCCAATGGATTTATGTGTTCATAAATTTTTTTTTACATCCAATTAAACTCAATACATCATTCTATAGTCCATTAAGACTCTCCATTTCATCTTTTTTACTATCCATTTACAATATCTATAGGTTACCTTGACTATGGAGTGCCTCTAGTTTGAGATAAAATAGAGGGAAATTCCTATATTATTTTTATCTAAAGGAGACCATTGAGGTCTATTTTAGGTCATTAGGACATTATTTATAAAGTTTTAAATCCTAACCATACCAATAGACACATAAAAAATCACAATATCTCATGACTAGCTCCTAGGACTGTGATTGAGTGCCGAATTTAGTTGACTGAGAGTGAGATTCAAAAAACCAATTTAGTTAAATATTTGATTTCTTATTTCCCTCTATGAATCTCATGAAAATTTGGTATTATCACTATGAGAGTGTTTTTATGTTTTCATCTCTATCTTATATGTTTGTTCAATAACCAAATTGCATCTTCCATTAGGTTAGGCTAGTCTACATTCCTTACTTTAAAATGTAGGTGTTCATTAGGTAAAAGTTTAAAGTTTCATGTAGGTGATGATATGTGTTTGGGAATTGTATTACACACCTTTAGTTTCTCTTCAAGTCATTAGAGACATTTCACATTTGAATATATTAATCTTGCCTTGAGACCATGCTCACATCTTTTACCACCAATGCATTAGTTATCACTTACATATTGTATTGCTAAAGGTTCATTTGGATTAATAGCACTATAGCTCTATAAGTGTTTCTATCAATATTTTTACTGAGTTAAAAACAAAATATACCATTATCCTCTCTCAACCAAATAATCTCTTTCTTAAATTTGCATGTTACTACTAGGCCTAGGTTGTAATAATGAAGACACTAAGCTTAAATAAACCTAAAAAATGTCTACCAATAGATGATATTATGTATAACATAGTCCCTTTTAGAGAAGTTAAGGTAAAACTTCCCACTTTTTAACTTTCTTCAAGTCTACACTTGTATGTGTTACTTGAAGTGGTCTTAATAGTGGTAATGGACCCTAAATGACTTGAGAACTCCATTCAAATCTTAAAATCATACACAATCTACCTCTTAGGTTTTGGATAGCCCTTCCATAATTCGTACATACCTAAAAGTGACTATAGGTGACTATGTATATTAGTGCTCTGATTAGTCTTTACTTGTTATATTATAAGCCTATCTCAATCAATCTTCAAGTCCTTCATTGGAGATTATAAAAAATCCATGCTCTAAAGGGGGTGAGAACTAATGTATTAACTTAACCTAAATCCATTCATATAAGATCAAAACACTATAACTACCAAAACATTATTTTGTAGACCTCAATGGTGATCACTTACAACACAAGATAATGATCCTACCTATGCCTTTATATCCACACATGTCAACTAGTTAAAACAAATATGAAAAGGAAGAACATGATATACAAGAACACATACATTCTTTGGTTCATGTATACCAATACAATAAAATGAGTAAACTGAGGTGTTGGGTTGCATAAATAGTTTTGAGGTATTAAAAATTTTAGTGATTGTTCATAAAATAGAGACCATCAATTCATAAATTATGACCATGAAATGAGAGATCATGAGGACTACTAACATTACCCAAGTTTTCTCACTCCAACTCATCTTCTACTATCCGTAGTAATAGAAAATTGTTGACCCTTTTTGACTTATCCAAAAGAGTGATATGAGAGAGAAAATTATTTTTCTCAAATTTGGATCTGATGAATCCACCTAAGCCTATAAATTACCTATGATAATGCTGTAGAATATTCCTAAAGCCTCAAATGTGCTAGATTAGTTACCTCAGTCTGTACAACTATCTAAAACTAACCTTTTACAGATGATATTCCTCTTTCTTGCATTGATCTTATCATATTTTAGTTTCAAAACTATTCTATAACATTCCTTGACATATAATACATTATATTTATTCTTGAAACATTTGTAGTGAAAATCATAAAACCTCCTTAGAATGACCAAAAGGTGACATAAAAGGACTTTGAGAAAAGTGACAAATGTGACAAAGATAAAAACATATTTTATGACCTTCAAAAGATGTCTTGACCTCACTAATGACCATGTGACCAATTTTATACCTATAAGGATCCTATGTAAATTTTAAAAATGAAAAGGAGTTGACCTAATTTGACCAAGGGTGAAAATTGGTCAATAACAACCACAACCCAAGTTATTATCTTAAATTTTTTTGATGAAGAGAGACCAACATAGGAGTATAACCATCTAGGGTCTTAAAGAGAATTTCAATATGAAAGACTCTAAGGGAGGAGTCTAGGTTAGTATCCCTACCAAGTAGAATAATAAAAATTATATCAAAAAAGGAGGATGGTCAAGAGAGGGATGCTATAGAGATCCTTGGTAGCTTAAATCAAGGACATCCTATTAAAACTCTAGGGATTGAAGAAAGATCTACAAAAGAAGAAATAAGAAAAATAACCTCTTTTAGAATTAAAGAATTGGAAACCATGATAGAAGAATTTGAAGGAGGTGTGGAAGAACTTACTCCATATTATTCATCTCAACCAAAAAATAAAGGAAAAGAAGTAAAATCCCCAATCTTAGATAGAGAGGAGACTCACTCTTCTAGACATGATGAAGAGGAATAAGTATAACAAACTCTAATACTATCCAAATTTAAAGCTACTATAAGATAAGAATAAGAATATATGTCCTTCATATGAATGAAGCTACAAGGTAAGGAAGACACTATATCATCTCTATAAAAGTAATTAAAAGAAACTAAGATCCAATCTTTTGATAAAGATAATGAGATTGTGTCATTGAGAGAGAAAGTGGTTGAGCCAAAAAAATAAGAAAACCAAGAGGTTCAAACATATTATCTTATCATGAAATCATGACCACTTAGAATTAATTTTTTTAAGAATTAAGAAGATTGAAGATATAAAATATGAAGTTAAAGATAGATCTTAAAGAGGAAATAAAATAAAAAGAAACAATAGAGTCCACCCCTAAGTAGCTTGTGAGATAGGGGAAAAACTTCTAACCTATAGGAGACATGCCTTAGTCTATAGTATTTTTCTATATGAGTAGTTCCTCAAATTGAAATTACCAAGGATTTCCTATATATTACTTGATGAATTTGAGGATGAAAAGGAATTCATATAATATTATCAGACCAGTACCCTAGAGTAATACAATTTATTATGTGAATTCTATTTATGTAGATTTTTCTTGGTTCATATGTCTTCTTTCCTAATAAATATATTTGAAATAAAATAAAAAATTATAGATTACATTAATTCTCTACAAAACCAAATTACATGGAACACAATAATTGATAAATATTTTGAGAAATCAAATATTGTTGGCCTCTGCATACGAGCTCAATTTCCTAATGCAAAGGAACAAATTGTATGGTTCAAAATCCTTATATACCAACCAATATTCAAAGAAAATTAACCATAAGTTTTGTAAAATAGTATCACATGTTTTGAAGAATATGTGCAACACAATTTTAATGAAGCATTGACTACTAGTAATAAAAGATGATAATTTGAATATACCATAAAAAAGAAGAGAGCTAATTTCTCCTGCCAACCTTAGAATTTTAGAAGAGTTAGGGATGTTATGAGATAATTAAATAATTAAATCACATATATGGATTAGAGTGTATATGTACGAGATTCATATCTCCATTCATACTTGTCCCTATGTATCCATGGGATAATGTGGCACATTAGTCCTTTAATCAATTTGAAAAATGGAGAGTACTAGTTCATAGACATAAAGGGTTTGTTGATACACTAGAGAAAAATTGGGACACATACTATGATGTCTATGCTCTCAGTTGAAACTTGGAAAAGTGAGATCTCAATCATGAGTAGGGAATAAAATAGATTATAATAGGACTTGAAATAATTAAAATGTGTGGGAATGATGAGTCCATAGAATGGATCATTATATCTAAGTAATAAACCTATTTATCCCCTAATAATCTTCATATTAATGAATTTGAATGTGTATTTTATAAAATATTTATAATATAAAGTATAATATTAATAATATTACCTTGATTAGTATGTGTGAGTCAATGTTTCTTATTTACACCACTTCATTCTAACCCTTTGCATGAAAATCCACCATTTTTGTATGTATATGTTGTATAAATGCACTATGATAAAATAATATGGTTTTGGAAAACAAGAATACCCATGAAGACCAATTTAGCTCACCAAGGATCAACCCAACATAGCTCTAGAGTTTACTAGTCTAGTTATGGAGTCCATTAGGCTAGATCTAGAATTCACTAGTCTGGCTCCAAAGTCCATCAGGGTAGCTTCAGAGTATGCCAGTCTATCTCTAGAGTTATGAAAATCAGTCACAAATCTTGTTAGAAGGAAATTTTGGAGGCCATACACCAATATACACAATATGGATCCCTAATCAAGGATCTAAAAAGCTAATTTTGCATAATTTCAAAGTCATGTAGAAACTTACCAGAGATAGTATTCCTATTTATATACATAATATTTATAGTATGGTTTTGTAAGAATGTCACTAAGGATATTATAGAAGATTTGTTACTATATTTTATAAGATTTCAATTGAAATATATTGTAACCAGTTGAATATTCTATATAATCACCTGTGCCATCTCTTCCACCATTTCACCTTGAAATGTGGAATACAATTTTAACCTTTTTCTATTTTACAAATAAATAATATTTTTTTAGCAATATTTTTAGGAGATTAGTTGTGTTAGATCAACTATTGTAAAATAATTATGGTATATATACAATCTCTTGTTACTGATATAGGGAGATAATATAAGTAAGAAGCATTTTATTAAGCACATTTATTGATGTGTTTTTTTTATAAATTATAATCATTTATAAAGCTAATGAAGATTTGATGTTCCTAAAGATTTAAGTGTCAACTTATATCTTGTTATAATGGAGAGTAAGGGTCCAATCAACCAAGGAAGTAGGATATTACATGTGGTATTTTATGTTTTGTATTGTTATTTCATAATCTTTTTAGTTTTTCAAGTTGAATGTATGATTTAATCTAACCTATAGGTATGTGTGTGTATGTTCCTATTTTGAATTAATTTCTTTATCTTTCATTTCAGAATTTACTTTATAAACACTTCATTCAAAGAATAATTTCAATATATTAATGTGTGTTTTCCTTTATAGAAAGTGTTTTATTTCCAAATCAATTCCCTTTACAACAAGTGTGTTTATTTATAATCAAATGTGTTTATTTTTAGTATTTTAAATTCTACAAAGTATGTTTATTTTCTAAATAATAGGTTAGAATTCATTCAAGAAAACTAGAATATATCTTTAGGATAAATTATCGATAATTCACCTCTAAGAATATAATTGCTAGTTACTATTTTTAAAACCTTACTACTGATTGCCATTAGACACTGATCCTATTTTGATATGACATCAACCAAATTGGGTTGATGTAAATGAAGAGATTGATGACCCTCATCAGTACAAATAATCTCATATGAAAAGTACAACAAAGTAAAATAATGAATACATGAGAATGCCATTCGTCTTATAACATAATATATTTACAACTGAAAAGTTTAGTATGACAAAAGTGAATATACAAGTACTATAATAACTTATGGTATTATAAACAATTTGGTAAACAAGTACATGATAGTATAACAAAGCATCTATGAACAATACTTAAAATTAGTGTAGTAGCCATGATTGTGCATCAAAATTGGTTTGAATTTAGTGGTAAAGAGGGATGAAATCATTTGGGCACTTTAATTCCAACCACATATTGATGGTCCCCTACACACCTCCCCATTGGGAGTACCCATTACCTTCACAAAGAAGAAAATAATGATGATGCAAGTATCCAAAACCATCTGAGAACACATGTGAAAGTATAATCACTATTACATGCAACCAATAATAAATAAATTAAGTATACCTCTATTTATTATGAACTCAAACAAACATGTAAACTAGAAAGTAAAGTATATAGATAATGTATACAACTACAACATTACTTTGGCAAAATCATTTTATAGTATTTTAAAGTAAACTATCTTTTGAGTTTTTTACATTAAAAATAAAATAAATGGGAAAAGAAAATGTTTATGAAATAAATAAAAAAAGAGATGCGTACATGCATAAATAAACAAACTCAAATCTTATTTTACATACAAGAAAAAAACTTATAGAATTTTAAAAATATAACATTGAATTTTGTATTGTTGAGAAAGAAAGAAAAAGATACACATTACATAGGGATAAAAAATATCCACACGAAGGAATGATGGGGAACAAATTACTATAAATATATTTGTATTTCTTCAAAAATCAACACAAAAACTTCTTTTTATCTTCCTTTCTACCAAAAATTGCTTGAAATTTCAAAAAGTCCCTTTACAATGAATTTTGCTCCCATTTATAAGGAATAAGAGGACATAATAGATTTGTAACTAAATTCCTACGATAAATCTCTTATTTTTACATTGAATTTTCACCTTTTTCACATTATAAGGTAACTTACGTAATAAAAATTTGATGAAATAATATTACAAAAAGTATAAATAATAAATTAAAAAAAGAGGAAAATTTACAAAGTTCTACTTGAAAGAGATTAGATTTATAGATGTTCCTTCTAAATTGTTTATTCAACAACACTTTGATCTCCACCTTAATATTTGTTCAATCTAACAAACTTGAATGTGGTTTTAGTGATGACTATAGCTTCATTTTTTGTGTTAATAATGTTTCAAAGATGTACCAACCATGTTTTAATAACATCTACAATATCATCAATTAATTTTAAAAGATTAAGAATATTCTCTTTGAATTCATAAAGGGTATTGTGGATGTTACTCAACTTATTCATCACCTAAGCATTAAAATTGTTCACCCCAAACAATTATTTTTCATTGAATTATAAAATGTTACTTTATATAATTGACTATATATATCTCCAAGTCCCCTTCCCTTAAAATATCATAATAAATTAACCAATTTTTGGCACATATCTCTAATTTATTATCATCACATTTCTTTTATTGACCATGGAGATCCTTAAGATCATCTTCCAAAGCACTAGTTTTCCATTCAATGATTTGTGACCATAGACAAGAGATATTATTTCCAAATTGATTGAAAAAACCCTGTGAAATGAGTAGTTTCTAATTAGTGTAGGTCATATATCTTAATCTCTAATTAATCCTCTCCACATTATCAGTTATTTATTTACAATTTTTATCTCTTTAATGACCTCAGCTTGCTAAATTATCAATATCTCAAAGGTTTTTATGATATCCCAATGAATTTCAATCCATTAATTAGAAGGTGTTATACCCAAGTCTCCATCAACTTTAAATGACTATTATATTTATTGATATTGGTGACCACCTCTTAGTCAATGACATCAATGAGGAAAATATTTGGGAGAGAAGCTAAAGGAGTATTACTTAGGTTCAAGGCCTTGATATATGCAACATTTATGTAAAATATTTAAATTTGTGAATGTCATTTTCATGACTTGACTCTCCCATAATAATTTTGGTTAATATATAATCTACCAAGGTCATGTATTATTAATTTTTCTTAGCAAGAGGCTATATTATATTTATAAATTACACACCAGAAGAATTTGAGACCAATATTAAGATTTTTGACTTATTTGGAGGTGGTATTTTCAAAAATATTATCCATTGAATGGAAATATTGAGTAATATATTTAACAAAAATATTTTTCTTTCTCAAAATCTGATGAATCTAGGTAATTGATGTGTCACCAAAAGAAATGACAATTTGAGTATTAAATAAATAAGGAGTTTCCTTGGGAGGAATGGGGTTTTTTTTGGTTGATAAATAGGTGGATGAGATACATGAGATGAAAATTGATTATTATAAATGAGTGGGGAAAGGATGTGGGACACTTGGGTAATACCTTGGTCAAATATAAGAAATTTGGGTATTATGTTGTCAATTAGCACAGAGGAATCTAGAGCTTGAGAAAAAATAAATTCACTTGTATAAGTATGAGGGACAAGAGGTATCTTAAATGGAAATTTGAATATTAGCGAGTCTCTACCATAAGGACTTTTAGGCAAATTTTCTTGATCAGGGTCCTCTTATTCACCACCTCCACTTCCCATTGTTGCAATTGATCATAGAGGATAAGAACGAACACTAGAACGACATGGTTTCATTGCTAGTGTAGTTATTTGATTCTAACCTCTTGAAGGTCTAACATTATTAGAGCTTACTTCTATTATGAATTTCAATAATTTTTTCTTGAACCATTTTCTTTATCTATAAAAGACTAATTGAGTATGTGTGTACAAGTCTATCACCTCTTTTGAAGGCTAGTTAAAATTGGGTAGAGGCATGAACTTGAAAAAAATTATGTATAATGGGTATTTCAAGTTACTTTCATCATCAAATATTCCCTCAATGACCCAATATAATTTGAAGACCCATAACTATTCTAAACTCTTCCTTATATAATCTCTTTTTTTCACTTTAAATTCATCTACACTCAACCCCATAATCTTTAATAAAAGGTTCATGAAAGTAGTTGGCGCCCAAATTGAGGTGTTTTGATGTGATTTAAACCCACCTAATAGGTTAATGGTATAAATACATCTAATTTTAGGATCAATGAATACACACTCCAAGGCACGAGTTATAAGTATATGGTTTTATAGACAACCACATGGTGGAATAATAGTTAGAGCAATATAGTTATCTATCACCCTCAAAAAATTCTAAATATTTGGTAGGTTAGGATATTTTCAAGCTTAACTGGCTCTCTTTATAACCTAATATGGACCTATTATGCTAAGGTGATGCAAATATAATAAAAAATTAAAATGGGAAGATAAGGTAAGGAAAATAAGAGAAGATGTTTTATGTTAGCATGAATAAAATCCTTCAAAAAAATCACATTTGTGAGATTGGTTATCCTATTTAAAGTAATGCCTAGCCTATTCTAGTAGGAACTCAATCCAAGTTAGACACATTATAAAGTCCATGAAAATCATTTTTAAAATAAATTTCATAACTTTAACTTAAAAATATTTTTGATTTACAATAAATTTCATGTTGTAGATTTAATCATAGATTAGAGTTGAATCAAATTCCTTGTATACAAAACAATTATAATAGTTATTAACTCAATTTGAATTTTTAAAAATCATAAGCATTCACCAATCTCATAAATAAACTTTCTCAAATAAAATTAATCATGCATATCATAACAATGAGAAAGATAATATAAATAATCATGTATGGAATTTCTTGAGAATTATGTAGCTTTTAGTAATGTTGACAAGATCCTCCTCTCTTTGAAAGGCCAAAATAAAAAAGTACAAATAAGACAAAAATGAAAGATTGAAAACAACCTAAGATAAATATCATGTGAAAATAAATTATGTTAGAATGATAATTAATTTGATATATGTTAAGAAAGATTCCAAAATTTATAAGGTTGGCTAAGATTCTCTAAAGTAACTATGACTTTTGTGGTCCTTGGTGATGATAAATTACTAGGATTTGAACATTTTCTTAGACCCATAATCCTATTTGGACCTAGATATTGAATCCTTATAATAATGAATACTTCAAAAAGTAATTTATCATCTCTAACTATGTCCACTATGGGTGACATGATTAACACTTTTGTTTTCATTAACAACACTTCATGATTTTCAAGTGGTGTATGTAGAAATTCTCTAACTGTAGTCACCCTTTACACCTTATATTTAACATATTTGAACAATTCAATCACATTATTTTCTTATGAAATATTCTATTTAAAACTTGTCTTAAAAAGGACAAGTTAGGTAGTGAAGTGTGTATATGTGACTAGTTGTTTGTTGAGGAATAAAATTGCATTTATCTCAACTTCTCTAACCAATTTCAAAATTATATCTGTAGCATTATCAAAATATTTAAGTATTAAATACATTTCATCATTCCATTCCTAGAATTACATCTTCAAATTGACCTCCAAAATCTACACCAAATTGATATCTACCAAAGGCATTATCTGTAGCTGAGGTCACAAACCTTACTTGACTACTTTGGCTAGAGTAGCCAATCAGACTTCTAATTACACAAGCTTATTGTGATACATTTTAACTTTTTGTCTTAAATTCAAGGACTTATATTTGGCCTCACAAGTGGTGACAGACAAGTTATACAGTGACTCCAAAGCCTTTTAAACATCAACAATAATATTGTCAAGGACTATAGCCATAATATGAGTCTCTAATTAGTGAATTTACTTATCCATTCATGTAACTAAAGTATCTACCACATTTATAGTAATTCAAACTACTAACACATGATATTTTTTAAACTCTAGGACTTCCCTTGCTCTTGATTTTCTTTTCCTTGTTAAATAAAATTAATTATTTTCTATCTCATAGAATGTATGAGTAGAGATTTTTGTCACTTTTATTCTTGTAATTCTTTTAAAAATTTCAATTTCTCATTACAAGTGTAATATGATTTCAAAATAATTAATGATCATCATTATTTATCTCTTGGACTTGACCATTTAATTTTTAAAAAAATCTATTCATCTTCTTTTTTATAGCAAAGTTGTTGTAGAAGTTGTAAACACTCATTTTGGCCACTTTCATGTCTAAACTAAGGTTTAGATCAATTTATAGAAAATGATGTAATTTAAGCCTAGAAATCACTTAGATTGCCCAAATTCATCTATGTAAGGGATTTAGTTTGCCAAAAATGTGTTGAGTCTTGCTTATTTAGGGTATTACCTTATATACACCAATAACCTAGCTTGAATTAAAACCTCATAAAATTATGACCTAGTAAATTGACATTCTTGAATTGTTGATATATTAATGCAAAATATTTAAAACAATTGCCAAAATCCAAAAAGCACTAAGCAAGATTAATTAACAAGCAAATCTTAATTATCTTGCTTAAGTAAAAATTCCAAGTTGAATTAGTGAACTAAATTTATCTAAAAATAAATTTTACAATAAATATGAGGTCAAAGTCAAGGGAAATAATAAAATGTTTTAATAATTCCTAAAATTCAAGAAAAGGTGAGTCACAACCTCATAAAGATCTTTTACAAGTTGCCAAGGCTCATAAATATCTAAAATGATTTGTCAATCTTTCATGATTGCTTTGACCCAACCCAGGGCTAAACTAACCTAACCTAGGTTATTTTACACTCAAAAAAAATTAGAACTAAACCTAACATCCATATGGTTAGAGTTAGTTTTGAGACATATAAATACAAGTTCCCTCACTCTACCCACATAAGCTTGTGTGTGTAAGATTATTCTGTAAGAATAATTTCAAGATGCTATCAAAGTAATGTTATAATGCTAAATTGATATCAAGCTTCACATCAAGACAAGCCAATAAAATAAAAAACACATGTGTCCATTGTATAAGTACTACCAAGATGGAAAAAGCATTGATCAACGTCACTAATGCCATAGACCAAGTAAGAACATCTTCTATACCAATAAGTGGACACTAATTTTGACAAGGGAAGTAAAATTGTTGTATGTTTTTATCTCTTATTTTTAGTTGTGTTCATTGTGTTATGCTCACCATAGTAATATGGAAAGATTAATTTAGTTTCATTACATTTTTATACTTAGATTTTATTGAGATTCACTAACAAGGAACTAATGACCTTTGTGTGCTCTTTAGACTCCTAAGATACATAATGGCATGTCCGATGGGACCACACATCCCATATGGACCAATTGAATGATGTGAAATATTTATAATTCATAAAAAGAGCACTCTAATCTTTAAGTTTAGAGTTTTGTGCTTAAAATTACCATAATTTTATTATGTTTATAATCAACAACTTCACCCTATGTAACAATGACTTTACCCATTCTGTTCTCTATTTGTGATCTTTTATTTTGAAAAATTAGTTAATTTTCATTAGATACTTCAGTGGAAATGGTGACCTCATTATGTATTGAAATAATGACATTGACCAATGTCAAATCAACCATTTTGTGTAAATGATGACATTGACAAATGCAAATGGTGACTTCAACCTTACTATTTAGTGGCTTTGTCAGGTATATTTCCTAATGATTTCAGTGACTTTGCCTAATTTTAAGCCATATTTAGTGACTTCACATGGAATAATAAGTGACTTCACCATTGTATAATGGTGAATTCACTTAAAGCTTATTTTTGTTTATTTTTTTTCCATAGAGATATTGATGACTTTGATGGAATCGATGACTTCACTTTATTGTATAACTGACTACTTCTCTTTGTGTAAATAGAAAATCAAGAGTTTAAAATGGAAAATTATTTGTTGGTTTTATTTTTTTCATATAGAGAAGGCAACCCCTAAAATTTTAATAGTAACCTACATGGTTAATAGAGATCTAAACACTTCTAATTTTAAATACACACTTTCATTTTAGTGCTTAAAATTGACCTAACACAACTTTCTTTTTGAACATTTCAATTTTACAATAGAAAACATGGCCAAGGGGGTCAAAAATTTATTCATATTTGATTTGGTGATTTTAAAATAAACTTCCACTTTAGATTAGAGCTCTTAATAGCTTTTCTCTTTTTGTTTATTCTTTGTTTGTTAGCTAGTTTTAATTTCCTAGATTAATTTTGTTTGTGGGAAACCGAACTTTGCATGTATGCTCTCCCCCCATCCCCTATAGGGAACTTAGGTGACCAAAATTTCCTTGTTTATTTAGTGTAAAATATAATAAACATTGTGTATGCTCTTCCCAAGCTCTGAGTGACCCAAAAATGACCTCTAAAGTTCTTCCTATTTTCATTTGTTTAGTTTTCTACATTGGATTATGGGAGAGAGTTCATCACCTCCTCACAAATTATTTAGGGGTGAGATGATGTGGGGTTTCATCTCCTATAATATTAATAACCCTATTCTATGGTGGGGTATATAAATTAGGCACATGATACTAGGATTGAATAGTGGATAAATGGTTAGCTTCCCAATCTTAATGAAAACTCAGATCAATTCATGCTAAACATCATACTTCACTAAGCATTTATGGTTAAATTCATTGTGAAAAGGTATAAAACATTACATGGTAATTTAATGAGTTTGAATCCAATTAACATGATGTGACATTGTGTTATACACATTTTAGACTATTTAGAATCATTTTGAAATTGATAGATTTTAGTTAACCCTAATTTATAGCATAAAATATTGCCAAATGCTAAGTGATTTGCACTCTAAGTTAGTGCCACATACCAATTCTTGAGAGATAAAGGGGGATTAAAAAATATACCTACATGCACTCTTTAATTTTTGAATTAACACTTAATTACTTTTAAGCATTGGTATATCAGTGGAAACTTTGGTAGAAGCTATGCACACCTTGTCATTTTTAGTGATATGATGTGTACTTAGTGTTATTTATATTTTATTTTATTAACATGTGTGTTTGAGTCTAAAATTATTTATTTGTATTCCAAAGTTGAAAATGAGTCAAAAACCTTCACGTGTTTTTGTTATCACTCTAGAGAGCACCCTATTTGAAGATGTATAAGGCACGCATTCTCTCCAGTTCATACAATTAGATCTTCTCAGAGTGTGGGTTACTCTATATTAAGAATAACCTCTAGAGAGGGCTAGTTCCCTTAATATTTATCTCTAAAACTAAACTATTTTAATTTTTGGGATGAAAAGAGAGAAGGAAACTAAAATAGAAAATACTATATAATTGGGTGATGCACCTAAATGATTGATATTATTTGAAATATTTTTGAAACTAAGTAAGATACACATATGAATTTGAAAGAAAACTCTGCATTCAATCCTAAACATCAGTGTTTTAAAAGAAGGCTTGAAAGAAGTTTGCAAAGCAAATTCAAATCCTAGATATTCAAATGACATATAGAGGATGAGATTTTCATAATAGGTATGGAAAGGACCTAAAAAAAAATAAATTAGATGACACTCTTATGATGGTACATAGTCAACTTACACTCTATTCTGATCCAAAAAATATATGCAAAAAATCTTCTTTATTTGATAAAAATGGTTTCAATTACAATTTCTTCTCTACTTCAAGAATTAATTAAAAATGGCTTAAAAAATCCAATATATATGTTGAAAAACAACCTAAATCCAAAGTGGAATTGATTTTAGAGAAGGATTAGTCTTGGTTATTTAACTCAAGACCTAATCCTTTTATAATATAAAACAATTCATCAAAATCTCCAAACTCTATGAAAATTTGCATGGTCTTCAAATTTTGGCATAGAATTAGAGGTGGTGGGTCCATTTTAACTTCTAAAAATACTAATACATGAAAATAAATACCAATAATCAATAATAAATTCATTTTATAAAATTAAACAAAGTCTTCAATTCTTCAAGTCTTCAAAAATTTGCATGACCTTTACTTTGGTGTTGAATTGAGAAGTGGTGAGCCCATGTTGACTTTCCAACCTTTATTGAATGAAAATCATGCCATAATTTGGATATAACTACATATTTAAAGTTATTTAAAGTTATTTAATGTAATTATCTTTCATGAAAATCATGGGAGATGCATGAAAGTAGTCAAATTAGTCAACCAAAGAGACGTGGACTCAAAGACTAGTCAACTTCCACTTGAACTCAACTTGCATGAATTGGAACTTGTGGATTGAATTGAGAATGATATATACACTTAAAAAATAGATATGAAATGTGGTAAATCCAAAATTAATTCATTTTATATATTTTCAATGCCATTATTCAAGTTGACCATTTGACCAACTAGGCCTATTAGACCAAATAGGCCTAAAAGCCAATTTATGCATTTGAAATCCATTAAACCTATAACAAGATGCCATGAAACTTAAAAATACATGGAAAAACTTTCCTAGTCACAATATATTTGATTTTGATGTGAAAACACTTACCATTCAGTCAATAGGGTTAACTAGGCCTATTTTGCTCCATTTTCCTATAGATTGGCCATTTTGATCAAGTTGGTTGGGACACTTACAGGATGATTTATGACAAAATAAATTTTTTAAGATGAATAAAAAATATTAGGATTTGAACTCCATTGATAATTTAACTATCTTGTACTTCATTTTACATTCTTTTGACAAAAAAATGATTTCTGCCCTCATCCTTACAGATCCATGCATAAAATTGACATTTATGAAATCCTCTCTAAATGCATTTTAAATTTTAGTTTGTTTTAGGTTTATCTAATATGATTTTATGGAAATAATATCAACTTTTTCCAAAACTATTTTTTTGAGGGTTTATGAGGGGTTTGAAGCTAAATCTTTTTAATGGTGATTCATAAAGTACAAACCTCCAAATACCAAAATATTTACATTTATGTGTATCAAACTAAGCCACATCATATTCATGAAAATATTGGGTTCCCATGCAAAATATATAAAATTTTATCAAGTGGAGTAATCTACCTGTGGGGTTTTGACTGCATTCCTAGCTACCTATGCTCTTAATAATTGTTCATAAAGAAAAACCCCTAAAATGATATCAATTGTTCATTAATTATAATTAAATATGGGTCTTCAAAACATTCTAAAACAATTTTTTCAAACTCTATACGTGGTGAAAGATATGAGCATTTGAACAGGAGACTTAGAAGGGTGTCTAAAATTGCAAAAAGTGAAAAATTCACCAAATTGAAAATAAATATTCACCTAATTCCCAATTCCTAAAAATATAATCATGTGGTTTTTATTATTATATCAAAACACTTTGAAATCATATTTTTCTTGAAAAGTCAAAAAACCCATTTTTGGCCCATATGCTTGTTTGCTTGCAAAAGCCTATATGAACATGGTTTGATTAAAATTTGGATTTTTGACACTATTTAAAGGTTTTATTATTATTTAAAAAAATAATCCCATGATTTTAAAACTTTTATCTAGGCTTAGAAACCTCTGTGGCACTCCAAAATGATGTCTGCTCTAACGGTGATCTTTAAAAGACATGCTAAGGAATGTTACAAAATAGAGAGTATCTCAACTCATCCAATGGACATGATTTTTTTTATAATGTTACTCAAATCATGATGACCTTTTTAAAAAAAATTGAGGTCTTGAAACCACCTGTAGCTCTTAGAAAGCTCATTTTTTCTCAAAATTGACCCTTGTGCAAGGATTGTCTGCATATTTAAACTTGATAATGTTATTTTGAAGTGAAAATGAAAAATTTACAATAAATTTTTGATTTTTTTCACAAAAATTAGTTCTTTTAGGCCACAATTCCTTATTTTAAAGGGCTATTGAACTATTTTTTGAAAATTTTGAATGATAGGAGTAGTAATTTGGCCTTGATAGGTCAAATTACTAACAATTTTGGAAAATTTTGGGGGTTGATCAGATTATTGGTCAAAGAAATTAGAAATTATAGCTAAAAATGATTTGGAAGTCTTGACGCAAAAATACAATTGACATAAATAACAACAAACATGTGCATGTATGCACTTAGAGGAATGAACAACAACTAGAAAGGGAAAAATCAACTCAAAGCATGTGTGGATGTGCACTTAGAGGAAATAAAAAATAAGAATTATATTATGTACAAACTAACCTCCACCTTGTTGGTCCTCTTGGATCAAAAGGAAAATTCCTTAGTACACTTTCATAATGAGAAGGAAAATGATGTACTACATGTTCCCTTACAAGCTTGGTGGTTGAGAAATCAAGTATATTCTTTGCCAACTCCTTTGGCATGCTCATATGTGGAATAATATGAGAAAATTAAATTACAATGTAAACATACTCACTTGGTGTCTCTTCTTCTTTGTAAAACTTCATATTACAATTTGGTTGACTAGTCTGAGCATAAAATATACTTGTATTACCTTTTGGAAGCATATCCATGTCTGTAGGCTCATCAAGGAGATGATAACCCATTTTGAACATCTTAAAAAAATCTCTATCAATAATAAACCCTTGAGGTGGAAAAATTGAAGGATTTCCCACTTCTTTCTCTTCATTTAACTTGACAAACCTGATCTCTTTGGATGCAATCAGATCATAGTCCCCCTGGAGAAGAGCATATCCTACTGCCAAAACTTCAAACAAGTCATACAATGAACTTTCTAGCTGATTGGTAATATCTGGCTACTCCAAAAATTTATCAATTTGATAAAATATTAAATTAATTTCTTCATTCTCTTCATAAGATAACAAATCTACTTCCTCAACCTCTTCATGAACACTTACATTCTCCTCAGTACACTCTTCCTGAAACTCATTTGAATCTGCAATTTCCTCTTCTAGTTCCCACATGACATGCTCCTCTTCCTTCTTCTGCATGTTGCTCTAGATGGATTTCCAAGATGGAAATGAGTTAGATTCTTGAGGAGATAAGGATAGTACCTAAGTATCTTTGGATTGGATTGAGTGCATGATTTGGTTCCAAGATGGGAAAGATAGAGGCTCTTTTTTGACCTTTTAATTTTGGTTCTCCTCCTCTTTTCTTGTCTTCATCTCTAATTCTCTATTTTATTATCAATATTTTCTTGGAATATATTCTCTTTAAAGTGGTCAATGATCTCAATAGCAGGCCATCCCATAACAATCTCCTTCTTTCTTTGATAGTTTTCTTGAATGCATCTCTAAGAAGGGAAGGTCTGAGAAATGTATGAAGAATTTGGAAAACTCAAAGGGGCTCTTGAAATGGTCTGTTGAGGAGAAATGGATGGCATATAAGAAGGTTTTGGTTTAACCTATTGTTCTTTGAGGCCTTTTAGTTTATCCTCAATGCTCTGAATGTAACCACCTACATCCATAATCTCACCAGTGAGATTGCCCTAATTTTCTCTCTCAACAGGTTTCCATTGCTCTTTTATTTTATATAATGACTCTCTCAGATGATGAATTAGGTGAATATGAGTATCCTGGTCATAATAGCTCCATGATTAAAACTCTAGTGCATGCTTGTCAAGGCTCACTAAAGTTTGTTTAAGTGTTGGTATGGATTGGATAGCCACAAAATGACCATGATTAGGTTGGCTAGATGGGTAGGATGGATCATGATAGGGTTGGTAAGGGGTATTATTATGATGGAATGGCTATTCATAGGGAGGATCTGGGTAGTAATATTTCATATATGCCTGATATAGATCCTCAAACTCCTGGTGAGTATCATAGTGTGGCTGGTCATATTGATCATAGTGAGGATTTATGGATCCATGCTGAAACAAGCCATTTGAGACCATTAGTAAACCAAGTGCTGAAAGTAGTCAATATTTGAAAATATACCTGATGTTCATAACTAGCTTTATGTAGTCAATATTTGAAAAGATACCTAATGTTCATAACTAACTTTGAGTGATTGAAAGTTGCACTAATCTTTAGAATGCCTCCAAAGACTAGTGTGTAGAATGAATGTCCCACTGAGCATGCCAAAAACTATTATCATTATAGAGATAACCCTATTTTAAGATGTGTAATGAACATATTATCTCTAATTTATACAATTGGATCTTCTCAGAGTGTGGGTGACTTTGTATTGAGAAGAACCTTTAAAGAGGGATGGTTCTCTAAAACTAAACTATTTTGATTTTTGGGATGAAAAGGGAAGGAAGCTAAAATGGAAAATCCTATATAATTAGGTGATGCACTTAAATGATTTATATTGTTTGAAAGCTTTCTGAAATTGAGTAAGATACACATATGAATTTGAAAGAAAACTCTACATTCAATCTTAAACATCAGTGTTTCAAAAGAAGGCTTGAAAGAAGTTTACAAAGCAAATTCAAATCCTAGATCTTCAAATGACCTATAGATGATGATATTTTTATAGTAGGTGTGGAAAGGACATACAAAAAGGGAAATTAGATGCCACTTATATTCTGTTACATAGTCAAATTCCACTCTATTCTAATCCAAAAAATATATACAAAAAATCTTCTTTATTTGATAAAAATGGTTTCAATTATAATTTCTTCGCTCTACTTCAGGAATTAATTAAAAAATGACTTGAAAAAGACAATATATATTTTAAAAAATAACATAAATCCAACTTGAAACTGAGTTTAAATAAGGATTAGTCTTGGTTAGTTAACTCAAGATCTAATCCTTTTACAATATAAAACAATTCATCAAAATCTCCAAACTCTATGAAAATTTGCATGGTCTTCAAATTTTGGCATAGAATTGGAGGTGGTGGGCCCATGTTAAATTATAAAAATACTGATCCATGAAAATATATGCCATTACTCAATAATAAATTCATTTTATAAAATTAAACAAAGTCTTCAATTCTTCAAGTTTTCAAAAATTTGCATGACCTTTACTTTGGCATTGAATTGAGAAGTGGTGGGCCCATGTTGACTTCCCAACCTTCCTTGCATGAAAATAAACTCATAATTTGGAATATGAATCCATATTTAAATTGATTTTAAGTTATTTAATTCCTTTATATTGTATGAAAAGCATGAGAGATGCATGAAACTAGTCAAACTAGTCAACTTCCACTTGAACTCAACTTGCATGAATTGGAAATTTTGGATTGAATTGAGAATGATATATCCACTTAAAAAATATATATGGCATGTGGTAACTCCAAAATTAATTCATTTTATTTATTTTCAATTCCATTCTTCAAGTTGACCATTTGACCAACTAGGCTTATTAGACCAAATATGCCTAAAAGATAATATGTGCATTTGAACTCCATTAAACTTGAAACAAGATGACATGAAACATAAAAAAACTGAAATAGACCTGGAAAAACTTTTCTTATCACAATATATTTTATTTTGATGTGAAAACACTCACCATTCAGTTAACAGGGTTGACTAGACCTATTTTGCTCTATTTTCCTGCAGATTAGCCATTTTGATCAAGTTGGTTTGGACACTTCTAGGATGATTTATAACCAAATAAAAATTTTAAGATGAAAAATAAGTATTATTTTTTTACCTCCATTTATTATATTTCATTGAAATGTCTTGTACTTTATTTTACATGTTTTTTTTCAAAAAACAACATGAGTTATGCCCTCATCCATACAGGTCCATGCATAAAATTGACATTTATGGAATAATATATAAATTTACTTGAAATTTTAAATTTTTATAGGTTTATCCAATATGATTTGATGTCAATAAAATAATTTTTTTACAAAACTATTTTTTTGAGAGTTTAGGAGGGCTTTGAAGCTGAATCTTCAAAATAATGATTCATGAAGTAAATACATCAAAATAAAAAAATATTACCATTTATGTATATAAAAATTACCCCCATAAAATTCCTAATAATATTGGGTTCCCATGCAAAATATATGAAAATTTATCACGTCGAGTAATATGCTTGTGGGGTTTTGACTGCATTTTGGTCTACCTATGCTCTTAACAATTGTTCATAAATCACAGACCCTCAAATAATCTAAAATTTTCATAAATTATAATTAAATATGGGTCCTAAAATAATAATAATAATATTATTTTGTCAAAATCTACATGTGGTGAAAGATATGAGTATCTAAACAGGAGGCTTGAAAGGGTGTCTAAAATTACAAAAAGTGAAAAATTAACCAAAATGAAAATAAATATTCACCTTCTTCCCAATTCCTAAAATAATAATAATGGGGTCTATACCATTCTATCAAAACACTTTGAAAGCACATTTTGCTTGAAAAGTAAAAAATTACCCTTTTTGGCTTATATGCCTATTTACTTGCAAAAGCTTGTATGAGCATGGTTTGCTCAAAATTTGGAGTTTTCAAACTATTTAAAGGTGTTATTATGATTTTAAAAAATCATCCCATTCTTTTAAAACTTTTATCTATGCTTAGAAACATTTTTGGCACTCCAAAATGATGCCTACTCTAATGGTGATCTCCAATGGACTTGCTGAGGAATGTTGTAAAAAATCAAGTATATCCACTCATCCAATGACCATGAATTTTTTTTTAAGGGTAATCAAGACATGATTACCCTATGTACAAAATTTAAAGGTCCTGAAACCACCTGTAGCTCTTAGAAAGTTCAATTTTCTCTAAAAATTGACCCTTGTGCATGGATTATCTGCATATTTAAACTTGAAAATGTTATTTTGAAATGAAAATGAACCATTTAAAATATATTTTTGTAAATTTTCACCAAAATTATTTATTTTAGGCCATGAATCCTCATCTTAAAGGGCTATTTAATGGTTTCTAAAAAGTTTCAAATGATAAGAGTAGTAATTTGGCCTTGACAGGTCAAATTACTAACAGTTTGCACACCACTTTGAGCTAAGAGGTGTTACTTTGCCCATTTTGTTTCAAAAAATTTCCATGTATTTTTATTCCAAAAACATTTTGTATCACCTTTGTAATGGGGCATTATTACACTACCCATTTTGTTTCAAACATTTGCCTTTGAGTTTCCCCAAGAACCATCTTTGTCTAGCACTTTTTTAATTGGGCGTTGTAATGCTGCCTATTTTTTTTGAAACATTTGCCTTGGATTTTTGACCAAAACCATTGTTTACCATTTTTTTAAGGATATTTTTTATTCTATCTAAATTGTTCCAAAAAACTTCCATTATTTGGAACCAAGTTACAAAACCATTCATATATTCTATTTCAAAACATGCGGTTACGCTACTCATTTTAGTCTAGCCTATTTGTCTTAGAAAATTTGAGTGTTTTACATTAAATTTTAAATTCAATATTTCAAAGTAAAAATCCTAAACTAATTAGGTTTTACATTGAAACCTCCTTTGATTTGGGCTTAGGTGGTTTACCTTTTGAGTTTGGATTGATTTCTTATTTTGTCTAAATACCCCTTTGCCTAGATTTAATGGTTGTTTATTGTCATGTGCCTTTTTTAACATCCTTGGTGATGAGTTTTATTTCTATGTGCCTTAGATTTTTTTTAGTTTAATTATAAAATGTCATAGTTCTATTTACTAAAGAGTCTTTTGTGAGATAATTACCGAGTGTCTTTCCAAGCCAATTACCTTAGAATTATGTTGTTTTTTCTCCTTTTATCTATTTTATTGTTATGGCTTCAACTCTCACCCTTGGGAGAAGTTTTTTGGGCTTCCCTTGATTGATCCAAAAAATTGGAACAACCCTAGGCTATGGGTATCCCATGATGGGGCTGAATCTCTAGAGTAGGCTGATTTCCTCTTTAATGATCACCTAAAATAAAGTTAAGCCTAATAATTTATGTGAAAATGGTTAGAAAGAGATAATGGATCCTAATAAAGTTAACAGGGTGATGCACCAAAATTATAGTTTAATCCTCTCTACTTGGCTTGAAGAACACTAATGAAATAAGTGAATGACCATGTTCGTACTTCAACTATCTATTCACATATCCATGTGGAGGCTCACCAAATGGTCTAGGTTAAGGAAAATAAAGGAGAGGTCTAAAGTAAGACACTAAATAGTCATGGTATCCACATGCGAGCTTTGATCAAAGATGCACAATGCTAAACATGATGTGCTTGAATAGATAAACTAGTAACTAAGTGGCATCACAATTTGATGAGGGAGAAGTTTCTAACATGCACAAATTAGACATACACACACTATACCAGAATAATGAAATCAAAACATAACCTTTTATTGCTTTAAGAGGCTACAAATTCTTTCTTGGTAGGGTCTGGTCTAACCAAGAGAGGGAATCAAGAGAAACATAGAGAGAGATCTAATGATCTATCTAAAAAGTGATAGATATCTATTTTTTGGCCCCAAGGCCTTTATTTATAATAGAAAAGAGAGAGATAAAGGAGAGGTTATGAAGCTTGTTGTTCTTGATAACCAATGAGCTGTTAGCTTTCAAGTTGTTCTATAACGCTTTTGGTCTAATCAAAATAAGTCATTATGAATGGTATTTTCATAATTTTCTTGAATAGCCTCTGGATCATTATATTTTTAGCAAACTACACTAGAAGACAAGAGTTTCCAAAGGTGGCAAGTCATGATATGGTCGAAAGTGAATGATAAAAAAACTTTCCAAATTCCAAAGCTTTGATATTTTTATCTTACACTAGATCCCATTATGAGGGAAAGATATTTAGGTCTTTGAACTGCCAGGAACACATCATGTCTATTATGAATGGTGGCTTATCAAGGCATGACTTGAAATGATCTTTTCACACTTGCTCTATGACTTATATCTTGAATCAAATTAACTATAGAGGAAAACCAATCTAAGGATATTGGTTTCCCTATAGATATAACACCTTGTCCAATAATTGATCCCATCTGAGTCTGTATCAAGCTCTACTTCCTTTTTTCCTTAGGTTAGGCTCGAGATTGGGATTTTATTTTTGTCAAATTGGGTTTGTCCTACTTGATCACCTTTTATTGAATTATCCTCATTCATTCCTTTGTCAATTTTTAGTGATCTAGCTTGATCCCTTTGACACCTCAACCATCACATGCCATTAGATCTAGAGATCTAGTTAAATGTGGATCATAGATCTTTGGGACCCATCATCGTCGAGCTTAGCTTCTTATTTGTCTTCAAGATCCACTAACCATTTAACTTTCTCCATAATCCCAATACTTTTTGACTACATGCTCTTCTTTAGGTCTCTACCAAGGATTTTTGAACCCCCATGGATAGTTTATGAAGCTTAATTTTGACATTCATGTGAATGTCATTTGACATCTGTGAGAAAACTTTTGACACCCCACAGACCATCAAATTTAAACTCAGGGATTTTTTCCTAGGTAGAAAGTTGACACTTGTGCGAATATTTTTCATATTTTAGCCAACTTTGCAAACTTGTATTTTGAAATACAAAACTTGTGAAGGCACCAAACTTTCAAGAGATGGTCTTAATGCCATAAGGAATAAACCCATTTGATCTATTGGCATGGAAGGATTCCTAAGTGAAGCTATCAAATGCACAAGTTGGCTGGTCCACTTGATATTGGCTAAAACAAATGGCCAAGTATGAAGATCTAGTCATTTTAGTCTGTGGACCAAACTTTGAAGATGCATATCTTCCATCTTACTTCATCACATGAGATACAACTTGGTGTGAATGATCTTGGCATGATAATGAATGACCCCATATGATTGATTTTCCTCGACTCCTTCATATACACAAAAGCCAATAGTATTGAAATAACCATTTATCTTTTCTTACTATTTGGCCCAAATGTTTAGACAAAATATGGATGGAGTGAGTAGAGTAGATGAGTTTCATGTGCTCCCTAGTTTATCTTGATCATTATATAAGGTATTATGCAATTTTATAATGTTTTAAAGGCTTTTGAGCTTCAAGACCTCTTTACTTTACCCACACCATCTTGAGCTTGTCCAAATGATTTGAATTAATTACTCAATTAGGAACTCTACATCAAGATTATTTATCAAGCGGGAATGGATTGGTATGTGGGCCAAATATGGCCAACATTATTGGTGATTCATAAGGAAACATGCCTACTATGCTTGAGAATGTTGTCTATTCACTAATTTGATCCATTATGCGTGGAGTCACCTCTCTACAATTGAGCTGGTCTAGAACCTCTTTTGAAATAAAAGGACACAAAGGAAAAAACAAAACAACTAACTTTCTAAACAAAAGTGCACCAAGGCACTTGGATTAAATCATGAAATATAACCTAACCTAAACTAACTAAATAGAATGAACCTATACAAAACCATTAACTAGTTGTATAAAGTAGCTACTTCTTTTCAATAGTACATGATGTTTTACATGCATGAGGGATACTAATCAAATATGAATAAGTACTATATTTTCAATAAATTGATGATATGATTCTCCTAAAATAAGAACAAAAATGAACTCACCCTTCCAATCTGATTGCTTGGACATGAAAGCTTCATGGAGTGAATGAGCAAGTTGATCTTGTTCTTGTTAAAGCTCAAACTTGTGTTTTGAATTGAGCACAGATTGTGATAGATCCTATTTAAAATATTCCAATTGGGATAGGTAATTTATAAGGAATACTCTTGTCAATACAATAATTGATTGATCATATTTTACCTTGCTCTTGTGCTTTGTCATTTCATCATCATGCTCTTTAGGAATAATCAGATCATAATCTTCTTGAAGCACATAACTATGTGGAAATTTTTGCTTGTCCCAAAAATTATCCTTCTCACAAGGTGATGGTACTTCTATATGTATCTCTTGAGTTCTCAAGATATATTCCTCATCAAACTCACTCAGAATTTGGCCTAAGGATTTCCTTTGTCGAGATCCAACTTATCAATGTCAAATCCATGCCAAGAAGGTTGGTCTAAATCTAATTCTCTCTCTTAAAAAATAAGTGGGTTGCATATTATGATCTCCTCATAATATAAAATTGAATTATCTTCTTTAGATTCATCTATTATTAAAATCTTCCCCTCCATATTTTATACAATAGGCTTTTGGCCTGAAAGGGAGATGGTGGGAGGGTGAAGAAATCCTCCTTGCTCATAGCTTATGAGAGTGTCCTTCTAATCTAGGGATTTGAAGGATACTTTTGGTGGACTTTGAGGGAAGGAGAGAGAGAGTATCTAAACTCTTGAATACAAAGCTCATGGGTCTAGGCTATAATTTCTTGATTAACTCCTTACATGATTAACTCTTCTTTTATTAGAACTGGTTTGATTCTTGGTAAAGATGAGACTTGAAAAGGTGGACTAGGGGATATTTTAAGGTCTTAAAGAGTTTGGATTGAGGATCTACATGGATTTTAAAGGATAATAATATACTACATATGTCTTGAATCAAAATCCCTATTATTGGCACATCTTCCTTCGCACATGCCATCCATTGTTCACCTTCAAGGATGGACCACTTGTATTTGACTAACTAGAAAGCACTCCTTGCTTTCTATATAAGATGGGTAGGGATGACTGGAGAAAACTCTAAACCCATACCAATATCCCTTATCAACCCCATATAGGTTGATAATGCTTTCTTGAATTTTGACAAGGATGTAATAAGATAAGTCTGGACTTGATAAGGGATAGGAGGGGGTGAAGGCCATGATAAGGCTGGTAGGCCTTTGGAGGGATGATTGGAGGGAACATATAAATGTTATCCATCTAATAGGAGGGATACTAAGACATATAATAATAATATTGATCATAATATGGTTGATTGTACATACTAGATAATGATGATTAGGCACTTGGACTACTCAAACTAGGTGAGAGTTGCTCAGAGTCACCAATGGTGTTTGTCAAATGCCTCCAATGGTTTTTATACATAAGAAAAAAACCAAATAATTTTTTTTATTGATTTAGTCTTTCATCCCACCAGGCATTCCAAAAACTATTATGGCTTCAACTTGTACCCTTTGGAGAAGTTTTTTAGGCTTCCCCTGATTGAGCCATAAAATGGGAAAAACCTTAGGATATGGGTATCTTGTGATAAGGATGGACCTCTAGAGTAGGATGGATTCCTATTTGATGCTCACCTAAAATAAAACTAATCGTAGTGATTCACGGGAAAAAGGGTTATAAATATATAAGGTCTCCTAATAAAGTTAATAGGGCAATGCACTAAAATTACAGGTCAATCCTCTTTGCTTGATTTAAAGAACACTAATGAAAAAAGTAAATGTCTAGGTTCAAACTTTAACTATTTGTTCACATATCTATGTGGAATCTCACCAAATGGTTTAAGTTGATATAAATGAAGGATAGGTTAAATTAAGACACTAACTAGTCATGGTATCCACATGTGGGCTTTGATCAAAGATGCAAAACACTAAATATGACATGCATGAAAAGATGAACTTATAACTAGGTGAGATCACAATTTTATGAGGTAGAATTTTATACCACATGAAAAAATTGGACATATACATAATATACCAAAACTTTGAAATCAAAACACAACCTTCTATTTATTTAAGAGGTTACAATTCCATGTTAGTAGGGTTTGGGCTAACCAAGAGAGGGAATCGAGAGAAACATAGAGAGAGATATAATGATATATCTAAAAAGTGAGAGATATATATTTTTTGGCCCCAAGACCTCTATTTATAGAAAAAAGGAGAGAGAAAAAGGAGAGGTTATGAAGCTTGATGTTCTTTATAACCAATGAGATGTTAGCATTAAAATTTTTCTATCATACATTTGGTTCAATCAAAACAAGTCATTATGAATGAGATTTTCGTAATTTACTTAGATAAGCTTTGGATCATTCTATTTTTATCAAATTTCACTAGAAGATAAGGGTTTACCATAGGTGGTGAGTCATGGTCTGGTCAAAAGTGAATACTCTAACCACTTTCCAAATTCCCAAGCTTTGATATTTTGATCTTTCATTAGATCCTATTATTAGGGTAATATATTTAGGTCTTTGAACTGCCAAGGACACATCATGTCTATTCTAAATAGTGGCTTATTTAGGTTTGACTTAAAATGATCTTTTTAAACCTACTCTATGCCTTGGATCTTAGACTGAATTAACTATAGAGGAAAACCAATCTAAGGATATTGATTTCCATATAGATATCATACCATGTCCAATAATTGGTCCCATTTGAGTCCATATCGAGCTCTACTTCCTTTATTTATTGGGTCAAGATTGAGTTCATGATCTTTTTTTTATTTAGGCTTGTCCTAATTGATCACCTTTTATTGAATTATCCTAGTTTATTATTTTTTTAGCTATTGGTGACATGGCTTGATCCTTTTGACACCTCTACCATCACATGCCATCAGATACTGAGATTTATTTAAATGTGGATCATAGATCTTTGGGACCAATAATCTTGAACTTGACTTCTTATTGGTCTTTAAGATCTGTTGACTATTTGACTTGCTCCAAGTTCTTAACACTTATCAGTTGCACGCTCTTCCTTAGGTCTTTGCCAAGGATTTTTGAACCCTAATGGCTAGTTCACAGAGCTTAATATTTACATTCATGTGAATGTTTTTTGATACATATGAGAATGATTTTCAAATCCCATATACCATTATAATTAAACTTATATGTATTTTTTCCTGGGTATAAAGTTGACACTTACATGAACATCTTTCATATTTTGGCCAACTTTACAGAATTGTGTCTTTAAGCATAAAAGCAACAAACTTTCAGGATATGGTATTAATGCCACAAGGAGAAAATAAATTTGATCCACTATCTTGAAAGGCTTCTTGAGTGAAGATATCAAATGCACAAGTTGGTTGGTTCACTTGATCCTGGCTAAAAAATGGCCAAGTATGAAGATTTGGTAATTTTAGTTTGTGGACCAAGCTTTGAAGATGTATATCTTCCATATTGATTCATCATATGAGTTTCATCTTGGAGTAAATGATCTTGGCATGAAAATGAACCAACCCATATGATTTATTTTCCTTGACTCCTTCATATGCATGAAATCTAGAAGTAATAAAATAACCATTTATATTTTCCTACTATTGGGGCCAAATGTTTGGACAAAATCTTAATGGAGTGAGTAGAGTAGATGAGTTCCACATGATCCCTAATTTTTCTTGATCATTACATTAGGTCTTCTACAATGTTGCAGTGTTTTAAAGGCTTGTGAGCTTCATGACCTCTTCACTCCACCCACACCATCCATAGCTTGTCCAAATGATTTAAATTAATTTCTCAATCAAGAAATCTACATCGAGATGATTTAGAAAGTGGGCATAGCTTGGTATGTGGGCCAAATATGGCCAATATTTATCCAACCTAATTACATTAGAATTAGATTTATTTTGAGTTCTTATTTTATATCAACCTTTGTTTCTAAGTCTAGCATTATTTTTTGTATTAATGATTATAACCACCTTTTGGTAAATTATTATTATCCTTTCAACCTATTTCATGATTATTTTATCTTATCTAGATAATTTTTCCATTGATTATAACCACCTTTAGACAAATCAATATCTTTGTTCTACTAGTTTCTTGTTTTTATTCTACCTTTGCCATAGACCTAGATTAGTTGTTTTACCCTTTAAACCTCTTTTATACAGACAAAGGTTGTTTGTCTATAACCTCAGTTATTTTTCACACATTTTAGACCTTTTTTTTAAAGATACCTAGTCATAGATCTAAACATGCCTCATTATACATGTAGTAAGACTATATACAATCTAGACTATGATAAATTTATTACTAGTGACCTCTTTGTTCAATAGCTGTATGGTGATGATATAGAATATGAGATGGATCCATATCCCTCTTATAATATTCTATATGAATAAAAAAGGTGAGACCCACTAGTGTATTACTTGGTGAATACACCCTCCTGTCCAGGCCAAGAGTAAGAAAAAACAACTCAATATCTTGATTAAATGATTTCTATTATTGAATAAATCCAACAATAACATCCCTACTACATAACAACACCAAAGACAAAAAGTTATGATCCATAATTTTTCGATTATAATTTGATATTAAAAAAGATGAAATTCTAATTAGGGTAGTAGAAGTATGAGCCAAATTCCCACCAGACTTCCCACATGAAATTTTTTCTAGTTTGATTAGATCACCTAGTAACATGCCTCATAATCAACAATTTAAATAGGTGTCAACTAGTTATAATAAATATTTAGTGTAAATAACTCAACAAATCTAAAGTGATATTATGAAATGGAAATTTAACATGGATAATCAATTAGAATAGGTACACCAATCATACCAAAATTACACTGACCTAGCTCAAAATTTCAATGTAATGGTTGTTTCAAACACACCATTTATAAAGTTATCTCCTTCAATAGGGTCATAAACAAATTCCTGTGGGCTATGCAAATTATAAAATAGACCCATTTATCCAAAGGACATTGGTAAGAAACATGCATAATGTCCCAATTATGACATAAACTACTGTTCAATTGGAATACCTCACTAAAATGTCATAGATAGCATGCATGCGTATTCTAATTTGAACCAAAGTGGTTCTAATATACATCCAAACAACACAATAGATTCCTCTAACTAATACCATGAGTGGTTTTCAACAATAATAGATAGGTATTTAAGGTTCCCAAACATAAGTAACCTCCACTCCTCAACCAACTACTTCCTCAAGTGCACAATAGGGGAAACTAACTAAAACCAATAAACCAACATACTACTTCAATAAGTGTATAACACTACACCACCTCAACAGGAGGTAATAAATGTTCTACCAAAATAATATTAGACCAATAGACATCAAAAATCATAAATGTTTTTTAACATATAATGTGTTTCTATTGGTCAACAAAAAGTTATAGCTAGTCAACAACAATAAAGCCAAGCCCTTAATAAGTTCCCAATCAACAATAGGTGTTTAACCAACATCAAGGTTCTGATATACAATAGGTAGTAGGTGATAAGATGTAATTTGCTTTCACCTAATAGGTACCACACATATAACAAGGATCTAACTTATAAGACCTTTAACAACATGGTCTTAGCTAGCCAAACCCTCAACAAGTGCCTAATCAACAATATGTGTTTAACCATCAACAAGGTTCTAATGTAAAATAACTACAAGATTCTAGGCAATAGTTTCCTTTCACCCAATAGGTAGTGCACATATAACATGGATCTAACATATAACATATTCAAAAATAGGGCCTTAGTGAATAACATATTACCTTCATACATTAGGGTTAAATGAGAAAACAAAAAATTCTTACCCAAACTCAAAAATACCAACGCATTACACCCAACCAAATATCATTACCACACCCACAATTTTACAACCAAATCTATGTAGCCAACCCTAGCCAAAATGTTTACCAATAATAATCTATCCCAAAACAATAGTATAATATTAATACTCAGATACATATACTTGGTTGTTTGAACAATAAAATAAACATGCCATAGTATGCCATTCCTTCATACCCTAATTAAGGTAATCCACATTTGACCGCATAACCCAAAAAATAACAAGCCATACCATCTAACTTTATAACCCAAGAATTTCAAAAAATGAAGGATGCAATTCAAGCCATCCAAACTAAGAAGCAAACAAACAAATTCAAACTGGATGAAATATGCTTGTATCCATTCAACATAGATTATCTTCAAACACCATTTACTCCAGGTTATGAGCTACCCAAATTTGAAAAATACAAGGGCAAAGGTGACCCAAAATAGAAAATAAATAAATTATTTGTTGATTTCTAACCAGTGGCATATAATGACATATATTTGCTTCTCTTCTTTTCAAGAAGTCTAGTTAGACAAGCCTTATAATGTCTTTTGAAATTGCCAAAGAATTTTGTACTATACTTTGATAACCTTTTTGAGAAGTTTGCACAACATTTATCATATAATCTTGAACATGAGATTACAGTTGTGGATTTGGGCCAAGTAAAGTAGAAAAATGGTGAAATCTTTGATGGTTACTTGAAATGATGGAGAGCACTGGCAAGCTGGTTCACTCATAATTTTATAGACAAGCAATTAGAGCATAACACAATGAAAAAAATACAAATAAGAGATAAAAACATGAAATTGTAGTTAGGGTAGTATAAGTAGGATACAAATTCCTACCAGAATTCCCACATGAAAGTTTGTCTAGCTTGATTAGAACACCTGGTAATGTGCCTTGTAATCAATAATTTGAATAGGTGTCAACTATTTATAATCAATATTTAATGAAAATACCTCAATAGAGATAAAATTCACTCATGAAAGGGAAAGGTATCATGGATGATCAATTAGAATAGGTACAAAAACATACCAAAATTACCTTAACCTAGCTCAGAATTTCAATGTAATGGATTTTTCAAACATACCACTTATAGAGCTATCTCCTTCAATAGGGAAACAAATAAATTCTTTGGGCTATGAAAATCATAAGATAGACCCATTTATACAAATCATGCTAGTAGGAGACATTTATAATGTACCAATTATGAAAAAATAAACTACCACTCAAATGGAAGAGCTCACTCAAAACATGGTGGATAACACACAAGTACAATCTAATTTAAACCAAAGTGGGTCTAATATACTACCAAGAAACACACAGTATATTCCTCTAACCATTACCATGAATGGTTTGAAATAAAAAGGGATATGTACACCTAGTTCCCAAACATAAGCAACCTCCACTCCTCAATTGACTGCTTCTTTAAGTACACAATAAGGTAAACTAGCCAAAAATAATAGACCAATATATTGCCTCAATAAGTGTAGAACACTAAACCACCTCATTAGGTGGAAACAAATGTTTTTACATAATAAGCATAAACAAATATACCTCAAAAATCATAAACATTTCTTAATCTATAATGTTTTTCTATTGGTCAATGAAAAGTGCCAGTTGGTCAACAACAAATGCCAAATCCTTAACAAGTGACTAATTAAAAATATGTGTTTAACTAATAACAAGGTTTTAATGTATAGCAGGTACCAAGTACTAGGCAATAGTTTCCTTTCACCTAATGGGTACCACACATACAATAAGGATCTAACTTACAACACCTTCAATAGTAGGGTCTTAGCCAACAATATGTTCTCTTCATATAGTAGGGTTCAATGAGTAGAGAAATCAATAATACCAACACATTACACCTATCCAAATGATATTATTGTAACCATAAATTACCAACCAAATCAATGTATCCAAACCTAGATATAATGTTTACCGATAACAAAGTATTCCATATCAACAATATAATTACAACGATCAAATACGTATACCTAGTCATCTTACCAAATAAAAAAAACATTCCATAGTATGTCATTCCTTCATACCCTAGTCAAGGTAATCTAACTTTGAATTTGCAACCCCAATAGTAATAGGTCATACCATCCAACTTCCTAGACCAATAATTATAACAAATGAAGGATTCAATTCAATCCATCTAGATTGAGAATCAAACATAGAGATTTAAACTAGATTAAATATGCTCATATCCATTCAACATGGATTATATTCAAATACCATTTCCTTTGGGTTATGAGTGACCCAATTTTGATAAATATAATGGTAAAGGTGACCCTAAAGAGAATCTAAAGGAATTATTTTTTCTTGCCAACTAGTGGCATAAAATGACATATATTTTCTTTTCCTCTTTCTAAGACATCTAACTTGAAAGATCCCAAACTCAATTTGGAAACACAAAATATACAGGTTCTTACAAGACAAAGATATAACTCTGATTATTTGCCTTTAGATAATGCAGATACAAAAATATATTACCCAGATTTGCTTCAATAATGAATAAACAAAAATTATAGTACACAACGATATTATGAAGGGTATAATGAAGCCCAAAATAAGCAAGAACCTAGAAGTGTGCACAAATCTGGACGCTGTGTAAAAACACAGTTACCGACGTCGGTGATGATAATGCCGACGTCAGTCAAAATACTGCCACCGTCGGTCGTCTCTGCCTGCCAATAATTGCCTGATTGCCAGCATCGATCGCTGATCGGCCGATGTCGGTCTATGTGTCGATGCCGGTCTCTGTAAAACCCTGCGGCCCACAACTACAAACTGTGCCCTTCCCTTCTCTAAACCTGCTGGTACGGCCTGGTGCCGATCTTGTATAGATTCTATACCGAACCTGATCTGACTATAAAAATATATAAATCTGGAATCTAAACAATGAATAAATACTTGGAACCCTTTTGCATAGGCTGAACCCTGGTATACTCCGTGAATGGCCTCTGAAGCTCCAAATCTGATCAATAGGCCCAAACTGAATTCCATCACGAATCCACCTCTTGAAAAGGGCTGGGTTTTCATCCAACTCTTCTCCAATCTACTGAAGGTTTGCATCCTCAGAGATTCCAGCTGAATCACCGATTCAAGCTTCTCAGAATAATTTTTGCAAATAGAAGATATTAGATATCCAAATGCTTTGCTTTCCCCCTTCTTTTAAAGCCTTCCAGGAAACTTCTAGAAGAAGTCAATTTTATTTCTATAATAATTTATTTAATTAATTAATTAAACTATCTTAATAGAAAATTGGGGACATTACATAACTATACAAGACTTATAATGACTTCTAAAACTACCAAACAATTATGTATCAGACTTTGATGAATTTTTTGAGAAGTTTGAACATCATTTATCATATAATCTCAAAAATGAGATTACAGTGGTGGATTTGGGCCAAGAAAAATATAAAAAGGTGAAATATTCATTACTTAATTGTAATGGTGGATAAAACTAACAATTTGGTTCACTCATAATTTGCAGGACAAGTAATTGGTTACTATATTTACCAGGAGCCTTCATAGTAATAAATCTTATCATCTAGAGTTGTAATGTGCTCACACATTTGAAGAGGTTATTGAGAAAGGGATATAGATTGAGAAGATCCTTTTCAACAAAGGAATCATCAATCTATCTTCTTCTAGCTAGATCCAAAACCAACATCAAGCCCAATAGTAGAGTTAGAACCAAATATATAACCATAACCAAAACCTTATCTAAATACCAGCTTCAACACCAACTCAGATCAATAATAATGAAAGACCAAAGGCCTACAATCACAATAAGAATCTTTTTGGTAATTAGGTAACTGAATCACATTATGTACAAATAATGTAAACTATGACTATCCATTTACCTCTGTCCATTCAATAACCACCACCTCCATTCATTTATCTAATACCTCCATAAAACCAACCAAAGAATTAAGCACAATTGAAAGAACCTCCTCTAAGGATAATACCACCTATTAACAAAACATTAAGTGACATTCAGGAGCCCATTTAATTTGTATTCCATAAATTGGTTCAAGAAAATATAATTACCTGGCCAATGCCAAAGCCATTTCTTAAAGGAATTAATTTTCCAAAATAGTACAAAAAACATGAATTTTTTGAGTACCATCATGTTAAGGGATATTTTGTATGTCGATGTATCTCAATAAGTCATCTAATTGAGAATATGCTTGATAATGGAGAGATATAACAAGATACCCATGCTCTTATGACCAATTTTAACTTGGGAATCTATCAAAATCAATTTCCTCAACTTAAAAACAACCAACAACACTATCAACAACAACACTGACAAAGAACACCACTGTAAAATAAATTGCAATAACACCAACAACAACAAGAACAATAAAAAATGGTCAAAACCAAGGGAAAAAGGATCAAACTAACCAAAGAGGCCATCATAACATCATGTATACTTACAAAAAAAAATTAGGACATGTCTCAAGTGATCATGTTTCCAACATTACCATTAATCCTTAGAAAAATACCAATAGACCAAGACTTTCACCTAATAATTCCTATCAACCAAAAATTACATACTAACCTCCTTATGTTGGTAATCCTTCTTTAGATCATGTTAGTATCCAAGATCAACATCACCCAAGAATTACCCTTCTAGGTTCTATTACCTCTCAAGCCAATTACCAAGGCCCAATACTTGATCAAGATTGCAAAATTATAACTTGACAAGCTAATATCACCATCAAAGGACCATAACCAAATTTCATGAATGATCCCATTTAGAACTTCATGTTTATAAAAACCAAGCCAAAATACAAAATTGAAGGGAAGACCTATGAAATTGTGGAACAAATATAAACTACATCCACACAAATATCCATTATGGATTTTTTGCATATATCTAGCATCCACAAAGATATATTGAAAGAGTATTTGAGCCAATCCCTTGTACTTGATGATATCATGCCAAATAAATTTCAAGCCATGGTAGGAATTTAGCCCCTAGCTAATGACTTACCTTTGACCAGAGTGACATGTCATCCTTGGGCCCATTACATAATAACTAGTTATACATCAAGATTGGTATAACAAACCATAAGGTTAAATTTATATTTTTAGATAATGGTTCAGGCCTAAACATTATGTCTCTGAAGTTGGTAAATCATCTTAGATATACAATGATCGATCTACAACCAAATACCATTGTTATCAAAGCATATGATAATGAGTCACAAGAATCACAAGGTATTATCAACTTGCAAATGGTCATTGGGAATTTGACCCATGACACTCTATGCCATGTTTTGGACATATAATTATCTTACAATTTTCTATTAGGCTGACCTTAGATTCATGAAATCGGGGCCATACCTTCTATACTACATCAATGTATTAAATTTCCCCATTCAAGAATGGAAGTGACTATACTAACTGATATCCATCCTTACTAGTATTGAAAATGTCTCGAGGTAGATTACAAAAGCTATAATTATCATTTTGGCCTAAATCTTATGCCTAAATTTGATGAAGGAAAAGATGATAAATCCAAAGCCAATTAATCAAGACCAGAAGCTAGTTATATTGACCCTAAGAGCCTAACTTCTATCTCATTTTCACCTCCACCAGATATTGCTAACCATATTTATACATCTAACAAATGTATAGGAGAGTATAATACCCATGAATCTACCCACATTGCCAAGTTGCCATAGAATCCAAAAGCCTATAGGGGACCCAAAGCCAAAACTACTCACATGGAGTGGTGGACCAAGGGAAAATCTCATGTTTCCAAACCCATTATCTTCAAATTGACCTTTAGCCTAAAATAAGACCCCTTAGCTAAAGACAATTCATGGATTTATATTAATGATTTAGTTGATTATTACCAAAGTACCAAGTATCCTATCCCTAAATGGATTATGGGTAATCAAGATTATGAAGGTATAGGCTTGGGGATACATCAACAAGGATTAAATGAGCTGATTAAAATGACCAAGTATAAAGGAACCCATGGTATTATATTTAAATCATTAGTGGGTGACCCTGCATACCTTATTCAAGTTCCTACACTATTAACTAGCAAATATGATGTTGGCAATAATGTAGGGTCTGATTATAGCATCTACAATGACCTTACCAATACAAATTTATTCAACCCTTATGCCATCTATACTGTTAATCCTATTTATCACCCTTTTCCACTTACCCTTTATCACCCACAATTGATTGATTGGGACCAATAAGAGTCAACAATGTCATTAGATGAGTTCAAAAACAATGAGGCCATCTACTATTTTTTGGGATTGAGGGATCATATTCCTCTAAGAAATCATAAACATGGATTTTATATCATATTAGATCTTGATACCTATTTCATAGAGTGGGTGAACTTCCTTGGCCAAAATTAAAAATAAAATCAAACCTTAATGTCTAAAAGTGAAAACCTCTTTAAGGTGATTTCAAACCAAGATAAAAGTAAATAAAAAGGTAAGTCTCTTGGTGAAAACCTATTTTAGGCACCATTAGATGGGTATTTTCACCCCTCTTCACATGAAGAATAGGAGAGTAATAGTCTGAGGATTATTTATGGTTATAAAATTGGTAACAAAGAGTGGAAATATTTTACATAGATCATGTAAAAGTGCCTAGAGGTATTTGTCACATGGCCTTTACCGACATTAGGAGATTCTAATTCATCCTATTTGGGAGAATTAGAAGAGCTAGTCCATCCAAAGGACTTTACCATTGATGACCAATTTACCTTCTTACCAATACTTTTAAAATACGGTTTTACACTTCTTATGGAGGACACTTACGAGTTTAATATTGGGACATCAAAGGACCAAAAATAGATCAAATTAGGTGCATCCCTCATTGAGGAGGAATGTGAAGACTTTACATCCCTTCTAAGGGAGTTGGTTTATATATTCGCATGGGCCTTTTCAAAAATACCATGTTTGGAACCCACCTTGGTTGTACACCATCTTATTATACATCCTAATGCCAAATGAGTTAATTAGAAGCTACAAAAAATGCATCCTCGTATTATTTTGATAGTCAAGAAAGAGATGGAAAATATTTTAGATGTGAGATGCATTAGACTGATTGATTATTTAGAATGGATTTATAACATTTTATCAGTGAGAAATAAGCCATAAGGTATCACAATATACACTGATTTCTAGGATATTAACAAATTCTACCCAAAGGATAACTTTCATCTACCAAACATTGACATGATTGTTGATTCTTTAGATAGATATGTCCCTTATGGATGGATTTTTAGGATATAAAAAAATTAGAATATCACCAAAAGACTAGTAAAATATAATGTGCACCACTCAAGTGATTCTATTTAGACTCAAAAATGTAGGAGCCACTTATTAATAAGACATGATAACAATTTTCCATGATATGATGCATGAAATCATTAAGGATTATGTTGATGACATCTTGGCTAAATTTAAGACCCTTAGTAATATAGTGGAACATCCAACATTTACTAGTTCACAACGATTCATAAATTATCATCAATCATATCATAGATGAATAATAGATGAAGGATGAGAAGTTAATATCATATAAAGACATGGTTGACACTCTTAAAAAACAAATTACTAGCATTCAATTAGAATAGATACTTAGAGATAATAACAAAAAAACTAATGCCATGGCTATAATTATCTCCATGATTCAAATTATAGATAAGCTAAGGAATATTAGTTCTTATGGAACATCTCCTTAACACTGATACATGAATAAGTAACCATTGAGATGGTTTGAAACATTATTGGTCCCATGTATCTTTGGTATCTAGACATTTATGCCTACCTCCAAGACCAAATAATTCCCCTAGACATTCTACATAAGAAAAAAAATCCTTCATCTATAAATCCTCTCATTATACCCTACTTAGACCTACCCTCTATTGTAGAATCTATGATGGAACTCTACTTCATTTTTATCTTTGACATAGTATGGATTAGCATTGAGGAAAGCTCATGAAGGAGTGTGTGGATCCCATACCAACATGGCCATCCTTATCCATAAATTACTATGTACTAGTTATTACTAGTGGACTACGGAAATTGATGTAGCTGGTTATGTGAAAAAGTGTGTGAAGTGTCAAAAACATGTTAATCTAACTTATGCTCTATCCAAACTGATCAAACCACTAATAATAATATGGCCATTCTAAAAGTGGGGACTCGACCTCATAGGCAAGATAAATCCTACATCCTCAGATGGACACAAACATGTCCTTATTGCTACCAAATATTTTAGTAAGTGGGTGAAATCCATTCCCCTCACTTATGTAATTAGTAAGCAGATATCCAAATTCATATTTAACCATCTCATTTACCATTATAGTATACCCTTAGACATTATATGTAATAATGTTAGACCATTTAGAAACAAATATGTGAAAATATTTTGTGCCCAATACCATATCAAATAACATTTCTCTACCACCTATTACCTACAAGCAAAAACCAAGCTAAGGCATCTAATAAAACCATTATTAATATTATAAAGAATATTATCAATGATGCTGGTCATAATTGATACTTTTAGTTATTTCATGCCCTCTGAGCCTACTTTACCACATTTTATAATCTAATAGGAGATAACCCATACTCCTTTGTTTATGGAATTGAGGCCATTCTTCCTATTGAGGTTGAGTTGCCTTTTCTCTAGATTTCGCTACAACACATCATTGATGATGAAGACTATAGAGTAAATCATTTTAAAGAGATATTATTCCTTGATGTAAAGTGTATTTCCACATTCAATAACCTTTAGGCTTATCAAAATAGATTATGAGGCCAATATAATCAATGCGTTAAGTATCGAGAATTCAACCTTGGTGACCTTGTATTAAAATAAAATTAGAAGAACATTAATTATGAGACAAAGCATAAGAGAAAGTTCCAACCTATCTAGTTATGTCCTTATGTAGTTATTTCTAACTACGGTTTTAGAGCATATAGACTCACTATGCCAGAAGGAGATGAACTTGATGAAACACTAAACATGATGCACCTCAAATGTTTTTATGCTTAAGGGATTTGAATTTTTGTCCATAAAGATCATTAAATTTATGTTATGATATACCCATTCTTTATAATTTGCCCTATACCATTCACACCATACCTTATCTTATTGTTAGCCATTTCTTTTTTCCTATCATATTTGGCCTTGGTTCTGATTCATTTATATTTTAGGCATGTTTAGTGGTTTATGATATATGTAGTTACAATAGTTGCTTCAAATTAAAATTTTTTAATGGTATTATATGAAATTAGTATGATAGTGGTCTTAAAAATTTCATCCTTCATTTTTTGTTATGTTCTATATTATTATTCATGCTACTAATTAGAATCACCTATAGGAAAATTAATACCACTTACCCTTGCTATTTTTCTTAATTATAACCACCTTTGTGTAAATTAGGAATAACACCTTTACCATGCATTACCACATCGATTTACCATCACTATGCTAAACCTTACCCTTTACCTATACCTAAACTTGCTAGTACTTAGTCAAACACCTTTGCTATAGGTATAACTACAATGGCTTGAGGTCCTTTAGGACTATATAGGCAACACTTGATTTACATTGAGGTTAGCTTAGTCACCCCTTTGCCATACTCACCATTTTATGAGCATTTTAAAGACATGATCTTACCATTTTGTCAGTGATTCATATTTGAATGCTCTTGACATTTTATGAGTAATTTAATTTTAAATGCTGTCACTATTTTACAAGTTGGACCATTATGTATCTCATAATTATCTAGAGTTAAGATTCCTAGAAAATTTGAAATACATATGAAACATTTAAAAACCCCTAAATATTTGAAAAGACCTAATAAAATCCTAAAAATCACAAAATCATGAAAATTGTCTTATAGTTTTCATGTGAGATATAAATCCATCAAATTTTTCTGGGATAGACATTCTTACCTATCTAGCTTAATTTCTAGACCACCTTTTTCCATTTCCCTCTCATTTTTGGGATAACTACATCGGTTAGAGGTCCACATGGACTATTTAGGTAACACTTGGATACATGGGGTATCTTGATTTAGCTAAAACATGACCATTTTATTCATGACCACTTCTTTGCCTTAAGGATTCTAGGTGTTCTAGCTATTTCATAAGTGATCACTTGTCCTTTAGTTTCTCGATCCTTATTATTTTATTATGCTCTCATCATTTTATGAGAAACATTAATCAATGCTCTCATAATTTTGAAATCAAACTTAGCCAACACTCTCACCATTTTAAGATCAACCTTATCAATACTCTCCCTTTTTGTGAGAAACCTTATCTAATACTCTCATTATTTACAAGTAACCAGAGCCAATACTTTCACCATTTTTAAGAATAACCTCTTCTAGTGCTCTCACCATTTTGTGAGCAATCTCAGCCAATGCTCTTACCATTTTATGATCACAATCTCATCCCAATCCATAAATGTAGTGAACACTATCAATTTAATTCATTAGCGGATACTCGTCTCTTGTCTTTTAGTATGGTTTTAACTTAAACCATGCTCTTGAATTTGCATAAATTATTTGTGTTGATGTGTTAATGACTATGAACATCACCCCCTTCATTTAGTACACACTCACCATTTTGTGAGATGATTACTATATTATTCTATGATCATTTTATTTATCATAAATTTTATTCTATCCCATATCTTAGGAGAACTACATTTGGCTTGAAGTTCATGTTGGACCTAGTGTCCAAGGAACTATGTAGGTAAATACCACTTGCCTAGTGCATCTGGAGTCAACTCAACTACCCCTTCCTATTTGTTATATTCATCTCATTTTTTTATTTGTGTCATTGTACCCTATAGCCTAGGGGAAAAATTATGCTATCATACCCCTTATCATTGATCCTTATAGCCTAAGGTCAATGTTTGTTGTCTTATTTATGTTGTTGTTTCCCTATATCATAAGGGCAACCTTGTACACTTTGTTCTTGTGTTTTTTTACCTATGCCATTATTACCTATCTTAGGGGTAACCGTGTTTCCAAGAGTAACACCTCTATTACACATACATAAATTTTTTGTTTCTTGTATTTTGTTTCTTACTAACATTGTGACTAACATTATTTGTATATTGCTATTTTTTTAGTTTAGTTAGTTAGTTTGTTATGTTTATTTATTTTATTCTATTTGTTTATTTTGTTTTGTTTGTTTTGGCATCAATTTTGTGGACATTACAATTGTAATGAGGTAGTCTATAAAATTTTAGGATATAAATGAAGATAAAATCCACTCTAGTGCACAAGTTGTAGGTATGCATTTATTTCAACTTGTTGAAGGAATAATGGGTAAGACACCTAGGTTGTTGACAAGATTTTTGATGGAGGTGTGGTTTCTGAAGATAGTGGATTTCTAAGCGAGTTGGATGGATGGTTTGTTGCTAATATAAAATGGGTAGATATTTAAAATAAACTCAAAAAAGTGAAGGTAGGGTAAGGTAGAAAATAAGACTCTATGGTTCTTGGAAATCACTTCCCTAGTTGGTTCTTAAATGAACTTATGCTTTCAAAACCTATGCCTATTTCTAGCAGAAATTACACACATACAATCAAACATGGCTAAGAAGTCTATGGAAACAAAGATGTAGGACATTAACAAGCATTAGAAAATTTTTACTCTTTTAGGGCATCTATTGCACACCCTTAATTAGGTGATTATGGTTCGGGTTAATGAATTATTTGAGGCAACTATTACACACACATAAAACTACATCAAAGAAAGCACTAGTACATATTCAAAAATATGATTTGATTTGAAATTAACTATTCTAATCAATAAATTAACTAATACTTAAATAGTTATTGCACATTTATAGATTAGTACATCAATAAAAACAATCAAAAATCTATTTCTCATCTATTACACACTAAAGATTATCAAAACACACAACCATGGAAATAACAACTAATTGCATAGAATTTGGAAAGAAAATACTCAAACACTTTGATGATGATCAAAACTACTTCCTTGACTTGTATTCAAAATTTTTTGCCCAAAAATCTAAGTTGGGTTACAACTGTATATATAGAATTGGGAAAGGGGTCACCTCATCCTCAAAGTTCATACATGGTTGTTACATTTAGTAGTTAGAACATATTAACCATATAGAAAAACTTATAGTTATTAATTAAATAAGTTGACCTTTACAAAACCATGCAATGTATACATGTGTAAAAAACATAGAGTAAAATTTCACAATGAAAGGCTCAAACTACAAGAAAGTTCTAAATACATCCACCATTATAAAACTTTACATGCATGAAAGCTTAGCCTATCAAGGTTTAATCATATGAATCACTGCATGCACCTTGGTTGACATGAACATTAAGGTGGTAGTTAAATATTTTGATGCACCACCAAAATTCCACTTTTTATTTACTTTGTTCTCATCATAACTTTATGTGCTACATCATGCGACTATTGTATAATATTCAAATTTAGCAACAGTGGTCGATAAATTATTTTAACCTACCTAAGGATATTTACATGCCCATCCTTGGTTATCTAAAATTTATCCTTGAAAAATTTGACCTTGATTACCTTCTTTTGGGCCTTACTTAATTGAGACTCTATCTCTTGAAGTGTTAGGCCTTGTAAAATTTTCTTGAAATCCTCCATCACTTCTTAAATAAGTTTGTCAAAACTGATCCTTTTGATTAATTTACCAGTGGCATCCTTCACTTTGGATAATTTCAACTCATGCAAAATTTTTAGGAGATGGGCCTCATGTAACTAATGCTTGGGGATTAAAGTCCCAACTAATTCTATCCATTCCTTTACCTCTTCCTTCTTGATGATAACCAAATTTAAGGCATTAGATGCCTATAATGTTGTCATGTGTTCAAGATGAATACACAAATATTTGACTATGTATACAACTAACATATTCAATTTAAGACTGTCATCTCTCAAGGAATTAAATAATTGGTTGGAATTACTCACATGAGGGGCCATCTCAACCTTCTTGAAATTGATTATCGTTAAGGAGTTATAACACCTATAAGTTTCTTCTTATACCTCAACTTCTATACCTATAAGAATGTGTACCATATTTGCCTTCTCTTTTAGTTACTCCACCTCGATCTCTATTGTCTGAACTTTAGCCTCAAGCTCCTACTGAGCCAATTCTATACCTTTGTGGATAGAAACTATTATATACTTGTGTGCCTATGTTAGGTCTATAATATTTTCAATATATAGAGACTGCCCTAGCCACCTGCTCTACTTCTTCATGGTGGAGATCACTTCTTGTCTTTCTTTAAGGACAATTTTAGTGCCTTTGTCATCATATATCTTCCTCTTCCTCACTCTCTGAATGCTGCTAGATGGGGGATCAAATAGAGTGGAAACTAAGGGAAGCTCAATGATTTTAAAGCTTGGAATTTGGGAAGCCTTACTTCTTAACTCAACTACCCATGGAGGACTATCTAATTAGGATGCATCAAAATTTATGATAAAAACCTCTTCCTCATCCTCTTCTTGAACCTATTATTTCTTTTAGGGCCTGAAAAGGATGTCAAGTAGGGAATAACATATAATTTTTGACCAATCCACTCCTCTAAATTGAGAGAGTGGGTAGATCATGATCACTTGATGCTTGGCTTTCCTTCTCTTGCCAATTTCCACTATGGTTTATTTTTTGGAAGTGATGGATGGAATCAAAATGGAAATTTTGGTGGAATGGACATGAAGTTGTGGGGTGGATAAAGTAGTCTACACCTTCTTACACATCTTCTTCCTTTTAAGGGCTTTGATAGTGGAAGTACTAGTAGGGATAAATGAGGTAGGCAAGGGGAGTGTGATGAAAGTGTAAATAAAGGGATCAATGGAGGTGGAAGTGGGCATTCCCACCTAGGGTGAGATTATCAAAAAATAAATTGAAACTTGTCTAAATATTGGTACATAAGATAAAGGAAAACTTACAAAATGATGGGTACCCAAAGAGTTGATGTTATGGGCCCTGCTTGAAGGCTTATGTCCTTATTTATTTTCATATCTACTTCTTCATTAGATTCATCCTCAATGTCTTTGATTATCGCAACCTTTTCCACCTAAATGTAGTAGGAAATCATTATGCTGGTTCCATTGTAAGACTACATGTAGGAGTCTTAGGCTTCTTATTATAGACCAAAGGGGTATTCATTTATGTGGGGTAGTCTTGGGATGTTGGTGATGATACTTTTGATGTTGCTATCCCAATGGATGTAGTAATATATACATGAGGAATAGTAGTAGATACTTTAATGGTGCTCATAATTGGTTGTTTTTGTGTTATTCCTTCCTCATCAAAATCTAAACTGATGGGATCCCTTGCTTGTGCTCCTATGCTATAAATAGGCTTATGTAGCTTGGGGTATTTATTCATAATATTTATCTTTAATGGGAGGGCTTAAGATGAGGGACCTTTTTGGTCCTTAGATTTCTTCTCAGACTATCCTCTTTAAAAATTAGAGTGCTCTCATCCTTTGTATAGAGCCTTCCTACTATCCAATTCTCTAGCAGTGACTAAGGGGTCATCTTGGATCATTTTCAAATTATATTCCTTCTATATAATGATCCTAGATATCTTAAAAACATCCTCATTATACTTTGAATTAAGAAATATAAAATCATATTGATATGGGTCATGGCTATAAGGTATGTTAAATTCTTGTATGTGCTTTTGAGCCTACCCATGAGGATCCCAATATCTATGTGTAAGATAGTAAATGGATAAATTTTGAATTTGACACCCACTTCCATGAAATTATTCCTCATTTTATAAACCATTCTTTCAATTTTTATATTGTGGCTAAAGAATAAGGTTTTCTTCTATCTGGACAAGTCCTCCTCAATACTCCACCATAGTTGAAAAGCAATTTCTTGCTCAACCAAATTGTTTGGAATGTACATAGGAAGACACAAAGGATTAACCTTATTCCCCCAAATCATGATTATTGTGAATTTTAGGTAGAGGAAATAAACCCCTTTATCATCTAGGTTCTTTATGATATTTGGCTTGATTCTAGGGATAGGTGATCCATGAATGGCTTGCCAAACCTATGAATAGACATCCTCTAATATCTTGACCATGTTTTTGGTATATGTATATATGTTAATAAATTGATAATGGTCACAAATTCTATTATTTTCACAATTGGTGGTTGGAGTCCATAATTCTACAAGGTATCTATAATAGGTACCCATAACTACATCCAACAAAGAGGACACCATGTAGAAATTACCCAAAGGTGTGGGATGTCTATTCTTATGGATTATATTTTCTCTCAAGTGAGAGCTAATTATTTAATCCATATCATATGCAATATCATGGGTAAGTATCATATACAATAATGGCACCTAGTCTAAATTGACAAAATGAAAACTTGGCATACCATGTAGTTGATTAAGGAGAGCCATGCCAATGCAAATCCCCATTTTAAATTTGTCGATCAAAATTACTCCTTTCAGCTTCCTTCCCTTTCATGCAATGGTCTAATCTAGGAGTAGCCATGAAAATAGTGCTAAACTATGCTAGTGCTTGTCAAAATAAGGATCAGGTATATTCAAAGATAAATAGCTTTAAAAGTTATCTCTTAATATGCATGAAACCACTATGTTATTAATAAAATGATGCATGGAATCATCTTGTGATATCTTTCCTAAGAAAAAAATCATGTAAAAGGTCAATACATGGCATTAATTCTAGCTTGGAAATAGAAAAATGTAATCTTTAACATTTGAAAGCTAATAGTTCCTTGACAAATATTCTATCCATAAGTGTCATCTCATTTTCTAGGGAAAATACATCCATAGAGTCGATGATGTCCCATAATTTTGAATAGTTATGATACCTATCTCCAAATATTATAACATCAAAGATTGTATGTATGAATTCCATGGAGTCCTTAATTAAATATGGGGATGATATATTTTCCCCTCAAAATTCCCTAGATAAAGATGCCATTAATACATATATATGCTCTATGTTGCTTGCAATCTTCCTCTATGTGCTATGTATGCTATGAAAATAATTTGGCTTTAACTTAGTCATTTTTTTTACTCATATTATTCTTGAGATAGTAGCTAGGGATATTTATCACTATAGGAAAGTAGGATACTTTGAATGCAAGTTAGTTTAAAATCAATGATAGATTTAATAACTATAAATCACCTATATAGGATTCAACATTGAATAGAAATTCATGTGACATAAATGTGTTAGTGATACAGTGGATTGCACCTGGGGTAGGAGGCCGAGCTCCTACTTTCCACACATTAAAATGGAAACTCCCCTCTCACCTGTGGGACTGGCGAAGCTAGAGGGGAGAGTCTCTAGGTAAGGGCTAGCTCCCTTTGATGCATCTGTGTTGTTCCAATAAGTGATAATACAAGTGTATATATATATATATATATATAATGGGGGGTGAAAAAGGGAGAAGGATTACAAGAAAACAAATCTACTCTAAAAGAGGTGATGCACCAAATGATTTGACCTTCTCACACTCACACTTGAAGTCAGACAAACACATACGTACACTTCAAAATAGCAGAAGGACCTAGCTGTAGGAAGCTTAGTAGGGAGGCTTTAATGGAACACAAGAAAATAGAGACTCACCAAAAGTGTTGTAGAAAGGCAAACTACATAGTAACTTCTTCTGTCTCTGCACCTCCAAATATAGCTCTCCTTGTCACCTGTAGAAATGTCACCTTGTAGACACTAGGTATGTTGGTTTTAAACATGTGGAAGCATTAAGAAGTTATGACTAAACACAAAATGACACTCAGACACACACAGAGGTATCTAACCAGAATAGAGGTAAAAATGCATTTATTGATTTTAGGTGAAAATTTTGCCAGGGCTTTGCCTTACAAATGTGGAAGATGATTTTTTAAATGACAAGTCTCTAATATATAGAGGAAGGAAGGAGGCCTTTTGGTGCCCCTTTTTACAAATGACCCATGTGCGCCCCTATCATTGGGAAGAGCAAGCCACTCAAGACATCAATGAGCCATGCTATTTTTCTGCTTGTAAGACTGCTTCTTCAAGGTGATTACATGGTTTGTCTACTCATTAATGTGAAATGAAGAAATGGGTTGCACTGCTAGCTATTTGCACCTCCTAGTAATCAATTCATGGGCACTGTATCACCTATTGGAGTAACTTATTGAATTGGTGCCTCCCTTCACCACTTGGGCTATTTACCTATTCCTACACTTGGCATTTCTCTCTTTGTTCTCTAGGCTTTTGTCCTTTTCCTTCTTTGTCTCCTTCTACTCCTTCAGCCCTCAGGGGCAATCTTCTGGTGGGTCATTTCATTCTTTGGGCTCTCTCCATGGTTAGTGCGCAAGTATTTAAAAACCAATAGCTATTTCTCTATCTTAAAATTGACGTTTGCACAGCTGTCATCTTAAAATCAAACTCAATGGCTAGTCCATCTTCTTAAATTTGATGGCTTTCAGGACGTCACCAACTTTGGCAAAAATTTGTTGGGTCTTTTTTGTGGGCTTCTCCCATAGGTTTTTTGCTTCAGGATTTTTTCCCATAGACAAAAAGTCTATAGGAATTGGCTGCTTTGACTTCCTTTATTGATCCTTCCTAGAGGGAAAAAAACCCTTTGTATTCTTGAGAAAAGTCCTCCTCCTCGATGAGAGCCCTCCACAAGGTTACGTACCCTTTGGGTGGGTCTCTTACTTGGGGTCTTTGAACTGTGGCCTTCCTATGAATTCATTCAAACTTTTTGTCTGAAGGAATTCCTTCAAACAAAAATTTGAAGGAATTTTGACTTAAGAAAAAATCCCAAAAATTTACCCCTTTGGTTGCTTTTGAGTTGTTTCTTGCCCTCCATAAGAGCTCCTATCCTTCAGCTTTGGGGCACCTCATTGAACCAACCCATTGAACTAAAATTGGTTCAATGGTTTAACACTACGCATCGAGCCGATTGAACTAAGCCTATTAAACCATTCACTTGAACCACTCATTGAACCAGTTCAACGGTTCAACACTGTACACCGAGCTAATTGAACCAAGGTAATTAAACCAAGCGCTGAACTGAATGTTTGAACTAATCGATGAACTTAAGGCATTGAACCAACACATTTGAACCAAGCGTAGAACTAAGTTGATGAACTTGTTTATGAACTGAAGGTGTTAAACTAAGCTGATTGAACCAAGGCAATTGAACCAAGTGATGAACTGGTTCAATGGTTCAAAGGTGCTAACTCTTAGAAGATTATGTCATTGAACCACTCTTCCAAATTTAAGGAAAAGTTCCTTCTAAAATATTTTGGCCCTCTTTCCATATGAATTTCTTTAGGCAAGAGTCTGAATAAGCTTTGCAAAACCTTGCACTTTATAAACTAGTTTAACATCTGTCAAAGATTACACCTACAAAGTTCATAGAAAAAACTCACTGCTGAGTCCATAGATTTACACCTGTAGAGTCTGTAGATTTCTAAAACTTGTACAAAATCAAAAAAAAGAATTGGCCTAAAATAGCAGAGGAAGAAGGGGACTAATTTTTGGCTTTTTACACCAAAAATGGTCAACAAAATGGTGACTCCTAGGGGAAGCATGCCTGCTATGCTTAGAAGCTAGTTTCCTCAAAATCCATTGGGTATGGGGTTAGATTGTAACTTAAAGATCAGTAATAGATCTAATAAATTTGGAACCAATCATGAAGATTTACCTCAAAAGGAAAATGAAAGCACACACAAAGCTAAGAAAACTACTAACATGTGCAAAAAGCACTTAGGGAAAATAGGAGAAAAGCAAGGGAAAATATATACATGATGGAAGAGGGGCTCAATGGTAGTGCTTAAGATGTATCCCATCAACTGGGATATATAGTTCTTCACCATCCAACTTGGAGAGATGGAATGCATTATGTTACTTACACTGAGTGATTATGTATGGGCCACTCCATAGGGCATCAAATTTTGCATGTTTTCTAGGATTATCTTGGTCTTCATCCCATTTTAAGATAATGTCTCCTTTAGAGAAACCTTTTGATGAATATTTCTTATCAAAGTGTCTCTTCACTTGCTGTTGGTAGCTAGTCATAGAAGCCATAACCTAGTCCTTTGCCTCTTGGAGTTCCATAAGCTCACATAATCTAACTTCCATGCTATTTCCTTCTTCTAATTGTAGCTGGCGAGTGAGATCCAAGGCTGGCAACTTGAGTGAAATGGGGAACCTCAATTAAACCAAGCCCATTGAACCATTCACTTAAACCACTCATTGAACCAGTTCAATATTTCAATGCTACACATTGAGCCCTTTGAACTGAGCTCATTGAACTTGAAGCTTCTTGAATAAAAAGCCACTGAACCAAGGCCTTAAACTTTGTCAATGAACTTAAACATTGAACCAATGGTTGAACCAAGGCCTTAAACCAGTGATTGAACCAACAATTGAACCAAAGCCAATTAATTTGATTCTTCATATGCCAAAAGACTAACCTATAGAGTCTATAGAAAAGATTCTCCTATAGAGTCTGTAGAAATCCAAGCTCTACAGAGTCCATAGATTTTCCACTTGCAGAGTTCATAGATTTAGACCTATAGAGTCCATAGATTTAGACTTGTAGAGTCCATAGAAATTTTTGGACTTATGCAAAATCAAAAAATGAAATGGCCTAGAATAGTAGGGGGAAAAGGGGACCAATTTTTGGCTTGTTGGGCAAAAAATGGTCAACAAATTGGTGACTCCTAAGGGAAGCATGCCTACTTATGCTTAAAGACCAGTTGCTTTGTAGTCCATTGGGCATGGAGTCAGATGTAGCTTGAATAAATATTAGCAATAGCCCCAAAAGATCCAAGAATCAAACATGAAGATTTTTACCCCAGACATAAAGGAAAACACACACAAGGCTAAAAACACTACTTGTGCAAACTACACTTAGGGAAAGCAGGGTTAAGAAACTGAGAAAAAAGTACTATATATAACTAACTAGGTACATCTACTCCCCTCCTAGATAAAAGGGAAAAATTCTTAAGTCCCCTTCCTGGAAAGAAGACTTATGATTCTAGACAAGTGGCTGAATGAAAAGGAGATTTGGTGACCTGATCCTCTTGCCTGTCACCTGGATTGGCTCGTATTTGAGTGGATCAGATTCAAACATGCTTCCAACATATAAGTAATCTATTTGTTCTTGGAAGCTTGCCTCTTATTGATTCTTCAAGCTGGTGTATCTCATCAAGAAATCAATCACTGTTGGCTCATCACCATAAGCCCCTTGATATGCATCATTGACTGGCTTGTTCTCTTTTGCCTCATGCTCAGGTTCCATGGTATGACCATCCTCCTTGATAATTTCAAATAAGGTATCTTCAGATTCATTAACCTCTTGAAGGGGTAAATTTGAAAGACTACAGCCCCTTTGCATACTTATTTGAGTCCCAATGCTGCCTTATCCACTCTTATCCAACTCATAGCCTCCTTGAAGAATAGTGCAGCTAGCCCCAATGACTTCAAATGAATCCTTAAAAACATGAACAAGAGATTTTCCATGCTCCTCCATGTCACCTAAGGTTATTTCCTCCTCATCCATACTCATGAAGTATCCCTGGTTAGTCATAAATTGAGCATAATCTATATCAGGCAAGGCTTGATAGCTTTTTTGGAGGTGTGTGGATGGAGTGTATTTAGACATGGAATTTGCTATTTGGTCTGAAACATCCATCACACATTCACTAAGGAGATGTACTCTGGACTCCAATTCTACAATCTACCTATCCATATCTTCTTGGAAAAGCCTTTCCAAGAAGTCACAATCATTATAGGGAGCAGGAGCAGCCCCATCTTCTTCAAGGTTTTGAGAAAAACTTTTTGTTCCTCTTCCTTTCTACCCCAAGATTCCATTGTTTGCTTCCAACTCATGATCTTGGGATTGGAATATTGCTCTTATGAATAGGCAGTAACTTTATCCTCTTCAAGGTCTTGAGCTGGTTCATGATGTTCCTTCTTCCAGCTCAGAATTTGGAGATCATGTTGAAAGACTTGAGGAGGTTGGGGAAGATTTGGGAGGGTCTGCTCATGTATAGGAAGAGCTGTCTGAAAAGAGGCATGCTCAAAATCTAGGCACATGGGATTGAGGGTAAGATCGATTGATGCATCGAATGAGTTAGAATGAGCAAGTGCCACCTGATAGAAAGGATTTGGCACACAAGAGGGAGTTTTCTCTAGAATAGGGGAGAGCAGACCTTGGGCCAAGATTTCTTGATTTTCATCCCTCCACTTTACCAAGACTTCATCAATATTGAAATTAGCTTATGGATTGGTGGAAGGGGTGTCTTTTGGCATCAGCTCCTCTATAAAGTCTGAAAACTCTATCTCTCTTTCTCCAAGCAATCTTGTCTTCTTTTCTAATTCCTCAATCCGCTTGGCCAGATCATCCTCATTTTGTACCTCTTGGAGCTTGTGGGAATCATCATAGAGGTGGGGAGTGCATGAAGATTGCCATGAAATGTAAGGAGCTTCTTGAGGAAGGGTGGGAGGGACTTGAAAAGTACTAACCTCATTTTTTACCTCACACTCTTAGACAATGTCTTTCTCCTCCTTGCTATTCCATGACTCAACCACTTTATTCCAACTCAAGCTATTCAGACTGGGCATCTCCTTTAGGGGTGATGGGGCTACAATGTGAGAGGGTAGTGAAGATTTAAATTCCACTTCCTCACTACCAAAATGGACTACTACATTTGAAGGTTTGCCAATTTGATCTGTCTATCAAGATTAGCCTTAAACACAAGATTTGCTATTTTGGAACTCTCCTCAACATGATTGGGAAAGGAATTTGATAGGTTTGACTTGGGTCATAAGCAAGGGCTATATATGACTGATATGATACTTGGGGTAGTGAGTATGTAGGTTGATAGACTTGGTAAGGCTGCCTCTCATGAATACTTAGCTTCTCTTCCAAAGATGCAATCAAACCACTCACATCCAACATCTCACTTGTAAGCCTGTGCCAATTGGCTCTTTTAATAGGAGCCCATTCATTCTTAACCTGATCCAGTGCATTCTTCACTTGATGGATGATGTGATCAAGAATTTATTGGCCACATCCCCTTATAGTGTCAAGATCTATTACATATTTTTCATATCCCAGTAGTGCTCATTTGAAGGTGGAAATGGGCTAATTGGCAAAGAGACTGGGTTGAGTGGGAGAAGTGACATATTGAGAAGACTAGGCATAAGGCTGATATAGCTTATGATAGGGCTAAGACCAATCATATTGGACCTGATAAGGATCAACATAAGGTTGGTGTTGATCATAGCCATGCTAGCCAAGGAAAATAGGGTCCATGGCTCTAAACAATGGGATTATACATACCAAAATATTGTTTCTTGATGGTACGGTACCAAAACTGCTTAACCAGTTGATTTAACTCAGAGTCACTATTGGTGTTGATGTAAAATCCTCCAAAGGGTAGTTGGTCAAAGAACACACCAAAAATTCTTCAACTCTATGGACACAACTTTTCCTAGTTGGTCCCACCAGGTGTGCCAAAATTATTGACGTAGTGGATTGCACTCGGGGCAGGAGGCCGAGCTCCTACCTTCCACATGTCAAAATAGAAACTGCCCTCTCACCTATGGGACTAGTGAAGCTAGAGGGGAGAGTATATAGGTAAGGGCTAGCTCCCTTTGATGCATCTGAGTTGTTCTAATAAGTTCTAATATAGGTATATAGATATATAATGGGGGGGGGGTGAAAAAGGGAGAAGGATTACAAGAAAACAAATCTACTCTAAAAGAGGTGATGCACCAAAATATTTGACCTTCTCACACTCACACTTGAAGTCAGACATACACATACATACACTTCAAACTAGCAGAAGGACATGGCTATAGGAAGCTTAGCAGGGAGGCTTTAATGGAACACATAGAAATTAGAGACTCACCAAAGGTGTTGTAGAAAGGTACACTACATAGTAACTTGTTCTATCTCTATACCTCTAAATACAACTCTCCTTATCACTTATAGAAATGGCACCTTGTAGACACCAGGTATGTTGGTGTTAAACCTATAGAAGCATTAAGAAGTAATGACTAAACACAAACTGACACTCAGACACACATAGAGGTATCTAACCAAAATAGAGGTAAAAATGCATTTATTGATTTTAGGTGAAAAATTTGCCAAGGCTTTGCCTTACAAATGTGGAAGATGATTTTTTAAATGACAAGTCTCCAATATATAGAGGAAAGAAGGAGGCCTTTTGGCACCCCTTTTTACAAATGACCCATGTGCACCCATATCATTAGGAAGAGCAAGCCACTTAAGACATCAATGAGCCACACCATTTGTCTACTTGTAAGACCACTTATTCAAGGTGATTACACAGTTTGTCTTCTCATTAATGCAAAATGATGAAAATGGGTTGCACTACTAGCTATTTTCACCTCCTAGTAATCAATTTATGGGCACTATATCACTTGCTGGAGTAACTTCTTGAATCGGCACCTCCCTTCACCACTTGGGCTATCTGCCTATTCCTACACTTGGCATTTCTCTCTTTGTTCTCTAAGATTTTGTCCTTTTCCTGCTTTGTCTCCTTCTACTCCTTCAACCCTTGAGGGCAATCTTCTAGCAGGTCACTACATTCTTTGGGCTCTCTCCATGGTTAGCACGCAAGTATTTAAAAACCAATGGCTATTTCTCTGTCTTAAAATTAATGTTCGCATAGCTGTCATAAAAATTGAACTCAATGGCTAGTATATATTCTTAAATTTGATAGCTTTTGAGACATCACTGACCTTGGCAAAAATCCATCGAGTCTTTTTTGTGAGCTTCTCCTACAGGTTTTTTGATTCGGGCTTTCCATAGACAAAAAGTCTACAGGAATTGGTCGCTTTGACTTCCTTTATTGATCCTTCCTAGGGGAAAAAAGACCCTTCAGCTTCTTGAGAAAAGTCTTCCTCCTTGGTGAGAGCCCTCCATAAGGGTACGTACCCTTCAGGCGAGTCTCTTACTTTAGGTCTTTAAACTACGACCTTCCTGTGAATTCCTTTGAAATTTTTGTCCAAAGGAATTCCTTCAGACAAAAAATTGAAGGAATTCTAACTTAAGCAAAAATCCCAAAAAATTACCCCTTTAGCTACCTTTGACTTGTTTCTTTCCCTCCGTAAGAGCTCCTATCCTTCAGCTTTGGGGTGCCTCATTGAACCAACCCATTGAATTGAAATTAGTTTAACAGTTCAACAGTTCAATGCTGTGCGCTGAGCTGATTGAACCAATCCTGTTGAACCATTCACTTGAACCACTTGTTGAACTAGTTTAATAGTTCAACACTTCACATTGAGCTGATTGAACCAAGGCAATTAAACCAAGCACTAAACTAAATGTTTGAACCAATTGATGAACTTAAGGTGTTGAACCAATGCATTTGAACCAAGCATAGAACTAAGCTGATGAACTTGCCGATGAACCGAAGGCATTGAACTAAGCTGATTGAACCAAGGCAATTGAACTAAGTGATGAATCAGTTCAACAGTTCAAAGGCGCTAACTCTTAGAAGATTATGTCATTGAACCACTCTTCTAACCTTAAGGAAAAGTTCCTTCTGAACCATTTTGGCCCTCTTTCCATATGAATTTCTTTTGGCAAGAGTTCAAAGAAGCTTTGTAAAACCTTGCACTTTCTGAACTAGTTTAACATCTGTCAAAGATTACACCTATAGAGTTCATAAAAAAAACTCACTACTAAGTCCGTAGATTTAGACGTATAGAGTTCAGATATTTCTAAGACTTGTGTAAAATAAAAAAAAAAAAATTGGCCTAAAATAGTAGAGGAAGAAGGGGACTGATTTTTGGCCTGTTACACCAAAAATGGTCAACATGTGTAATGTTTACTTTTCTTCTATTCCCTATATAATTCAAACTTTTTTAGCTCAAGTTGGTGAGGGTATTTAATATATTTATGGGAAATATTTTCACCTTTGTTTCAACTAAGTATGGCAAGGCTAGTAGTGCTCTTGGTGAAAATGTGTACTGACTAATTCCTTTGAGGGAATTATTTTGGGAATTTTGTGTTATAAAAATGTTTGACAAAAAAACTCTGAAGGAAATGGTCTAAGGCAAAGGTGTAAGACAAAAGTCTTGAACGACTAGCTCGTAGGCAAAAAAGGCTATTACAAAAGTCTTGAAGGGCACTTTCAAAAAGGCCAAAGGGTCTACTTCATGGCAAAAGTTCCTAAAGGGTCTACTTTGTAGGGTGAATTTCAATGGGAAAGGGCCTTTACAAAAGTCTTGAAGGGTAGCCACAAAATTCCCAAAGGGCACTTTCAAAAGGCTAAAAGGTATCTTTAGAAAGTCTGAAGGGAATGTGTCCTTAAAAATTCCAAAGGGTAAGTTAGAGGAAAAGAGCCACTTAAAATTTCCCAAAGGAATTCCATTAGGGGAAGTGTTTCAAACAAATTATCTACAAAAAATCTCCTCAAGACTGAATTCTTTCAGACAAAATGTTCAAAAGAATTAAATTGGCTTGGGGAAAGTGTCTCAAACAAAATGTCTGAAGGAAACGGATCAAATTTTTTTTGGGTCAAGTGTCCTAAAGGAAAAGTGTGAAGGGTCTGAAAGGGAAATTGCAAAAGTCTTGAAGGGAAATTCTAAAATTTTGAAGAGTACTCTAGCAAAAATTTGAAGGGTCCACTTCATAGGGCATCTATGCATGAAAAATGTCCTGAAGGATCTACTTTATAAAGGATAAAATACAATCTCAAAAATGTTAAAGGGTAGGTTCAGAAGGGATGTTAAAGGGTAGGTTTAGAATGGTCCAAAGGGTAATGTCAATTACATCAGGGAAAATGCCTATGATAAAAATCCCACAGATCAATTTCATTAGAATAATTTTTTTGGATAAAATGTCTGCATCAATTTATCTAATAAATATAAGTCCACAACAATTCATACATAGTAAAAATCTTGAGAAAGACAAAATAGGATAAGTCATAAAAGAATAAGTCCCAAGAGGATAACAAAGATACTCTCCAAAAATATAAGTCCAAAAAACATAAAGCCCAAAGTAACAAACTTGATAGAATAAAAGATTTAGTTTATGAAAACACAATATAAATGCTACCTTTCTAAAGTATAAGATGCCAAATCATGATCTTTCCATAGAATTTACATAAACTTATAGAGGATGGGCTAAAAAAAAACCAAGGCAATAATCTAAAAAAAGTGGGTCCCCATTTCCTATGGAAAAAATGGGGGGTGTTAGGTACAATAAATCATGAAGAGTGCCACAAAATAATACTTAAATGATAAACATGAAATAGACTCCTAAGTTAATTCACACAACATACTTGATTTCTAATTTCTTGGATCTATGTATGTCAAAACATGTAGTTTATTTAACCCCTATTGTGATGAGTTTTTTAAAGGCTTTGATGGGGTTTTAGGTTTCACTCTAGTGTCTATTAAAGCTCAAAAATAAGGGAACCTTAGGCATTAATTTACTACTACCAGACATCCATAGCCCTGACAGAGATACCTTGGGCTCCTTCTCTTCTCCTTTCATTATTTTCCTTTGATCATGAGGTGTGGTATATTGACCTTATTTCATCATGTGAGCCTTTTGATTTTCTCTAGATTTTATTTTGCCCTTTTAAATCCATTCATTCCTTCTTCTTTTGTTTTTGAATGGAAAAGAGAAGAGATGGAACCCTAATGATCTGGTGTAGTTCTAAAATAAATCATTACTAGAACATCCCTACCAACCACATTTATTCCTAGAATCATCATTTCCAATAGGTATTCAATGTGATAAGTGCATTTGATCTAATAAAATAGGATTTTTTTTAAAAATTTTATGAATTACCCCAAGAGAAACTTATACATTATTGGTAAAAACATTCAATTATGACACCATCTAGAACAATCCATGATTACCTACCTTCATCCTAAAGACTCAAAAACATAGAAAGACACCTAATCTATAAACTAGTCTTCAACTGTCAAAAAATTAATTTCCCATTTTACACAAGTTATAAGTTTAGTCATTTTTAGATTTTTAATTTGGTTATAATCAAAGCAAACATAATTTTGATCATCAAATAATTCAAAGAAAAACTAACCTAAGAAAGAAATAAACTACTCTAATGAAATTAGGAATCTAATCTAAGAAAACATAATAATAAAAGCAAAAAAGATTAATGTAGAAAGCAGGAAACTATTCTATGAAAGAAAGAAATATAATCTAAAAAGCATTGAAATCTAATATAGTCATATGTCTAAACTCATATATTCCTCATCAATTAGTAATATTCGTATATGAAACAACCCTAAAGTAGTGCTTTAGGAATTATCCATTGACTAGATATGTAAGATCATTTCCTTGGAGGTCCTTCAGACAAAATGCATTACTACCCATGATCTCTAAAAATTGATATGGTCTAATCCATAGTGGGGAGAAATTATCATGTTATCCTTTTTTCTCATGGGATTTATCCCAAATTAGCACTAGGTATAAAAACCTAAATGTTTTGACCTTCATTCTCTTATCAAACCATCTTTTGACTATGTTTTGGTGTTTTCTGAATGTCTATGAGGCTTCTGTCCTTAAATCCTCCATCTTTATTATAACCAGTAGTCTTGATTCAACTTTATCATTTGGCTCCATGTATTATTGCATAAACTAATAAGTGGTTAGCTTCAACATGATGGGGAAAATTGGTTTGAATCCATATACAAGCATGTAAGGTGAAGCTTTGAGGGATTTCTTGTATCTCATTTAATTTACCCAAAGAGCATACTTTATTAAATTATGCCACTCCCTAGGCTTGTCCCCTACTGATTTCTTGATTACATCAATTAGATTTTTGTTTGTTGATTCATCTAGTCCATTTCCCTAAGACCAATGGTTAGAATCTGACTTGATGATGATCTAGTTATCATGTGCCCATTCAATAAATTCTACTAAGATGAAAGTTGGTCCATTATCACAAACTAGAGAAATAGGCATGCCAAATCTAGTTTTTATGTGTTCTTCCAAAAATTGAATTACATATTATTCTCTATAATTCTTTGTGGCTATGGCTTTGGTCCATCTAGTATAATAGTCAGTAGCATTAAGTACAAGTTAATGTCATGCTAAATAATTTGTGTTGATGACACCAATGAAGTCTAAACCCCATTGGGTGAATGGCCTTTCTTACATAATAGGCTGTAAAGGCATTGTTATGTGTACTTCTCTCTTGGATAAAGCTTGACATGCATGTCATTTTTGGACATGAGAGTGAGCATATTTAAATATGGTTGATTAATAGTAACCTAACCTCAAGATTTTATGGGTTGTGGTATTCCTAGATGGATGACCACTACCTATATTTTGATGCAAGTTCTCTAGGATTTATTTAGATTCCTCTATAGATACACATATAAGATAAAAATATTCATATCTCCTTCTATATAGGACTCCATTATTGATCATATAATGAGAATCTTTGAGTCTTAAAGATATCCTTATTTCTCTATTAAGCTCTGGGGAACAAGTTCTTGTAAGTAAATACTATATTATATCAATATACCACTCTCTTTTATAGAATTGAGCTTCACATACCTCTTCAATGGTGATGCATGGATCTAGCTTAGTCATGATTTGAACAATGTCTTGACCTCTAATGGTCTTCATAGGCTTCATCTCTATGTCAAATTCTTGGATATTAGCCATTTATTTTTCTTAGCATTTTCCTGACTCATTCTATGATAAAGTAAACTTGATAGTAGGATCAGGCATGATGCAAATGAATTTATTCCTCAAGATGTAATGCCAAAACTTATCCACTTCTTTGATGAAGGTAAATATTTGTTTTCTAATCATAGAGTACCTAAGTTTTGCATCTTTCAGGTTTGTGTTGATAAACACAATTAGATGTTTGATCTTGTCCTTTTTTTGTGTGATCACATCAATAATTCAATTATCTAAATCAAATGAGTATAGATAAAAATATTTGTTGAAATTAGGGTTGATTGTAACTATAGACTATGATATTGCATCTTTAATGTCCTAGAAGGACTTTTGAACTTTAATTGTCCACTCTATTTTGGCATCCTACTTGAGCATGGTGTTTAGGGGTCTAAATATCTCTATAAATCTTAAGATAAACTTCCTTATGAAGTTAATCTTTCTAAAAATGATTTGAGATCCTTCTTGATATTTGGTGGATGAATATTTGAAATTTCATGAGTTCTATCTAGATCAATGGTTATCCCATCCTTGGCAATGATATGCCCCAAAATCTTTCCTTCAATCACTTCAAATATGATTTTCTTCAAGTTCAATGAAATATCAGACCTTATACATCTTTTGAATATGGACTGTAGGTGATGTATATGGTTTTTTATATTCTTTGAAAAAATTGTAAGATCATCCATATAGATGATTATAAACTTTCCTATCAATCCTTTAAAGGCATGGTCCATGGCACATTGAAAGGTAGCTCCTATATTTATTAGGCTGAATGGCATCCTCTTATATGCATAATTTCACCTCTTAATGGTAAACATCATCTTCATTCTATCCTTAGATTACACTAGTACCTAATTATATCCTGATAATCCATCCAAAAAGGACATCATTTTAATACCACTAACCATCTATATGACCTCATCTATAGAAGGCAAAGGATAATTATCCATTTTAGAAGCCTTGTTCAAATTTTTGAAATTAACACATAATATGATTTCACCACTCTTCTTTCTTACTGGGACTAGATTGGCCATCTAGGTGTAATGCTGGATTGGGAAGCTGATTTTCAAACTCAATATCTTCTCTACTTCTTTATGAATAAGAGGCTCTAGAATAAGATTTACTAGCCACTATCTCTATATGAAAATTTTATTATCTATCTTGAGGAGAATCATATGAGTGATGACATATGGGCATAAAACTTTAGATCTTCATATGTTTAAGTAATGATGTCCCTATATTAAGAAATTAAATATTTCACTCATTGCCTTTCTTCTAGAGTGCAATTGAGACCAATATTCTCATAATGCAGGTTGTACTCATCTCCTAGATTTTCTCTTTTGAAGTTTGATTCATTAACTTTTGGCTATCTTAGCTATTGTGCCTAGGGATCCATGTCAAATGGTCTCTCCAAAGAGACCAGGTTGACTAGAATTTTATTCTCTTTGAGCTAAAGAATGCCCTCTTTATCTGATTCTTCTTGATAGAGGTGATTAATGTCTTTATCGTCAATGATTTGGGATTTGAATTCCCTTGAATTAGTTAAAAAATAAATAATCTACTAGTCATCATCAAAGACCTAGAAAATTTTTATGTTATCTAGAATAGAGGGACACGGTACCAATTAAATGGAGAACTTATTTACCATAGATTCCTATAAAGACTCTATATTAGCAATGGTAATAGCTAATGAATCAACTGTCTATTTTTTCTCTTTTAGGAGTGATTTGATGTTGAAAGATTCAAAGATTTAAATCAAGTCCCATACTCTATGCTTGTATCTCTTTAGATAAAATAGCTTGCATTGATATTTATTTTTGATTTATTTGACCACCAACTCTGAATCACCAAATACTGATATATTTTTTACATCATTTTTTAGTGTAAACTATAATCATAGAATTAGAGCCTCATACTCAACTCTATTGTTAGTGTAAGGAAATTATAGTCTGTATGTAGCCAATAATTTTTTACCTTCTAGATCAATCAGTTCGATTCCCATGCCTGATCCCTGTATGGATCTAGTGCCATCAAAGTGTAGATTACATAGTTGATTAGAACCTTTAGGTTCTAGCTTCAACATTTGATTTTGAGTAGTAAAAGTATAGATATCAAGATTGGGTGAGTCATACTTTACCTCTTCATTCTTGATGTTATATTCCATGATGGGATATTTCATTCTAAGCTCTTTGTAAATTCTAATCTGATTTGTAACTCCTCTCCATGACAATTAGATATGAGATAAATCTATATAAAGATATCCATTAAATTTTTTAGACCAATCTCTACTCAACAACAATTTGTAGCCTTCTGGTATACCCACTACTAGAATATCGATGGTCATCTAAACTCTTGGTTTAGAAGCTACTTGAATGCACAAATTATTCAATTCTCCAACTATTGGGACCACTATCCTATCTAATTTTGAAACTATAATCTTTGAATGAATTGGAGTGAAACCAAGATTCTGACATATAGACATATGCATGATAGTTGTAGATGCCCTAAAATCAACTAAACAATTATGAATGTTCTTATTGAAAGCTCAAATAGTCATCAAAAATGGTATTTTTTTGGCTTGATCTTGTAGATGACATTAGTGTTAGATGCCTTCACTTTGGTTGTAGACACCTTTTGCTTTTCCATAGGTGCCTTTCCAGTAATGGACTTCCATAACATTTCCTTCTATTCATTGATCTAAGTTAACTCATGGAGAGTTATATTTGCCTTGATCTTATTCATATCTTCCATGATATTGTATCCTCCTTTGCTTGGTTCTTCCTTACTTGATGGTTGATCATTCCCATTTAGAGGTGGTGGATTGTTGTCTACTTTGGGATTAAAAGGAATCACCATGGTATTTGCAAGAGTCAATTTTGTAAGTGGCTGATTATTCTTTAAGTTGTATGCACCTCTTTAGAATTACTAAAAAGCATGAAATTCATCCATATTATCTTCTGGTTCATTATCATCTACACCTAAGAATAGAAACTCATGAGTTTCAAAGAATATGGCATTGATAGAAGAGCTAGGATCTGGATGATGCTCAGGTGGATTATGTAACTAATCTTGTCTAACTACCTCTCTCTAAAAGATTTTGAATGCTCTATAAAATTCAATGTAGTTGAGCTCACCATGCTTAGAAGTATTGTGGATTCTACACCAATAAGGAAGAGTCATATCTATTATGTTGATCTCTAGAAGTTTTTAAGGTTATTCAAGACTATTGAATGGTTTATTATATCTCTAGAATCTAGTATTCTAATTTCCAATTGGGCCATTTGCATTTACCATCTTTATTTGCATATTCAAGAAATAATTGCTCAACTTTTGAACCATCTTATGAATAGAGTCCAGTTTTTCTTTTATGGAATCTGTACCTTGTATAAAAATAGTAGGAAGTATATCTTATTACTAGTTATATTGAAATCCATTTCCCATTACATGGTTGTTCAAATAGATGAAGTTTTGTTATGTTATCTACATCAATGGAAGTAGAGTATATAACTAGTTTTGATTAAATCTTGAGATGTTATGTCTTACATGTGGAACTGGATTTAGTGATGGAAAAGTGTTGTTGACACTAGGTGCTCTAGGCATCTATGGATTGAGTTACTTATATATAGTGATAGCTTCTTCAAATGCTAATGTTAAAGTGTTATATATAATTGCTCTTCTCAAGAACATAATGATGATAGGGTCTAAGACATTCTTGTAAATCTCTAATGCTAGTGTTACATCTAATTTATATCTTTGGGTCAACTAGTTTTAAATATTTTACCATATTGTATTGAAAGCATAGATGGGCTCATTAGGTTTTCTCTTCATGCTAGTGAAGTGCTGATATACCAAATTAGGATTGGCGACTTATCCAAACTTCACAATAAAAGATGCTTGACATTCATTCCAAGAAGTTATGGAATTTTTTCATTTGATTTAAATACCAATCATAAGTAGCATCCATAAAAGTAAAAGGGAATAATTTACAAGTAACATCCTCATTTATGACATTCATAAATATTAAAGCAACTTTAAATGATTTGATATGTTCCTCTACCATCCTTACTTCTGAAGGAAAAAAGGATGGTAGATACTTTTCAAGATTTTGAGGCAAATCATGCACATCTCCTAAGATGGTGATGGCAAATCCAACTAACTAGGGTTATCGCTGAGCCATTGATTGATTAATAGGTGAAGGGTTCCTTACAAGTAAGGGGTTCCTTACTAGAGGGGAATGTTTTGGATTGGGGATATTGGCATATATTTAGGTCTCCTATGACTTATCAAGGGTGACACTAGTAAACCAACCTAAGAATTATATCTGGTCACTCTTTTAGGTGACTCTAGTGTAACTATATACAAAGAAAAACCTCTATTATTAGGGATTTAACCCTCCTTTTAGTACCAATTAATTTTTGGTGTGGGTTTTTTCACACTATATCCATAAAGAGGTAGCCTCTAAAGTTTTAGGATCTCAATGGAGATAAAATTCACTCCAGGGCACAAGTTGCAGGTATGTGGTTTATTTCAACCTATTGGTGGAATAGTGGTAATACATACAAGTTGTTGACAAGGTTTATGAATGGGGGTGTGGTTCCTAAAGATAGTGGATTTATAAGTGATTTGGATGGATGGTTGGTTGATAATATAAAGTAGGTATATATTTAAAATAAAATCAAAAAAAGGGAAAGTAGGGTAAGGCATAAAAGAAGACTCTGTGGGTTTTGGAAATCACTTCCCTATTTGGTTCTTAAATAGACTTGTGCTTTCAAAACCTATGCATGTTGCTAGCAATAATTGCACACATATAATCAAACATGGATAAGAAGTCTAGGGAAATAAAATGTAGGATAATCAAAAGCCTTAGATAAAGGTTATCCCTTTTAGGGTAGCTATTGTACACCCTTAATCAAGAGATTATGACTCAACATAATGAATTATCTGAGATAGCTGTTACACCCACAGAAAAAATTACACCAAAGAAATTACTAATACATATTCAAAAATATGATTTGATTTGAAATTAACTATTCTAATCAATATATTCACTAATCATTCAATAGATGTTGCACATCTATAGATCAGTACATTAATCAAAATAATCAAGAATCTATTTCATAGTTGTTGCACACTAAAGATTATAAAAACACACAACCATGGAAATAACAATTAATTACATAAAATATGGAAAGAAAATACTCAAACACTTTACTAATAATCAAAACTTCTTCACTACTTTGTATTTAAAATTCTCTAACAAAAAATATAAGTTGAGTTATAACTATATATATAGACTTGGGGAGGGGTTTGCCTCATCCTCCAAGTTCATGCATGGTCATTACATGTGATAGTTAGAACATGTAGTTATAACTATATAAAAAAACTTATAGTTATTAATTAAATAAATTGACCTTTCCAAAACCATGCAACATATTCATGTGTAAAAAATATATATTTAACTTTTATAATGAAAGGATTAAACTAAAAGAAAGTTATAAATACATCTACCATTACAAAACTTTACATGCATTAAAATTTAGCTTATTAAGGCTTAGTCGAATGAAGTGTTATATGCACCTTGGTCAGCATGGCCATTGAGGTGGTAGTTACATATGTTGATGCAACACAAAAATTCCACTTTTTATTTTCTTCATTATCCTCATAAACTTTATTTGCCACATCATACTACTGCTATATAATATTTAAATTTAACAGTGGTAGTCGATGAATTATTTTAACTTGCCTAAGGAGCTTTGTATGCTCATCCTTGGTTATCTAGAACTTATTATTGAAAATTTCAATGTTAGTTACTTTATTTTGGGCCTTACTTAATTGTGAATATATCTCTTGAAGTGTTAGGCCTTGTAAACCTTGCTTGAAATCCTCTACCGCTTCTTGAAAATTTTTGTCAAAATTGATCCTACTGATCAATTTACTGGTGGCATCCTTCACTTGGATAATTTCAACTCATGAAAAATTTGGAGGAGATAGGTCTCATGCACCTGATACTTAGGAATTAAAGTCCTAACTAATTGTAGCAATTTTTTTCCTTTTCCCACATGATAAAAACCAAATTTAAGGCATTAGATTCCTCTAGTGTTGTCATGAGGTTGAGATGACTATACATAGAGTTGCCTGTGTATATAAATAACATCTTTAATTTGGTGCTATAATCTCTCAAGGAATTAAAAAATTGGTTGGTTTTGCTCACATGAGGGGCCATCTTGGCCTTCATAAAATCCATTACCTCCAAGGAGTTATAACACCTAGAAGCAACTTCATATACCTCAGCTTCTATAACCATAAGAATCTGTACCATCTTTGCCTGCTCTTTTAGTTGCTCCACATTGGCCTCAAGTGTCTACAATTCAACCTCAAGCTCCTATTGAGCCAATTATATGCCTTCATGGATAGCAAATATTTCATCCTTGTGTGCCCATGCTAGGTCTTTAAGATTTTTAATATATGAAGACTAACTTGGCCACTTTTTATACCTCTTTATGAGGGAAAACACTTATTTTATTTCCTTGATGATGGTTTTAGTGCCTTTGTCATCCTAAAAATTCCTCTTCTTCACTCTCTAAATGATTCTAGATGGGGGACCAAATAGAATGGAATTGAGGGAAGCTTAGTGGTTTTGAAGCTTGGCATTTAGAAAGCCTTGCTTCTCAATTCAATTTCCCATGGAGGAATGTCCAATTAAGATTCATTAGAAGTCATGAAAACAACCTCTTCCTTAGCCTCTTCTTGAACCTATTATTTCTTTTAGGGCCTGATAAGGACATTGAGTAGGGAAGGCCATATAATTTTAGACCAATCTAATACTTCAAATTGAGGGAATGGGTGAATCATGATTACTTGGGGCTTAGAATTCCTTCCCATACCAATAATTTCCACTATGGTTTCTTCTATGGAAGTGGTGGATGACATCAAAAGGGAAATTTGGGTGGAATGGATATGAAGGGTGGATAAAGTAGTTTTCACCTTGCTAGACACCTTCTTCCTTTTTAGGGCTCTAATAGTGGAAGTGATAGTAGGGACATAGGAGGTAGGCAGGGGGAATGTGATGGAAGTGAAAATAGAGTGATAAATAGTAGTGATGGTAATGGAGGGATCAATAGAGGTGGAAGTAGGTACTCCCACCTAGGGTGATATTAACATAGAATAAATTTAAAATTGTCCAAATATTGGTATAAAAGATAAAGAAAAGTTTACAAAATGTTGGGTATCGAGAGAAGTTGATCCTATGGGCCCTTTTTGAAGGCTCATGGACTTAGATCTCTTCAGCTCTACTTCTTCATCAGATTTGTTATGTAGACTAATTATCTAGTGATTACCAAATTTACCAGCCTAATTAAACATTAATTATCAACCCAAAGTGTGTAAGCTTTTAAAAAGTGTCAACACTATATATGCATTACTAATTCAAAAATCAACTTGTTTTCCCAATTATAGTAAAATTAATTTATGATAAATTTACTAGACAAATATATTATGAAATTTCTATGATAGAATTATAAAACTATTCCACACTTATGTATCATACATGTATCATACTTATATAATCAAACTTAATAGTAAAATAAACTTACACAACACACTAATAATTAAAGATGGTCAGGATCTTCACAACAACTCATTCTAAGGGGGGGGGGCTTCCTCATTCAGAACTAAGCTCTAATCCCTCTTTGAGAGAATTTAAAAACTTATTACAAATTCAACTTTCTCATTACTCAATTCTAAATACAAATTCTATAGTTCAAAAAATTTTACTATTAATTTCTCAAAATTATTTAACTCCTAGTTTGAACTAGGTTCTGCATTTAAATACAAAAGGTAGTTTATTGACTCTTAACTAAAAACACCAAACTAGGAGAAAATAAAAATACTTAGAAACTACCCCAATTAACCTTCAAGTGGTTAGTAATCAAAGTTACTTATTTTAGGTTTGACTGAGTTAGAGACAAGGCATACTATTTTGTTGTTTGATTTAATTTTGTCTTTTCTCATTATCCTTATCTTCCCCATCTTTGGTAGCAAATCTAATGTATCCTTGCATGTAGGGAATCTGTACAACAACTATGATTCTTCCCAATCATTCATTTGGTTTCTCAAGCTAGCTGGATGTGTCTAGAATATCTCCTCAATAATGACTCTAATTTGCATAATGGCTACAAGCACTCTATAGTAGCTATAAACAACCTATAGGTGAAACCTTTAGTTTTTACAGGCATTCTATAGTGGCTAGAAATGACCTATAGGTGAATCCTATAGTTTTTTTGGGTATTCTAAAGTGGTTACATATAACATGTAGGTGAATCCTATAGTTTCTACAAGTATTCTACAATGGATAAAAGAAACTTGTAGGTGAAGCCTACGATTTCTATGGGCACTCTATGGTGGGTATAGGTAACTTGTAGGTGAAGCTTATAGTTTTTATGGGTAGCCTATAGTAGCTATGGCTTACTAAGATTCTATAACTTTTCATGACCCTTCAAAATGCTTGTTATATAAAGTCACACCATTATAATTCAATCAAGGAAAAGCATCAATAATTCATAACATAACACATATATATCAATGAATATACAAAATCATAACTTCATTCACTCATTTGCATTAGTGATGGATAGTTATGGGATTTACATAGAAAAAGACATAGATTAAGCAAGATGAGGCTATAAAAGTAAGCAACTGGTGGCCTCATCACTTCCCCTTAGCCTCTTGCTCAACCTTGAGTAAGCCTTGGTTAAATTCTAAAACCCCAAAAATTTCTAAAGTTTAGGGGTTCAAGATAGCCTGACCCTTCCAAGATATAAAAACCTTTAGCATTCTCAATGTGTTCCCATCTTTTCTTCTCTACCTCTCTATCAACTAGAATATTTCCTTCCTAGTTATGGATTGGGAACAAAAATGTAAGGGGTTAAAGCATCAGTCCCAACCATTGTATTATCCACTTCCTAACAAGTTCAATATATAGGTATACTCTGTGGATGGCCTCCCTAAGTTTTTCAGGGGAGTATGGTTCCTTCATTTTCAAGGCATCTAAGAGTTATTCCCATCTATGAGAGTAGGCAAAAAAATTTCCTTCCATCTCCTTCCATGAGACTCAAATGGTGGTTATGGACTTCCACCTATTTTTTGACAACCCATTCCTATGGAGCATTTGTGTTCATAAATGAGATCCATTCTTACACTATATCATTTGAATCTTTAGATTCACTCTTGATCATCAGGGTGGATTATTTTTCCTTGAAATTCTTCCATTTGTTTTCTTCTTTCAATTTCATTAAAAACATATGAATAAAATGCATTTAATAGGACATGCCTCAAATAGATGTTGGATTCCATTCTATATCACTAGGAACATCATATTGGTGAATGTAGAATTCACTTAGCTAGGCTTGAATATTAGGATCAACATGTCTATACTCATTAAAGAAAGATCTTGGGTCACATATCATATAATATCGATCATTATAAATCTTATCATACCTAAATTTCAACCATTTTTCTTCTAAGTATACAACATACACTCTAGAAGGGGGTCTACACTCCATCAATAGCTCAATAATTTCATGCAATTTGTGAATCTTTTTCTTCAAGTATCTAATCATATTTTTAACAAATTCTAATTTTTATTGTAATTCATCATGTTTTTCTTTTGATTCAACATATCCCTTCAATATTTACACCATTTCTTTGTGGTAGGCTTCATTATTGCTGAATTTTTCCTTTAGGAAAATCAAAATATCATCAGTCTCTATTGGAGTGGTGGCTGAGAAATCCACATCAATAACTTCTTTTATATTAGGTGTTGGTGTAGTGGGAAAAGGAGGAGGAAATCCCTAATATAAGGGTACCAAATATAGATCATAATTTGATATAGGGGATTCTATGGCCAAGGTAGATGATGATGCTACAAGTTCCTCCACTCTCTTCTCTTTATCGCTAGAGGGTTCTACAAACTCTGTTGCTCCCAAAAGTGTTTCAATTCCTCATTTTTATTTTAGTTATATTATCTCATTTTTTAGTTTATATATGTCCTCCATAACTTGTTCCAATGTTTAGAACTCTTGATCATGATAAATTTTTTATTGTTCTCTTACTTTTTTCATAACCTCTTTTTTAACTAATTCTTCTTCTCCTACATGCTTCTCTGCCTCTCTCAATTCTTCCTCTATGTATCCAATGTTTATGAGGAAATAAATGCCCTCCTCAGTGAATATAGATAGGAGAGGTGATCATTCTTATTCTACCTTAGTAAATCCTTCATCCATAGAACATTCTTCTATTTCAAATCTATCAAGAGTTTTATTAAGATTAGGCTCTTTCCTTGGTTCTTCATCATCATTGATGGCTATGGTTAAGGAGGATATAGTAGTGTTTCATCTCTTCATCCTTTGAGATATCCTAAGAGGAGGTATCGTTTTTGACACTATTGGTTTCTTCCCCTTGGTTTTCATTTTCCTTGTAGGAAGGGTGGATAATGGAGTTTGTGTTTCTTGTAGATTAGTTGACAAGGGAACTTTTTCTAATCTAGCAAGAGATAGTGTGGAGGAATAAAACTAAGGTGAGGACATAATGGGAGAAGGGATATGTTGTTGTGGGATTTCCTCTTATATATTATAATGAGATAAGACTAGTCTTCTCCTCTTCTTCTTTCTCACAATAGTCTCACATGGACCTTCGTTGGCTACGGGCTGACCAGAAGCACTAGTGTCCTCAACATCTTCCTAAATATTTTGTTGGGGATGTTCCTTAGGGGATTCTCTCTCATCAATTCCTTCTTCTTATTGGGTTAAACTATTTTCTAGGGCCAAAAATTACTCCCAAGTGAGGTTAGGTCTGATAGAATCTATTCCTTATTTAATTATGAGTCATATTAGGTAGTGGTGAGATAGGGTTATTTTAGTTCCATTTTGATATTCTTTTCAAGATATTCCATAAAAAAATGGGAACACTAATGACTCTATTATGTATTAAATCATCTAAAAATTTGAATTAGAGAGTGTAAATGAGGTAATACCTCCCCTCACAGGGCATGTACTTGATAATATATGATGCTATCTCTCTCCATTCTATAGGTAGACTAAGTCTTTCCACACCTCCCTTATTTAATACCAATCTTTCATTTGTCTAGAAAAATTTCTGCCTAGCTTCTTGGCCATTGGGTCTATCCTACCAATTTTCCCTCATGCTTGGTAGCCCAGTTGCTTGACTCACCAAGGTCTCAGTAACTAGAAATATGATACCACATATAGTGGCTTAGTTTCCATCAAAATAACCTACAAATTCCCTAGCAAGAGGCCCTATAAAATGTTCCAACTATTTAAAATAAGTAATCCAACTAGCTTTTTGGAATACATCCCAACTAGCTTGGTATCCTCATAAGTGCCTATGGTCCGAGGGATCTCTTTGCATGATTGACCCTCCCATTTTAAACTATCTATCATTCCTTTCAAACAATAGTTAGCTACATACTCTCTTGACCTATGGAAATCTACCTATAGCAGGTTTGTTCTAAAATGGCAAATATGGGGCTTGTAGGTTACAGGGTTTAGCTCAATATTGGTGGATGTGAGGTTGTAGGTTAAAAATTATGGCACCTCAAGGGTTTTAATGGAACATGAGATTTAACCCATAACATTCTCCCCCCACTTGAGCTATCACATATCTTTAGGTGATGTGGATTGAGTAGGAAGTACGGGATAAGATATGCCATCATAAGGGATAAAAGTGTGGGTTTTAGAGGTGATGTGATATATTTTTTAAATAAATTACTAAATTCATAATTAAATATGATTTATTAATGCCATACATTCTTTATTAGAATAATGAATGAATTTTTTAATGATGAAAAATATGATGTGCCTTTTAATAATGGTGTTGTGAATGTGATGCCTGGGAAGTCACATGTGTGTTAACATGCAAATATTTACATGTGAATGATTAAAAAGTGAAATGATTATTTTTGTATTTGGAAATAGAGTGAATTACACCCTTTTTGAAGTGATTGGGAGATTATCAGTGGTTAGGCATTGATGATGCCTATAGTTCACGTGCATGTGATTTGGGATAGTCTGCATGGAACAAGGGTTTAAGACTTGAAGGATAAATGATTGATGTCATACCATAATGTGGTAATTGAAAAGTTGAGTGATTCAAGTGATGGGATAGAAGAAATTGAGTAGGTAACTGAGGGCATTACTACTAAGTGACCTTCATCTGGATGAACTGGATGATAGGAGTCTAGATGGTACTTATGCTCTAGAGGTTTTGTGCTTGGGGGCTTGGTTGTAGTAATCAATATGGTATTCAACATGGAACCTATGTACCAAAGAAATTTGAGATCTCACTGGTCAACATAGTGAAATGATCTTCATAAAATGACTAGAACTAAAAATGAATCATGAGTGTTAATGTAGGTAAAAATTTTGGTCTACAACATTTCCACATGGAAAGGGAAGTTGTATGATTTAATGTGGCTCCATATCTTGGTATTAAAGGGTAGTTTTAATAAATATATATGAAATTTGTTGCCCCAATATTCCTTCATTCTTCCATAAGGTTGTCTAATGACTTTAATGCAATGCCCAAAATCCAATAGCCAAGCCATCAGTGAGAGATGTAGGAGGATCTATCTTGTATGATCTATAGAAAAGTGAGAATAGGCATGAGAGGGTACTTGTATTAGCTATATAAATTCCCATATCAAGATAGAAAGTGATGGCCAACTATGTAAAAGGTGCCCATAGTAGTTTTAAAAATGCTCATAGCTATTTGAAAAAACTTGTGTTAAGAGTTGGGATTTGAGGGATTGCCTTCTCTCTGCTTCCTTTTTCATGTTCCCTTATTTATTTGTTTATTTATTTATTATTATTTTTACCCCTAAATAACTAGCAAGCTAGTTTTCTACTTATGCCATTTTTATAGATCTAGGTAACCAATAGGCTGATTTTCTATCTAGAAGCTACCAATAATGCCTAAAAATGGGTTTTCATTATTGGATTTATTTTGAATTTAACTACTATTTATAGTAAAATTTTTATTTAGGGTCCTAGCCAAGTCACCTAGAAATGTGACTTGTCAAGGACCAAGTGAAGGTCTCATTCATCATACTAGATGAGGGAAAGGATGGTTTCCTCTCCTTCTTTAGCTGAGTGTGGACTGGTGATCTCATTACTTGGTGAGACAACATGCCTATCCAAGACATCATTATATCCATCATGTAATTGTTGGTGTATGTGACTAGTAAATTCTTCTTGAGTAAGTGAATTTTTATACAACTTGAGTTTGTGGCCATTGATCAGTAGATGGAATCTCATTGGATCAATGGTTTGGAGTTAAACTATTCCATTGTCAAAAACATGATCAATCTCAAAAGGATCAAGCCATTTGGTTTGGAGTTTAACCTTGTGGTCCTTGTGTTTGGAGTCAAAAAGAAGGGCCCAATATCCTATATAAACTTGTCTAGTCTTAATGTGCTTGTCATGCCATCTAATTTTTTACTGCTATACAAGTTTTGTGTTTTATAATGCTTATTATATACATTTATCTAAGGCATTCAACTATAAAAGCCTTTCTTTCTAGGCTTTAGATATATCCATCCCAAGTTTTAGTGCTATCTGTAAGGTCTTGTGCTCAAATTTGATGGGAAAGACATGTTTTTTTCCATGGACCAACTCATATGGAGTGAAACCTATAGTGGTCTTCCATGTGATTCAATAAGCCCACATAGTGTCAGGAAGCCTAGCCTCCCAATCCTTATGAGACAGACTAATAGTATTTATCAAAATATTTTTAACTTCTTGTTGGTGACTTCTACCTATCCATTAGACTATGAATGATATGGATTTGATTTATTATACCTAATCTCATATTGATGGACTAAGGTAGTTATTAAATTAATAATGAATTGGTGTCCTTGATTAGTGACTATTTCATGTGGCACACCATATCTAGTAAATATTTCTTCATAGAGGAAAGCTACCACCTTCTCATCCCTAGCATGTGTAAGATCCTTAACTTCCACCCATTTAGTGACATAGTCAGTATAGAAAGGATGTACTCTTTTTTGTTGGATTTTAGATCAAAAGGTCCTACAAAGTCTAGGCCCCACTTTTTAAATGCTTTAAGCACCATCTTGGGCTGCAAAGGCATTTCACCTGAATGTGTGGGTCTCCTCATATGCTAACATTTATCACAATGAGTAGTGTCTCTTATTGCATCTTTATGGAGTGAGGGCCAACAGTATCATGAATTCAAAATTTTGACTATTTTATGCTTGGCTACAAAGTTTCCTCCATAAGGTTCATCATGGTAGGCTTTGAAGATATCTAGAACATCTTCTCTGAGACATCTTCTAATGATAGAGTCAGGCCTAGTATAGAAAAGGAATCCAAACAACCATAAATATTCTTTATGAATCAATGCTCTCCTTTGTTTAGGGAGGAAGTGTTGTGGAAGTAAACCTTTTACAAGTTAGTTAGCAATATTAACATACCATGGTGTGGTAAGGGTGAGAGAGAATAGGTGCTTATCTAGAAATGAGTTATTCACTATGGTATCCTCTTTAAGGGTTTGTAGGCATGATAAAAAGTCAGACACTACATTGTCCTTGCCATACTTATCTACAATGGTGATATCAAATTCTTGTAACAAGAACAACCATAATATCACTCTAGCTGGAACAATTGGTTTGTTCATAAGGTGCCAAATGGCTCCATGGTCTATGTGAATAAATACCTGATACCATGTGATGTAGTGACAAAACTTATTGATAGCATAAACTACCACCAAAAACTCTTTTTCAATAATTGTGTAATTTAATTTTATTACCTATAGGTTTTTGCTTATAAAATAGATGGCATAATTAAGTGCTTCCAATTTTTGGCCAAGCAAAGCTCTGAGGGTAGTACCTAAGGCATCTATGTAAATATGGAAGGGAAGCTTCCAATTAGGACTATGTAGAATAGGGGTGGTGGTCAATAATTCCTTCAATTGTTTCAAGGTTGTATCACAAAGAGGAGTCCAGAGAAATTCAACATCTATAGCTAGAAGGGTGAATAATGGTGCTAATACTTTAATAAAATTGTTGATGAATTTCTTGTAGTAACCAACATGTCCTAAAAACTCTTAACATCTTTCTATTTTTGAGGAACAAGCAGGTTGTTGATGATGTTGATTTTTGTAGGGTCAACATTAATTCTTGTAGCAGATACGTGGTGGTCTAAGACAATACCTTCTATCATAAGCATGTAGTATTTCTTATGGATGAGAGACAGATGGTGATCCTAATAGTGTTATATCACTTTTTCTAGGTTTTTGAGGCATTCATCAAATGTCTCTCCATATATAGTGAAGTCATCCATATAGATTTCTACACATTCATTGGCCATATCTATAAAGATACTTAGGACAACCCTTTGGATTATGGATAGAGTGTTACATATCCCAAAGGGTAATACAACATAAGCATAAGTACACTAGGGACAAGTAAAGGTGGTCTTTCCCTGGTCCTCAAGATCAATTCTAATATGGTTATAACCATTGAAGCCATCTAGAAAGGAAAAATATTTCTTCCCTATTAGTGTGTCCAAAACTTGGTCAATGAAGGGTAAAGGAAAGTGATCCTTCCTGGTTGCTATGTTGAGTTACCTATAATCAATTCATAAATGTCATTCTCTATTTTTATTTGATACAATTATCAAAGGTAACACCCATTCACTATCAGAGATATGATATATAAATCTAGCAGTTAAATTTTTTTGTAATTCCTTTTTGACTATTTCTCAAAGATTTGGATTCATCTTACGTTGTGGTCGTCTAATTGGTTGGCACTCTTATTTAATGTAAATATTATGTGTGCATGTTTTTGGGCTGATTCCTTGTATATTCCCATAATCCTATGCAAAAACATGTTTGTTGGCATTTAACATGTTGACTAGGTGCTTTTCTTCTTTTAACTCCAACTTCCTATTAATAAGCAATGTTTTTTGTGGAGAGATTTCAATTTTCTATGAAATTTATTTCATTATTTATATATTGATAATGGATTTGGTTTGGCTACAACTATGAGGCAATAGCTAGTGGAATGTTTTCTATATAGATGCATCAAAATCATCTAATTCCTAGAAGCTAGAAAATGGGAACTCAACACATTATAAGTGGTTGAGATCTGTAGGAGTTTGGTAATTATGATGAAGAACATTGGAGAGAATAGTATTTTCCTCCTAATTATCCAATGTGTAAGCATGGTCTATGGTAAATATAGGAATCAAGGAAGGTTTATCTACCTCATCTGCTTCAGCCCATAATGTAGGCTCTGGTGTAAAAACTAGTTATGGTAGGGGATAAAGAACCAACTACTTAGTGTATTATCCATTGGATATCATCATGTTATCTATTCTACAATTGAAGAAGGCATCAACTATGGCAAGTTAAAGTCATCCTAAGATAAGGGGGTATCCACCAAAATTAGACTTAGGTTGTAGCATAATGAAATCTATAGGATACTCTCAAGAATCCATAGTGATGATAAGATCTTCAATGATTCCCTTTGGTCTGAATATAGACCTGTCAGTCATTTGTAATAGTGTATATGTGGGATGAATATTATTTAGCTATAGTTTGTGCATAGTTTCCATTGTCATTACATTTATTACATCCCCTAATTCGATCAATGTGTTGGATAACTACTGGTCATAGATTTGGATTATTACTACCAAGCATATAGGATCTAAATACTTCCTTGGTAGGGTGTTTTGTAGCATAATGTTTGCTAGCTGGACAATCACATGCATAATATTGAGATCTTTTTTCTTCCTTCCTGGTTTCTACAGATAGAGGTCTCTAACAACTTTAGAATATATGGGTACATATTTGACGGCATAGAATAGAGGGATTTTGATGTAAAGGTTCTTAAGCTATCCCATGAAATCAAACTTAGGTTCAATTATATGGTATTAAAGGATGAGATGCTCTAAAAATGGGGGGGTTATTTCATCAATATCTTTATTTGTTTGTTTCAAGAGTTCTTGAGGTGATAGTGGTGGGTTATCATGTTATTTTGGGGTGTCATCATCTAAATCCCTTATTATAAGTGGTGTTAGGGGTGGTATAACTTTCACTAAAAAAAGACGAACTTCATTAATATTCATTATGTATGTCAGGTCCTGAATAGGCTCAATACTAAATATGGATTGTACCAACTTATTTTAAAGATTTTGTATGGGTTGGGTAGGTATCTGGTTAGGCTTGGGTATATATTGTGTATTGGTCATAAGAGTAGGAGGTTTTTGTTTCTATTATGGAGGACATCCTCCTGGAGAGATTCCCCTTGGTTGGTTAGGTCTCCAGGGTTATTGCCACTAGTTTGTGAAGGGTGGGCCTTGGGGTGGTTGTTAAGATTACATCCAAGATGGGAATGCATTTAAAAGAGGTTACTAAGAGGTGTTAGGGTAGCTTAATTGAGGTGGTTACTAGCTAGAATTAAGAGGTGGAATGTTCTTCTAAGGACTAGTCTAATTGGGAGTAGCATCTACAAATTGTGAACTAAAGGAGGTAGAATTGAAAAAGGTGGATTTTGTTCCATACCTTGATAAGGTGGTCATGGAAACCATAGATTTATTTATGAAATATAGAAAACCTAGTCATTATCTCCTCTTATAGCATGTAGCTCTACTATTTCTGGTTCTTCAACTGTGATGTGAGCTACTTTAGCCTAAACCTCATGACATCTACAATCAACCTTTTTCTTCTTATAGTCTAGACAATAAATGGTCAAGGCTTGATCTAAAGTTATTTGGTTTTGTCTTGAGTATAGGTTGTCCAGTTGGGTTTCTAAATGGATAATGATATCCTATTTCATGTCTTGTAATAGGTTACTAACCTCAATTTTTGATAGGCCATTTGTAGCTATAAATAGAAGATTTTTGCTCCTAAATTTTTTTATGGTAGATCTAGAATAGTTCTTGCTCAACTCTTTGATATCTAAGAGTTATAGGTGAGAAATATATCCTTTACTCATTAGGTCCAAGGATTCTAAACAATCTTCTCTAATTCCTTTTAGGAAGATGAGTTTCAAAGGTTCTTTTCCAAGTGCACTTTGCTTGAATTTTCATACATTAAATATGAATCTTTCAACATAGTCCTCCAAAGATTCATACCCCTCTTGAGTCA